>CM059869.1:19095724-19627302 GCA_030490815.1 Acer saccharum | reverse complement strand
ATATATCTTTTGTCAGTTCGAACTGACAAAAAAATTGTTATATATATATATATTATACAAATTTTCTATTCTCAGTCTGTCCTGACAATAAATATATCAGGACGAAGAATGCGGACCACTAGATTTACATACTTTGACTCAAAGTGTATGCACTTGTCAAAACTTCTCCATAATCTATGGTAAACATTTTTCGTCCTAATATATTTATTCAGGACGAATTGACAATATAAAGACTGTATAAATATATATATATATATATATATATATATATCGATAATCTTAGAGGTGTAAAACAAGTCATGTTGGGCTGTCACGGGCCCACATTTACAAGGCCCATGTGAACTATAAGCCATGCTGACATGGCCTAATACATATCGTTTTGTGTCGTGCCAGTCCATGGACCGACCCATGGGCTGTCCCATGGACATCAACTAATTTCTTTTTTTCATTTTTTTTAAAAGAAAATTTCAAAAGATTAAATATGAGATTATATTAAATTATGAATTTTAAGTTTTTAAATGTGTTTTTGTTACTAAAATTATCTTTTAGACATTAAATTAAACCATTGTAAGTCCCACCATTTTGTGATGAGCTTATTTTGTGACAAACCACAATGGGATAGTTTTAAGGTAGCTTAGGTTCTTCATGTGGTCATCAAATTCGTGATCGTGTTTGGAAAGCTTCCCGTCATCTCGAGTACTTTAAGATCAATAGCCTCAAAGGTATATCACTTGACTTGTACTCTTGAAGAGATTAGGTGTACACACACACAACTCATTCATTTATGTATTCATTGTCATTTAAGAGTGCATTTAACCATTTTCACACTTGCACATATTGCATATGGTTATGTGTTAGATTGCATGAGAATACCTCTTCTTCTCATTGTCGTTGTCTTGGTGTTGTCGTGGTGAATCGCGAAAACCATTCTAGTGGATTTCGCAGTCCAAGTGTCATCTTGGACAAACACGAAAAATTACTGCAAAAACCTTTTAGAGGTTTTCGATGTCTTAGCGTCGTCATGGAGAACCGCAACAAATAGTTGTAAGTCGCGCAGTGGAAAAAAGATAGGTTTTAAAATTATCTTTGACCTTTTCGGTATACACGAATATGAGGAGGGATTTGATTAATACCTTAGAAGCTTTCTCCTTCATTTCTTTTCGATCCGTCACCACTAAGTCTTCCGAGCTATGACCCACATCTTAGCAATTGTGTGTGGGCATGTCACGGATTCCGAGAGTACTTGAATGGAGGCTACCGAGATGGAGAAGACACCCCTTGTCTTCTTGATAGGGTACGGCCAAGCTTGAGCAAAAAAATAATTAATTTTTCTTTCTTTTTCTTCTCCTTGCCGCACCTCTCTCTCTTTGTATAGGGTTTCGGTTAGTTTCTTTTTCCTGATAAGTATATCTTATTTACTAGGATCCTAGGGTTTAGTTAACCAAGTCAAAATAGGATTATAAATCCTTTTTAATTCGGTTACCACTAGGACTTGAACCTTTGACCTCTTTAAAGTAAACAAAATAATCTCTATTATTTTATTCATTTGCTTTCGTCAAGGTTCGAACCTGTAACCTCCAAATAATAATTAATAATTCCTAATTATTAATATGTCAATTAAATAATTATTATTTAATTATATTTAATTAATTCTCAAATATATCCAAGTTACTTTCGTAACATAATTAATTGGACCATCCAATTCATGATACCAAAAATGTACATGATTTTGGCCCTCATTCCTGACTCTTTGTGCTTATTCTCAGGCAATATCCCGAGATTTAATTGTGTGAATCAAGTGTTTTTGGGTATATTTACACCACATGGGCATTTATGAAAGATGGAGGAGTATTTGATACAAAGAGAACAAAAGGAGAAAAAAAAGGAAATAGCAAGATTGTCACTGTCGGTCGCGTGGAAGCAACAAGTGACTCAACACTAAGCCATGTCACAGTTTATGTGTCACTATCTAGGCACCGTGATAGAGAGGAGAAAAGCCATGAATACAATCAGGTGTGATGTTGCGGCTAAAGTATCACGGTTTTGACATCGCGACAGAGATGAAGGCAATACAAGAAAAACTGTCTTTCTTGACAATTTTTTCAAATTTTTTATTTATCTTTAATAATTTTTTTAAACTTTACTTCATATTTTCAACACCAAACAAAATCCCGATATGGATTTATTTTAGTAAGATATCGGTTTTTGGCAAACTAATATTGGATAAGTAAAATTTTAAATTTAATAAATTTACTTTTAAATCATTTACTTTTAAAAAAAAATTAAAAATTTTTTTTTAAAAAAATTGTTTATTTAGACACGTTAATTCAATTACCCATATAAATTAGTAATCTTAGTCTTACATTTGTTCATTAAATTGCAAGATGCATATTTAGAAATATCTCCCCTGTAGTGAGAGTTGTATTCCAAATCATGCTAATTACAATTGATGTCACGAGTCTCTATGTGCCATGTTTGGTTGGATGGAATTGAATGGAAAGAAAGTCATTCCATTTGTTTGGTTTGTTAAAATGCAATGGAATGGTGATTCCATTGAAATGGGGATTCCACCATTTTGGTGGATTGGGCATTCCATCCAAAACCAATGAAATGACCTTCCATTCCAAACTAAAATTTATATTCCATAAATACCCTCATATGCCCTAACTCCATTCCAAAAATACCCTCCTTTCCCAAAATAAATATTATTACAATATATATAACGACATATATATATATATATTTATATATTATATTATTATATTATTATACTATTATATATATATTATTATATATTATATTATTATACATATATTATATAATATATTATATTATATATTATATATTATATATATGGTGAAATCCATTTTTCCTTCTAGTTTGACCTATTACACAAACTGGTCCCCCGGTTTTCAGCTTTATCTTGACAGATCCCATTAGTTTCCAAAAACGTATTTCAGTCCCTACCATCCAAATATATTAGGGTTCCATCAGATCATTAAGGGTATAATGGTAAAAGTATGGTTAAAATTAATAATTTCAATTTAAAACAATTAAAAATTGATTTAAAAAAATAATATTTAATTAATAATTTAATACATAAACTGCACACAGATCCTATCTTCATTTCTCTCAAAAAAAAAAAAAATCAATGGAATTAAACTATCACCATTACCATCATCTGTTCAACCAAAAATTCAATTGAAATAAAACATTAAAAATCATAAAAGTGTTCCACATCAACTGAAACTCCAAAATCCACCTCAAAAAAATCCATCTGAAATCCCCATAACAACACCACCATCCATCTCAATCACCAAACCCTAACCTCAAATCCAATTCTTTTTCATTCTTTGGATCTCTTCGTCTTTTTCTTTGAGTTTCTAGTTGATTCCTTCTTGAATTGCTGATAAGAGCATTCTCGATTGCCTCTTCCTTCTCTCTCCAAGTTCCAATCTCACTTGCTTTGCCTACAAAATCATCCATCGAACACATTCAACACCAACCACATTCAACATCAATCACCAAACCCTAGCCACAAACACCACCCCCACCAGTGTTGATCGACCCACCACCCTCAAACCAGAAAATTAGAATCCACATAGCAAACCCAAAACCCAACTCAACCCCATCAACAACCACCACCCTCAAACCAGAAAATCAGAATCCACATAGCAAACCCAAAACCCAACTCAACCCCATCAACAACCACCACCCCAAAGCAAATTGAATCGAACCTTTAACCAGTTGAGAGAGATAGAGAAGATTTCTAGGTTGAGAAAGAGAAGAATCGGTTTGAGGAGTCTGTGAGATTGTCGGTGAGGAGATTGCCAACGAAGAGAAAGGGAGAGTACGAGAGAGATGAGAGGTGTGAAGAGATATGTAAATCAGAATTTTTTTTGTTGGAACAGGAGATAGAATGAGAGAGATCCAATTCTCTATTGACTGTTGTTTTTTTATATTATTATTTCTTTAATTTGGTGCAGTGACGAAAAAGGAGAAGATATGGGTCTGGGTTGGTGTGGATGAAGAAGAAGATATGGCGAGGGTTTAGTGACCATATCACGCTTTTTTTATTATTTTTAATATATATATTAATTAGGTTGAACATAATTGAATTTGGTTTGGAATTGATTTTAATGATTTATGGGTTGTTTGAATGAGATAAAGTCTGAAACTTCAAAAAAATATATATATATTTTTCTTTTAATTTTTTAATTTTTTAATTTTTTAATTTTTTAATTTTTATTTTTAATTTGGAGATTTTTTTTTTAATTTTTGTTTTTTTTAATTAGGGGCAGTAGGGTCATTTGACCCTCTGACCCTATCAGTTTACACTTTTTCAATGGAATTTTTAACAGAAGACTTAACAGAATAATACTGAAAACCGAGGGACCAGTTTGTGTAATAGGTCAAACTAGAGGGACTAAAATGGATTTCACCCTTATATATATATATATATTATATAGATTTTCTATTATCAGTTCGTCCTGACAATAAATATCATGACAAAGAATGTGGACCACTAGATTTACATACTTTGACTTAAAGTATATGTACTTGTCAAAACTTCTCCATAATCTGTGGTCCATATTCTTCTTCCTGATATATTTATTGTCGGGACGAACTGACAATAGAAAGACTGATTATATAATATATATATATATATATATAGTATTATAGTATTATATAATATATATATATGTATATATATATTATATTATTTATATATTATTATATATATATATATTATTATGTATTATATATAATACATATGTATTATATATTATATATTATATATTATATATATATTATTTAATAATATAATTATATATATAATATACTTTTATATTTTATTATTATTATGCATTATATATCATGTTATTATGAATGTTTTATAATTAGGGGCATTTTGGTCAAATACAGTTAACTCCATTCCGTTCTGATGTTAACCAAACAAAATAATGATTCAGAGACTATTTCTAAAGTTCCAACCAAACAAAAACTTAGTTTTCATTTCCTTTCCTTTCCATTCTCATTCTCATTCTCATTCCTATTACCATTTTGATTACTGACCGGGCTGCCGTTGACGCCCGATCGAGAAAAGATTTATCTAATTCTAATCACCTTGCAATTGCAACGAGTCAAAGGACAAGTATAGCAAGTGAGCAAGGGTCTCGTTCCACAGGGAATGGATTCGTTAACTGTATCTAGTTCTAGAGTTTATTAAAGCATGTAAAAAGGAATACGGTGTGTGTGTGGAAATGTAAACTAACTAACTAGGATAGAAATGTAGCCGGGTGTCTTGGCTATCTAATTAGTCTACTCCTAATTAAGTTAACCTATTACTAAAGGCAAGACACCCTAACTACGAAAATAAAGATGGTTGGGAGAAAGCAAGATGTATAATACATATGGGAAATCGGCTCACCAAATACACTATGCAATTTATGTGGATTGTTTATCATGTAAATCCAATTAATTCAGTAAAGGGTTCGTTCTCTTGATTAAGGAAATTACCCCGAAATCTTGATTAGGGAATTCCCGAAATCATGTACTCACTTTCCAATTGGAAAAGTGATTGTGTCTAGGGTTTAGACCCATTAAACACAAGAACTATGAACCAAAGCTAAAGTGGCATAATTATGCACACATAAGCTATTTCCATTCCATATAGCTAATAGCCGAATTTATACCCAGAATGGAAATTCGAGCACAAACTCAACTCTTAATCACTCTAATCACTCTAAACACATACATAGTAAATCATACATCAACATACATAAAAAATGAGATATTGATTACAACTACTCCTAATCATTTATTTAATCTACTCCTAATCTCATCCATACATACATATCAACACATAATCATCCATACATATGAATATCATAAAAAGAGCTTAATCACTATACATCTAGGAATGAATCAATACCAAATCAAAGCAAATGAACAAACATACATATTAGCATAAGTGTTGGTTTACAATACTCCCAAATGGGTTATACATCAATAGAAATACAAGAGATGAGTAAATGAAGAAATAACCCTTGAAGACAAGCCTCCAATAGGTCTTCCTTGCTATGAAACTCCCTTGGCTCGGTTTTGACACCCAAGCCTCTCCTTTCTCTGCATTCTACTCTCCATGGAAGGCTTTCCATGGAGGAAAATCCCCCATGGAAGGCTTGGAGTTGCTCTCTCTCTTTTGTGATGATCAATCCAAGAAAAGTGGTTTCTTGGAGCAAAGTTGGGTGGTGCACACTTTTAAGAGAGGAAATAGTGATGTATATATAGTGGGAAGTGTATAGGGCAAGAATGGGGATCAAAATATCCCAAAATATATAAAAATCCTCTTGAGTCGGCCAGTTTGGCGAGTTCATTCATCAAGCTCGCGGGCTTGTGCCAACGTCGGAAGTCGCCGCATGAAAAATGGACGTTTCCCGCGAGCTTGAACCTTCTAGACGGCTGGCTTCTTCCCGCTGCATGAAACCGCCGTCTCCCGGTGAGTTTGGACGTTCTGAACGCAGGAAAGAAGCCGCTGAACCAAGCTTGCGAGCTTGCATGGCCATGGAGTTTGGAGGATTTGGTGGAGAGTGGAACCTTTGCATGGGAGGCTCAAAGTGGGTCCATCGTGACCGGAAAGAGACCGGCTACCGATCTAGGTAGAACGGCTGGAAAAACCATCGAAAACGGGCCAAAAAAGGCTGGGTTATCGTCGGGTCTGAACCGATCGAACATGGGTCGTGTCGGGTCGGTCGGGTCGGTCATCGCGGGTCGAGGTGACCCGGCACAAGCTTGAAGACGACCTGACGTCAGCGTGATGTCAGGCTGACGCGACCCTCCCAAAACGACGCCGTTTAGCGCGTGACGTGGAAGGCTGATCTGTGCTTTGCACGGTCAATTACAATATACACCCCTGCTTTTCTCCTTATTCACAGAATATTCAATACTTTCCCGAATATTACACTTTGACCCCTGATTCTCCATAATGACATATTTGCCCTTGAATTTCTCTGTTTTCTTCCATTTAGGTTTAAACACCCACTCTAAGGGATATTTACCTACACATAGCTAAAACACATATTATATACACAAAAGTGCTCGAAAACGAACACAAAAGATAGGAATAGGGAGCGCTAAATGTGAACATTTGAGCACTATCAATTACCATTCCACCATATAACCAAATGTGACCATAGAGTATAGACAAATAACTCGACTATATATGTTTTAAAAAATATAATTTTATTAAAAGTTTCAATAAATATTTTTTAATATATGTCTGTCGTAAAATTTAGGATTTTGATTAGTTGAATATATTTAAATTTATCTAACAAGTTTTTTTTTTTTTTTTTTTTTTTTTTTTTTTTATTTCTAACAACTCATATAGGTTATATAAATATTGTTCAATTGTTAACAAATTAAATCTTGTAGTCAAGTGGTAAAGACTTACAACTTTTAACTTGAGGTCTCAAGTTCAATTTCTAATAATGACAATCAATTGTTATAAGAAGTGGGTAGGGCCGGGCGGCCGGGCCGGCCGGCGAGGAGGCGTGACGGTGGAGGTGGTGTATTAATATAAAAATGTTATTTAATTAAATATTAAATAATGACAATTTTTAATTAAATATTATAAAGATATCTTGACAGCTTTTAATATTTAATTATATATATTATACCTTTCTTGACACTAGCATTCTTGATAGTTAGAAAAACTGATATAATATTTTCTTGTAGTGAGGCTGAAATTGTAAAAGTGTGTGCAGATCATCCAACTTCAAAGGGTCATATATCCCTCCTCAGATCGAACCACATTTTGGTTTATATATATTTGAAAAGCCCCAGAAGTCTAGTTTCCATTGGTTTTGACAGATTATGATTCCAAGTCTTCTAGAAGACTTATACCCATTTTAGTAACCACTGCGCAGGGAACCGCGAACTACCCGCGACGTAATCACAAATTGCACTCTCTAGCATAGTGAAAGGGACGTTTTCAAGCTATTTTAGAGGGGTAATGTTGTCCTTTCATACCTATTTCGTACCCTAGTCTCCACAACATATAAATACACCATTTTCATAATAACAAAGGTCTCTCATTCTTCAACCATTCATAATCTCTCCATTTTTCCTCTCGAATCTCATCAATAACAAGTCTAGATTACTTCACCCAAATCACTCCTCTCTTCCCATCTTCTCCACACATCTCCTTTGTCACTACCCATTTGACATCACCTAACTAGACATATCCCCATCCTTCACTCTTTATACAAGGATCAACAAGGAAGCTTAAGGAAGGATCAAGCTTACAAGAGAGACTCATGGGTTATTTCTCTACATTTTACTTCCTTTCTTTTTTGTTTGTGTAATTAAACCCCCATTCTAGGGGAATGATTTGAGACACTCTTGGACAATGGGTATTTGTTAAAGTTTTGAATATTATGTTTACACAATTATAGTTCTATTCACTTTTTAATTAGATCTTGCTCTTATGTGATTGATTAAGTTATTGACACACTGATTAATTGTAATATGTTGTAGGATTTACTTGTGATAAAATTGGTTGAGTTATTGATACACTTAATTGATTGTAGCACATAGTGTAGGGAAAATACACGCGGAAGCGAAAAAATGATTTGTATAGTTTAAAAATTTTCCTTTAAAAGTAGAACCTTAACCCTTGACTAATTAATGTATAACAAAAGATATCGTACCTGTTTTCCACGTGACGATTGATGTTGCATCGATTGTAATCCGCAAGATCTTCTAATCCAATAACGAATGTGAATCACCTAGGAGTGTGGGCTCCCTTTCTTTGAATTGTGTACCTGAGGATGGATAACAAAAACTTTTTCTTTTTGTTAGTCACAAAAACTTCCTAGAGAAAACGAAGAACGTTCGGTCACTTGTGAATTCTCAATCTTTTGATCGAAATTCGTGTGAACCTTATTCGAAGTTGTGCACAAAGCCTTTTGATGTAAAAGCTACTAGTGCACTATCGAAATAAAACGTTTCTTCTCTCTTTTTCCTCTTGGCCGAAATTCACACACTATGTCTTAGAGTTGGATTTATTTTTCTAAGCAAATAAAAATTCTCTCAATCAAGAATTAGGGTTGGCCGAAAATTACATGTTGTAATATAATGGCTGAAAATCCTTCTTCCATTCAAATTAGGGTTGGCCAAATTCCCTTGATAGGAATACAAGGTGGTGGCCGAAATCCTCACTCAAAGAGGATTCTTTTGGGTGGCCGAAATCCTCCCAACAAAAGGATTTGTGTTTCACCAAAACTCCTATCAACCCTAGAATCCAACAACTCTTTAGTGTATTATTAAATTGTGACTATATCAAAAACTTCCTAATTTGACTAGATAAATAAATTCTTTTATTTATCTAATTACCAAATGAAGTCATTGATTCTTATTATACTACCAACAATAGTAAAACACTAAGAAACCTATTTCCTAGTTAGAGAAAGATTTTGACTTTTAATTAATTAATTAATTAATTAACTTCCATTTAATTAAACAATAAAATAAAACAATATAATAGGCTAATTTAATTAACCTTGCCACCCATGTATAAAAAACATGTGCAATATATTGTTTTTCCATTTTATTAAATCCATTGGACTTTAATAAAAAGTCCACATGTAAACTAGGCTCAATCTTACTAAAAAAAAACAAGTCCACATGCCTTAATACAATTCTAGATGGACCCATAAATTAGTCTGGTAGAATATATCAAATGATCCATGCAAGTTCGTGTGGATTGGGGATCTTGGCGGGCTATCTAAATTTAAGCTTCAATAGATATAACTCAATCACAATCAACAAATGATTCACTTAGGTTCGATCTATTAATTTTAGTTCATTCCACTAAAGAACTAAAATTGCACTCTTAAATAAAGATAGAATAAGTAAATGCTTCTCATTCATACCCTAGACAATCTTATTGGAGATAGTGTATCCTCGTGAAAAATATCAGTAATCGCCAAGAGCTCATAGACCACCTATAGCTCTCTTAGTTACCATATTTACTCATATGACCATATTTTGAACTTAGATATTTTGGCTTGTCCAGAAGCCATGTTTCAATAGACTATCGAAAACTTAACGTTAAGATTTAATATCCAATACCTCAAAATATCCATATGATGATATTTTACTCTCATTTAATAAATGAGCCATGATATCCATATTTATAAATGAAGTCCTCTATCGATTAGCAAATGAATACCACTAAACTATCAAGGATAGACTATGCTATATAATCGTACTCATTAATAGCTCAAATGATAACACTTGTAACCATAAGTCCATATTTTCTCAAGATTAAGAAAGACTCTCCGATTGTCCTCATAATGAAAACTTTTATCCACTAACGGTTTCTAGATAAAGTATTTCATGTTGATCCTATTCAATGCACCTAGTGCATTAGATTCTTTTACTCAAAGACACTTTGATGATTTTAGACTCACCATAACACATTTGATCTCACTTAAATGCTAGCAAAAGAATTTACAACTTTAACAAGGTAAAGGCGCCCAACCTTTATTTAAGTTGTGAACATTACTCAAGACTATCTAAAGAATTGTGTCTACCACATACATATCCAGATGTACGAACAATTCTGTATATCTCATAGTCTTTTGACCTTATGATTATTTACTTTTGACAATTATAATTAAAAAAACTATAATGTTATAAGATTTGTTAAAACAGAAATCACTTTATTAATATGAAAAGATTGTCAAAAACAATATTACACTCTTGCTATTAAGCATAATCCTAACACATAGTGAATAGAATAGGATAGGTTGTTGGTGGGTATATCAACCCCAATTGTGTAGGCCTTTGATTGTCACTAATCGATCCCACATTGACACCTAATCGGTTAGGCATTTTGTGGGAAGTTGTTTGGTTTAGTACCCACGGCCAAACACACTTTCGAATGAGATCGGTCCTTGATTGTGGACCGTACATTAATGAAGCTATGTATAAATTGCCCAAAGTCCATTAGCTACTCCATCAATCCCCTAGATTTCTAATTAATTATGTTCCATATCTTATCTAGACTAGTTAGGTATTCTATTTTCCCTATCATTTACATTTACTTTACATGTTATGTTTGACGGTTTCTCAAACCTTACACTATTCAAACTACCATGATTTACTTTATTGCATTTTAGGCTAGTTAATTAATCCAACTAATTACTCTAATTCCCTGTGGAATGAATCCTTGCTTACCATTTTACTAATCTTTACATCCTAAGTGGATTTTCAAGTGGTGAAAATTGGTTTATAAAGTGAACTTATAAATAGCATTTTGTTGAGCACAAACGGTCTCATCAATTCACCGTGAGCCTTGTTACTAATAATCGTAAAGGGCTATCAAGGGGACCTAATGGACCCACAATTTTGAGCTCCAATAATAATTAGAAAAAATTATTTAAACTCTTTAATTAATATTTCACGATTATTAACCTCAGAGTTATTTCACTAAAAATCCGAGGTTACACTCTCGTAACTGTAGATATTTTACACAACCAAAATATCATTGTCCATCGATATAGTTATTTCTTATGGTATAATCCTCCACAAGTAGTTCATAATTAGAGCTAGGTCATATAATTAGAGATAGGTCATAAAGTCTGTTATACCTCTATAATTACATATTTTCCTTTAAGTACCATTGATTCTCTAATGAACAATTATATCCTTCCTTCGTTTATAGAAGAATGAGAGCGCTCTTAATCATTTAAGTCACGAATCAACCCTTTAGGAACTACTTCTCCACTTCTCGCAAGAATGAGTGGATTCCTCTATTACGTGCATACCTTCCCAGCCACAAGTCAAACCATGATTCCAAGATACAAAGTTATTGATCGGGAATGCAACTCCGATCTCACCCATGGTATGTTAAGAAACACAATCTAAATTGAAGGAGTCAGTAAGAAACTCAGGATTTAGATCACCCATATACAACCATCATTTGTCGATATATATATATATATATGAATCTCTACATGAAACGGATCTTAGTGATAGATTCATATAGATCGTGGTCCAGTCCTATATGATCACATCATATAAGATGCCTCCATTCTCATATCACCATATGAGTAGTCTAGGATAAGACCACCGTACATTACGGAATGGACCGTAGCTGTAGATTAACCACAATTAAAGTACCCAGCTTTATTTGCTTTCTACGACTCTTTAGATTGCATGTCTCAAACCGAATTCCTTTGTATATGACATTTATTACTCAAAGATCATCTAGCAATCTTGGATGTTTAGCACATAGATATAAACGTATGAGTCAAATTTATTGAATGAAAATACAACTTCTTTTATTAATGGGATTTATAACATTTATAATTACAAGCTTTAGGGTATAAATCTCAACAATAGGCGCGAAGTCTTCTCTAGTGATTTTCACAGTCGTGACTTCGTCATGATCCACCGCGAAAATGGGATCACGACTTTCCGGTGACGTTTGAGTTACCTTTGTTGTGGCTATTTTTCGTTATGATCAACCATGAAAATGGGACCGCGAAAAACAATCTTTGCAAAAATGATGTAGTTTTGCAAGATTCCTATAAATAGCCCAAGACACTTTCTTGTTTAAGAAGAACTTCAATTTTTTTAAAAATTGTGAGCTTTATTGAGTTCTTAGAGAGAGGAAGGTTCAAGCAACTGGCTAGTCTCTTTTATGACTCTCGCAATAGCACGAGGTCGGAGAGTAGCACAATGGTGAATAAGATTCGTTCCCACAGGGACCGAGTGATCGATTACCAAAATCGATTAGCCTAATTGCTATTCAAACAATCGAAAAAAGGTTTTCAACTAATCAATTTAAACTAAATTAAACTAAATGATTAATTCTAATGCAATAATGAAATAACAAGAAATTAAACCCGAATGTGATAATAAAGATATGCTAGGACTTGACTACACCCCACCCTATATTGACTTACGTTTTAGACTCAATTATTCACCCAAAACATACTCATGCAATTTATAGATTCATGCACCCTAATATTAACCTACAATCTTGGTCAAGTAGAATAGGTTACACCCAAAACATACCCAAGCTTATCTTTCGATTACTCGGAATGTATGAATGAGTTCATTAAGGATTTTGGTGCACTAACGAATCCTATACGTTAGCCTAAGTAGGTCTACTTTTCTAAACATGCATAGAGGGCATTTTATCGAACACGTGGTGTGCGTCTCCGGTCATATAACACACCACAAGATTCATTCAAAAGGAGATCAATCAATTGAAAGCTTTAAGCACACTAAAATACCCATACAAATCACACTTGTATAAAATGAATAAACAAAGGTCAATACATATAAAGAGTCATGGGTGGGGTTTCATCAAATCCTAGCACTAAATGTTTAGCTCATATCACAAAATGTAGCCATACAATAAATATGCTCAAAAGAATACATGGCTATAATAAAGAAAATGAAAGAGAATAAAGTAATAGAAGAAACTATGTAGAGTAGCTCCTCCTCCTTTGCTCTTCCTCTTCCAAGCTCTTTCTTCAACTCTTTTTGCCAAAAAGATGAAGTGATGGTGATTGTGGTAAAATGGAAGTGATGGGTGTGTTTGGATGTTAGGGAGTTATGGAAGTTAGATGGGTTGTGAAAGATGGAAGGTGAGAGTAAGAGGAATGTGTAAAGGTGAGGTCTTGGTGACTATTCTTGGGTTCTTTTTTGGTGAGAGAGTTCCCTTTTTGGTTTAAAAATATCAAAGGTTTATATAGATGAATGAATTAGGTCAAGGGCAAGGAGGTAAAATCTTGATTTTTAACATATTTTGGGTAAAAGGGCGAGCTTGGGGCGACCTGGGGGTGATTTGGATGCTCTTGGTTGAAGAAAACTGTTGAAAACCCGAGAGATTAGCGACCTTGAGGGGCGAGCTGCTTGAGCTCGCCTTGGGCTCGCATCTCTCTCGGGTGAAGTTTTCCAGCTTCGCGCACCGTTACGAAAATGGCCATAACTTCCTCTAGAGAACTCGGAATCGCATCCGTAAAAAGCGTTGGAAAGTAGACTCGTGGGGCTTTCCGAAAATAGGTTATACAAAACGTAGTTCAATCGGAGGAGGGAGATATGGCCCCGAAAGTTGAAAGCTCTGCACTAAAATTTCCAATTTCAGCCCTTTAACCTCCAAAACTCTTCAATTATGCTCAACACCTTATTTTAGAGCATATAACCTACACAATGCTCACAAAATGCATTATATACAAAAACAACTCGACAACGAGTACAAAATCTAGGAAATGGGGACCTCAAATAGGTATGTAAATCATCCAATCAAATACCCCCAAACCTATCTTTTGCTCGTCCTCGAGCAAAACCAAAACAAACAACAAACAAAAGAAAAATAAAACAAAAGAAAGTAAAAAATAAAGAAATAAAACGCACATGATAAGTCTTTTAAACCCCTAGGCGATCCCTAGTGGGACGAGTGAAGTCTCGTGAGGGTTTACAGTACGACACCCACAAACGTCTTTCCTGCTGAGCCAACTATAGACAGAGATGCAATAATGGTGAACCGAATTGAGACGCATGCATGCTAAGACCCCTAAGAAAAAGCTTGGGTTATGCAAGCTAAGGTGCTACAACAAGAGAGATTGCAATTCCATACTTCTTAGTGAACAAAGCTTCAAAAAGCATCGAACACAAGAGTCTTATGATAGCATTTCGCCTCGACTCTATACCTTTCCGGATCTCTCTCATTTTACCACTCAGAACCTAGGCTCACTCAACTAACATATGCGGTTGGAAATTAAGCACAAGAATTTTCAAATTACATGCATATGACACATTTTGAAAAACCGCTAAAGCTTACAATCAAATGGACCACAAGAACGGATTCGAACATTAAGAACAAGAGCAAACACCATTTGATGCCTTCGTTAACAAGCTAAACTCCTCCTAAAGATCAATTAGGACTTCTTTAAAGTTCAAGTGATGTTATGGTGAGATGGTGGTGGAGAGGCTAGGTGGGTATGGGATTATGGGCTAGCAACCGATTATGCTTTAACTTCTATTTTGGTACGCTCATCACAAATAAAGCGTCTAGGCATGAATTCTTCAATTAATCATCTTGTGCTCATTTTTAAGTTGCTTTATATTTTAGCAACTTTTACACTTTAGAGCTTAGAAGGCTTTTTGTGCTATTCTTTTTCTTTTGAGCACTTTTAATTTTTCATATATTTTGAGCCTTATTCTTTGCACAACTTACACATCTAGCCTGAGTACACGCTAATTTTACCCTTTTGATTTCCCTTGAGCTTCATTTTAATATGATAACAAGCCATAATCGTAGCAAATGGGATGGTCTAGTGTTTATGTAAGATATGGTGATGTGTATGATATGGGAGGATATAGTGATGGGTTTAGTGTGTAGGTCAACATAGATAGGACATTTAAGCACACACACAAGGCATGGGATGTTTAGGATATTTGTAGTGACTTAACACACATTGCCTACATCATCTCTATAGGTACGAGTTAAGCAAGCAAACAAAGGCAAAACCACGGTGATGCTCTTAAAATGGCGCTCTTTAATGTCCAAAGCATGGAGTGAGGTCCTTTTTAATTTATGCTTATTTATCTACAAGAAGAGTGTTTAAGATGAAACAATGAAAAAGCATACACTCATAAGGACGCTATTTAGGCTCTGGCCTCACACGGGTAGTCTCCACTAATGATCTAGACATCTTAAGCGCGATACCCAATTACTTAGACACTTTCGAGTCTGGTAGGGTGCGTGCAAGCAATGTGGTGTAGCTTTAACTAGCACACCTTCGCTAGACTCAGGGTCAACACATGCAAAAATTGCCTCAAACGCACAACCCAAAAGCATCTCATTAAAGCAAGCTAATGCTCCAAAATTTGGCTCAAAACAGGAGAACGGACAGAACAAGACTCTAAACACACACAATCATGCAAAAATTTGAAAAAAATTTCACAAAAATAAGCACACGCAAAAATCAATCATGCAAAAATGGCATAGAAAGGCCGCACCCCCAAACCAAAACTCCACATTGTCCCCAATGTTGGAAACAAAAGAGTCCGACGTAACGGCGCGTACCTAACATGACACAAAACACAAAAACACAATGCGAAAGGCCATCTCAACATAGAGGATAAAATTCCAAAAACTAGTGACTTTTGAAATCGACCTATGTCCGCTCTTTAGTGCATATTTTCAAAATACTCAATAACGCTTTCTAAATTTTGGCACAGGAAAATAGACATGAAAATGCACACTTTTCATTTAGAAAACATTTCAAAATTCAAATTGGAAAAGTGTGCAAACGGACGTCGAAAATGGTTCACGTGCAGATTTTCAAAACAGGGCATCGCCCATGACCTTTAGTCGAAGAAATATTCATAACTTTTGAACCCCCACCCAGAATTTTGCGTTCTTTATATCGTTGAAACCGTATCGAAAAATTGAAGAACACAGCGGACGAAATAATTTATTTCCTCACCAAACGGTACAGTTTAAATGAAACATTTGGCCTCAAAATTTCAAAACAGGGCACTTTCGTAAAGGTCAAAGAAAGATTTGAAAAACTAAAAAGAAAAATGACTCAAATAATGAATTCACACCCCCAAACCTAATATAAACATTGTCTTCAATTTTTATATGACATTGAGATGCATGGACAATGAATAAACGAAGCATGAGAGGCAAGAACTCAAGACACAAACAACATAAACCTCCTAGGCACTAAACAACTCAAACCATCCGCACACTTATTCTAAACAAAAATGTAAAAACAAAATAAAAACAATATAAACTAAGAAAAAAATGTACCTAGGTGGGCTGCCTCCCACCAAGCGCTTGGTTTAACGTCTCGGCTAGACGCATTACGCTCCTCTCATCAATCCGGATCAATGGTTGGTGCAACATCCTCGCCACCTTCCTTTCTCAACTTATGTGAGGCATAGAACATCCTCACACAAAATCCATTCAAAATTCTTGTTTGGCCCACCATGCATGATTTCTTCTTTTTGTCCCTTTTGTCCAATTTCTTCTCAATTTTATCCGGTGGAGTCACTTTGGTTTTGTTCATAACTCCATGAGAGTCCGGTTTGTGGACACCTTTCATCTTCTTTCTTGGGACATCTTGAACCACACAAGAATTCGGCGGCTCTTTCGGAATGGCTTTTCTTGAAAATTCCCCTATGGGAGGATCAACAACCTCGACTAACAACACCTATCTACTTCCATCGGCCTCTTGGCCACCTTTTTCAAGTCAAACACCACATGCTCTTCTCCTACCCTCAATGTCAACTTGTCCTCTTTGTGATCAACCAAAGCTCCACTAGTTTTCAAGAATGGCCTCCCAAGGATCAATGGGACTTCAAAATCTTCTTCCATTTCCAAGATTACAAAGTCAACCGGGAAGTAGAATTTTCCCACTTTCATCAAGACATCTTCTAAAACTCCGTGTGGGTGCTTGATAGATCGATCCGCTAATTGAAGAGTCACTCTTGTAGGCTTCACTTCACCTATTCCTAGCTTTTTGAAAACTGAGTAAGGCATCAAGTTGATGCTTGCTCCTGAATCTATTAAAGCACTCTCAAACTTCACATGACCAATGGTGCATGGGATTGTGAATTTCCCGGGGTCCTTTAGCTTAGGTGGGAGCTTGTTTTGTAGGATTGCACTACACTCTTCCGTTAATGCCACCGTCTCGAATTCTTCTAGTTTCCTTTTGTTGGAAAGCAATTCCTTGAGGAATCTCACATAAGTAGGCATTTGGGAAAGTGCTTCGGCAAAGGGATGTTGATTTGAAGTTTCTTAAATATCTCTAAAAACTTGCCGAAATTGTGAGCATCCTTATGTTTCCTCAACCTTTGCGGGTATGGTATGGGAGGAACATAGGCTTTGACTTGGGGTGGTGGAGGGTCATTTGATGTGGTAGGCACGTTATCATGACTAGAACTCTTCTTTTCTTCTACAACCTCTTCTTCTTCTATACCCTCTTCTTCAACAACAACTTCTTTTCCCATCCCAAAGTTGTCCGGTAACTCAACCTCTTTTCCACTTCTTAACGAAATGGCATTGCATTGCTCTTTGGGGTTGACCACCGTGTTGCTTGGTAGTGCCCCTTGTTGCCTCCCTTGGATTGCCCTTGCCAATTGCCCGACTTGCGTTTCCAAGTTTTGGATTGAGGCTTGTGAATGTTGAGCAACTTGGTCAATCTTCGTGTCAAGCTTCCTCAAAGCTAAGTCTTGGGTCTCCATTATATTGTCCAACTTACCCATATACTTAGAGAACATTTCCTCTAGGTTAGACTTTTTCTCCACTTGGTTATTTGGGGCTTGGTTAGGGTAGTTTTGTTGGTGAGGTTGTGGGAATCCGGGGGTTGTCTTTGGTTGAGGTTTTGTTGTTGTTGGGGTTGGTTGTCCTTCCATGACAAGTTTTGGTTGTTTCTCCATGGCGGGTTATATGTGTTTTGGTAGGGTTGTTTTGGATTTTGGTGGCATGGTGTTGTTGGGTTGGT
Source organism: Acer saccharum (assembly GCA_030490815.1). NCBI lineage: Eukaryota > Viridiplantae > Streptophyta > Magnoliopsida > Sapindales > Sapindaceae > Acer > Acer saccharum. The sequence continues at coordinate 19,608,763 of CM059869.1, read as the reverse complement.
TTTGGAAGTTTCGGTTGTAGTTTACAAAGGAAACTTGTTCTTGTGAGCTTGAAGCAAACGGGTTTCCAACTTGACAATCCATGCTCGAATGCGGCCCCAAACACCACTCACATTGAGCCACTTGCACATTACTCGACCCCGCACTCATCTTGTTCATTTGATTTTGAAGGGCCACTATTTGATGATTTTGACTTGCTAATTGAGCTTGAACACTTGTCCTTTCATCCACTTCTAACACACCCGGAATCTTCTTCGGTACTTGCCTTTGGCTTCCCCAATGGCTATTGTTAAGTGCCATTTCCTCTAGAAGGTCACTGGCCGTATCCATTGATTTGCTCATTAATGAACCTCCAGCAGCCGCATCAACTAAATTCCTTGTTGACACCGTGAGCCCTTGGTAGAAAGCTTGCAAAGTTTGCCATTTTGCAAGGCCATTGTGTGGACATCTCCTTTGAAGCTCCTTAAACCTCTCCCAAGCTTCATATATGCTCTCATTCTCAAATTGTTGAAATGAGAGGATCTCATTCCTAAGACGAGCGGCCTTCCCTGGTGGAAAATATCTATTCAAAAATGCTTGGGCCAACTGATCAAAGGTAGTGATCGAGTTTGGTGGTTGGGAGTTCAACCATATCCTTGCGTCGTTTCCCAAAGAAAACGGGAACAACTTCAACTTGATAAACTCATCGGGAATCCCGTTGTACTTGAAGGTGTCGCAAATCTCGTTGAATTTCTGAAGGTGTAGGTTCGGATCGTCATTCACCAAGCCATTGAATATGCAAGTAGTGCCAATCATCTGAATAATGGACGGCCTAATCTCAAAAGAATTTGCTGCAATTGTTGGCTGGCGAATGGATGACTGGTGCAGCTCGACTCTAGGCATTGTATAATCCCGTAGAGTACGCTCATCTCCAACATGAGGCAACCCTTCTTGCACTGGATTGGCTTGAGGAGGCAATTCCCCTTGATTTTGATTTGCCACATTTGGCACTCCCATGTGCCCTAGCTGTGCATTCTGATCACCCATCTCTGCTCTTCTCCGAGCTTCGCGTCTATTTCTTCGAGCTATCCTTTCAATCTCCGGATCAAAGTTCAAGAAGTGAAGATTTTGGCTCCTTGTTCGTGGGTGCATGCAAGAGCAATGGTACCTATCAAGAAAAACAAACAAACTAAATTAAAAGGTTCAAATTAGCAATAAACTAACTAGTATCGATATCAATCATCCGCTCAATCCCCGGCAGCGGCGCCAAAAATTGGCTAGTCTCTTTTATGACTCTCGCAATAGCACGAGGTCGGAGAGTAGCACAATGGTGAATAAGATTCGTTCCCACAGGGACCGAGTGATCGATTACCAAATCGATTAGCCTAATTGCTATTCAAACAATCGAAAAGGTTTTCAACTAATCAATTTAAACTAAATTAAACTAAATGATTAATTCTAATGCAATAATGAAATAACAAGAAATTAAACCCGAATGTGATAATATAAATATATGCTAGGACTTGACTACACCCCACCCTATATTGACTTACGTTTTAGACTCAATTATTCACCCAAAACATACTCATGCAATTTATAGATTCATGCACCCTAATATTAACCTACAATCTTGGTCAAGTAGAATAGGTTACACCCAAAACATACCCAAGCTTATCTTTCGATTACTCGGAATGTATGAATGAGTTCATTAAGGATTTTGGTGCACTAACGAATCCTATACGTTAGCCTAAGTAGGTCTACTTTTCTAAACATGCATAGAGGGCATTTTATCGAACACGTGGTGTGCGTCTCCGGTCAGTATTAACACACACAAGATTCATTCAAAAGGAGATCAATCAATTGAAAGCTTTAAGCACACTAAAATACCCATACAAATCACACTTGTATAAAATGAATAAACAAAGGTCAATACATATAAAGAGTCATGGGTGGGGTTTCATCAAATCCTAGCACTAAATGTTTAGCTCATATCACAAAATGTAGCCATACAATAAATATGCTCAAAAGAATACATGGCTATAATAAAGAAAATGAAAGAGAATAAAGTAATAGAAGAAACTATGTAGAGTAGCTCCTCTCCTTTGCTCTTCCTCTTCCAAGCTCTTTCTTCAACTCTTTTTGCCAAAAAGATGAAGTGATGGTGATTGTGGTAAATGGAAGTGATGGGTGTGTTTGGATGTTAGGGAGTTATGGAAGTTAGATGGGTTGTGAAAGATGGAAGGTGAGAGTAAGAGGAATGTGTAAAGGTGAGGTCTTGGTGACTATTCTTGGGTTCTTTTTTGGTGAGAGAGTTCCCTTTTTTGGTTTAAAAATATCAAAGGTTTATATAGAGAATGAATTAGGTCAAGGGCAAGGAGGTAAAATCTTGATTTTTAACATATTTTGGGTAAAAGGGCAGCTTGGGGCGACCTGGGGGGATTTGGATGCTCTTGGTTGAAGAAAACTGTTGAAAACCCGAGAGATTAGCGACCTTGAGGGGCGAGCTGCTTGAGCTCGCCTTGGGCTCGCATCTCTCTCGGGTGAAGTTTTCCAGCTTCGCGCACCGTTACAAAATGGTCATAACTTCCTCTAGAGAACTCGGAATCGCAATCCGTAAAAAGCGTTGGAAAGTAGACTCGTGGGGCTTTCCGAAAATAGGTTATACAAAATAGTTCAATCGGAGGAGGGAGATAAGGCTCCTGAAAGTTGAAAGCTCTGCACTAAAATTTCCAATTTCAGCCCTTTAACCTCCAAAACTCTTCAATTATGCTCAACACCTTATTTTAGAGCATATAACCTACACAATGCTCACAAAATGCATTATATACAAAACAAACTCGACAACGAGTACAAAATCTAGGAAATGGGGACCTCAAATAGGTATGTAAATCATCCAATCAGCAACCACTTGTGACTCTCTATCCCCATTCATGTGCATCTAGGACATCATCAAGCATGGTTCATGTTTGCATCATCACTAGGTAGGTAAGAACATAATTCCATTCATTTATTGTTCTTCCTTTTTTTTTGTTTACCTAGACATCATCTTTCTTGCTTTATCATTAAGGTTTGGGTGATTGTAGGGGTTAGCTAATAACTAGGATTGTTAGGTTTCATTATTCACAACTAGTTAAGCATTTAGTGTTGTCTAACACTCATTTGCATTTGAGCATTGTTACATGTTCACATAGATATTTATTCTCTTCATTTAATGTAAGTTTTGTGGCTACATGTGGTAGTTGCAAGAGAAGTCTTACAACCAAAGGGTTTGTTGGCAAGCATTGTCAAAACCCACTATTAAAGGCCTGTGGGTAGAATAGGTTGAATTACGATCATTGAGAAGAGTGATGTGGTGTCAACTTAGGATGTAATCAAATATTCAAATAGTGGGCTTTCTATGACTAAGTGGCTAGCGAGGCTAGTTACGTGGTTTTTTCCCAGTTGGAGAGTTTCCCCCAAAAATCAAGTGTTCATTTTATTCCGTAATTTACTTGTTTTTTATTTTTTGTTTGGTTTTTGAGTTTAATATTGATTAATCGAAACGTTGGTAATAAATCGATTAACAACCCATTTAGAGTTATTTAGATACATTTAGAGTTATTTTCAACCATTACAAATATTTATTGGAAAAATATGAAACAATTATAGGTGTGTACAATATTAATCTAAGAGGTGAATAGATTTTAACTAATTTTATCCAATCTTCATGTAAGTCAAGATTACGAAAAACCCTAACTAGTCAATATAATATAGCAAGTGTAATAGGTGCGGAATATTAAATACACTTGATATTTACGTGGAACCCTCACGAGAAAAACCACGGGTTGGTAAGTGTGCCACACTCGAACCTCAATCCACTAATGATAAGATGAGTTCACCTAATCTCGGTATAACTCACAACCACTACCTAATCTCAGTGTAAGTGAACCTAGTTCAATTGCTTGTGATTTAAGCAACCTAATCCCGGAAGCAACACAAGACTTTGTTCTCATAGAAGATATAATAAACCTATGTGAATATATGAAATATCCAAACTGCAATTTACAGCTAGGGAATCCTATATGCTTATCTAGGATGATAATATTGCAATTAAAACAATCCTAGATATAAATAGCTAATGACATGTCATAAAGCTTAGCTAAACATAGATTAAATAACCCAGATAGCTATCACATACAACACTCAATCATATCAACACAACAATCTCTATCTTGAATATTAAAATTAATCTAAGAACATGCAAGTAATTAAAAAGATGCCTTGATGAATAAACACTAATTATATATGATAATAGTGAAGAACTTACCAAAGCAAGTGTGTTGATGAAAGACCCATGCAAGCAAGCATCCTAGATATGCTAGAAGATGCTAGATGAAATTTAATGCATATGAAAATGGTATTGAGTGTTTAAATGAGCAATCTTGATTGCCTTTTCTCTCACAAATCTCTCTATAGACTTTAGGGTTCTTGTATTGAAAGAGGTAGGTTCAGAGAGATGAGAAAGTGATGTATTTATAGACATCAAAACAGAGCATGTGAAAAGACAAGTTTACCCTTGAAATGCACGATTGGCGGTTTCATTCGGCGGCCAGGCCACCGAACATAACCATCGAATAAACCCGAGAAGAATAAAGCATCATCGACGGTTTCATTCAGCGGTTACCAAACCACCGATTCAACCGCAGAATCAAACCCGAGAGATAAAATCAATCAGGTATGATCGGCAGTTTTGAATAGCGGTTGTGGCCGTCGATCATAACCGTAGAATCACTCCAGAAACTTCTGGACTCAAACAACGGTTTTATTCGGCGATCATGGTTGACGATCAAACCGTTGATTCACCAAAAGTGGTGAAACCAAAGGAGAAGCCAAGGGCATTCTCTGTAGGTGGTCTTCACGCTAAACCAAGCACACATTCGTGCACGCGCGGACATTTCCAAACATTTTTGGGAAACAAATTACAAGACACAAAAACACATAACAAGATACAACAATCAAATGCAAGTGTGAAATGTGACATGTGAAGAGAATGCACACAAATGCAAGTATGCTAAGTGTGTGTGTGCAATCTAAATCTCTTCAAAGAAAACTAAGCACTAGAGATACACCTTTGGAGTGTTTGTCATCTTGAGGTCTTGAAAGGGCCTTTGAGCTAGATCCCCAATCACCTAAACTATCCTTACAATCAAACTCCAACATGTGGTTTGTCCATGAAATAAGTCAATCAATAATGGAACCTTATAAAATAGTTCTTGTTAAAATATAAAGTATTTAAATACAAATTTTATTTAAATGATTTAATTAATTCCGGTATTACAATGATTATGTTGAAAAGATAATAATGAAGATTGAAGAGTTTATATATATATATATATATATATATATATATACATATATAATATATATACATATAGAGAGAGAGAGAGAGAGAGAGTCATAAAGGATCCTTTATTTTAATTTCTGTAAGAACATTGATGAAATCACATCTATTTTATGAATTTTGATCTGATTTTTTTTTTTTTTTTTGATGATAAGTTCATTGAAATCTACTACTATGAATAAAATTTGAGAATTTTTCAAGTACTAGAACTATATATATCTATATATATTATTAATTTTCCCATATATTTTGCACATCTTTCTGATGCCTTCATATTTACAAAATCGGAATAAATAGTTCTAGTGCTTAAAAATTTTCAAATTTTATTTGCAAGTAGATTTCAATGAATTTATCATCTACAAAAAAATTCAGATAAAAATTTATAAAATTAATATGATTTCATCGATATATATATATATATATATATATATATATATATATATATATATATATATATATTCATGAACTTTGAATATTAAAATAGAGTAAATATATATACAACCGGGGTCGCAGCACCGCCGTGGCCCCATAGAAGAAAAAGAGAAAAAAACACGTGGGCCCCATGTATTTATTACGCGGGTCCCATGTGTTTTTTCATTTTTTCTTCTACAGGGCCGTTGCAACCCGGTTCTATGTAGCAAAGCCCATTAAAATAATACTTCAACACACCAAATGAACAAACATGTAATAAAGAAAATATGACAAAAAAAAGTTAATATTTATTTTGATTGTCATATAATTATATATCATTTGTTGGAAATTGGCTCGTATTCCCATGTGATCCATGAAATTCAACTGAGCGGAAGTGGTCCAAAAGGTGTCTGTGTAAAGCTTTTCGAAAAATGCGTGAGAGAAACCAATTAGTTATTTTGAAACCAAGTAGTGTATGAGAGAAGTCATGTAATTACTTTGGGACCAAGTGGTGTGCTAGAGAAGCCAAGTATATTTTGGCTCCAAGAAAATGACCTAGGCTCCAAGTACTCAAAATATATTAATATGGTGGCTATGCTTGGAACACTTGGAGTGGAGAGATACCTGCAAACATCAAAGAGTGGGTGAATCCAATGAGTGAGATCCTAGAGAGATCCGGGTGGAAACCTAGGGGATATCCAGGGGCGGAAGACCCAAGGAATATCCGGGAAAAAGATCTAGGGGATCTTCAGGGAACACTTAGAGGATCTTCAGAGACCTCATGGGGGACCTAGAGAGAGCTATGAGCTTAGAGCTTGGTTGAAAGCTCGGTTATGAGCTTGGAGCTCGGTAAGGCTCAGATATAATTGAGGTTTTAGGTTTGAGAGAGAATATTGAGTGTGTACTATGTAGTTGTAACAATTTTCTACATAATGGATATTTCTATCGATCTCGTCGTACTAACGGCCGTGGTTTTTCCCTGTTTTGTGTTTCCACGTAAAAAGCTTGTGTTGTAATTGGATGCTTCTCTCCATCGTATTTTTGTGTTTAGACATTATTTGATTGGTGGTGTATATTAGGCATGCGCTTTGAAAATATATGCAGTGTGTCTAAACAACCTAGAGGGGTGAATGGGTTATTAATCCAATTAGTTACCAATTTTTCAGATTAGTCAATATTACAAAAATAACCCAATTCAATGAAACCAATCAACATAATTTAAAGTGTGGAAAACAATAAATAACACGTTGATTGATTTACGTAGAAACCCTCAACAGGGAAAAACTCATGAGCTATTCTGCTAGCTACACACGGTCCTCAAATCCACTATATGTAATGACGTAATTAAAGTGAGGAAAACAATAAATACACGTTGATTGATTTACGTGAGAAACCCTCAACAAGGAAAAACTCACAAGCTATTCTACTAACTACACACGGTCATCAAATCCACTATATGTAATGATATTTACAACCTAGGTTGACCTCTAGTCACACCATTCTCGGTCACTAACCCCACTACTACCCCCATGCCTTTTATAGTGATTATAGACCAAAGATGCTTGAGCACTATACACCGATAGTCACAAGACTTAACTGTCAATGAAGAGATCAATAACTTATGTGAATATATGATGATATCCAAACTGCAAATAATGCTAGGCTACACTAAATGCTTATCTTGGAATTTAAGATGTTAATGTGGAAAATCCTAGATATCAATATGTCTATATGAATGCTCATAAAGACCTAAACAGATGAAGACATGCAAGTCTAAGACCTAGTCATCAAACAAAGCCAAATCAACACTAAAATGTCATTAAAACATGGCAAGGACAATAAATATGCAATTAACAAATGCAATCAAGGAGTCTTACGCATCAATGTCGAAATGCAACGCATAGAGACTTAGCTAGAGGCTAAAATGGTCCTAAGTGCTAGCTATCAAATACCAACGATCTCACCAACAATTAAGAACACAAACATACTCAAAACTTGCTTAATCAAAGAAACATGCAATTAGTCAACATAGTAATTGCTAATCCTAAGCAAGATGAACAAATAGACAAGCTATAGTTCTAAACAGTTCAACTTACAAGGATGTGAAAGCATGAAGACCCATGAGAAGATGATGCTTGAAAGATGCTAAATGCACATGGGGTTTGTGTTTGGTTGAGTAAAAATCAATTCTTGGAGCTTCTCTCGCTAAGGATTTAATTTCTCTCTTTAATAATCTAAAAATCTAAGCTTTAGGTCAACCAAGAAGAGAAAGCAACATATATATAGAAGCCCTAAAGTGAAACGGCATCGTTTTGGCAAACAGGCTGTAAAAACGCGTCAGACCTCTGTGCGTGCGTCGGCACGGACAGGGTGTCCCAATCGCAGTACGCATGCATGGAAGCCCTGGAGAGCTCCGTTGTAGGGACAGCCGTGGGGCAGGTGCACCAACCGTGGTACCCTACGCGTGAAACCCACTGGGTTCTACCGCTGTGGGTGTCACGGCATAGGCAGGTTCACTAGGGGTGACCTACACTATGGTAAGAGTTTAAAACTATTTTCCCGAACTCTCAAACACACCTAAACTATATGAATTATGTGCAAGTGTGAAGTGAGTAAATAACATGCATGGAAATACATATAATCATGAAAAATCACCAAGCATGTGACACACACAATATGCAAGATATGAAGATGCATAAGTGTGATAAAGCATATAAGCACACAATTAAGAGAAACACAAATGCAATCATTTTTTATTTTATTTTTTGAAAAGGCAAAATGAAAGTGAGTGTGTGAAACTAAATCTCTTCAAGGCAAGTCAAGTGATTTACTTTTCGCTCTTACTCTTGAAGTCACGTTGGGAAGTCCGGAAACTTGCCATCGAGGATCTAAGCTACCCATTACAAACTCATCCCCAAATGTGGTTTGTCATGAAATAGCTAATCAAAATGAAGAACTTACACGCTTCCACGTCAAACTTTTCCCAAAAATTGCATATATAATATATCTCACATTTCAATTACACGACAATTAATGAATTAAATATATAATTTAAAATTAAAAACAATTATTAAGTTTTCAATAATGCCATTTTGCCTAATTTTGTGCCTACATGATGTGGATCCTGGATTTATCTATATTAGAATTGGATAATTGAAATCATTGGGTTTTAGTGATGCCATATCTTTTGAGCTCCAAATTTGGGCACAAATTTAGGCAAAATAACATTACTCTTAAGTTTTTTATTTAAGAAATTGAGTATGACCCTAACAAGCCACATTTAGAACGTGCCCATTTGGGCCACATTCGGATCGTGCTTTTTGCATGCCGTGTCAGCCCAATGCGCAACACAACTCAAACTAACACACTAAAGGAAGTGGGTCGTGCTTTGGCACGATCCAACAATTCTCATGTTGTGCTGTGTCGTGCTTGTACGGAATCGTGCAATGTCAGGCCATGCTTAGGCTGGTCCAACCCAATTTACATGATTGAATGGCCCCATTATGGTCCATAATGACTACTTATTTCCCAATATTAATTACCATCAATCAACCACACCGTTTTGTTCAGGTTTATCTGTAATTCTTTTTCATGCTAATTAAAAATGGTGTTCATCAATGAATTCCACCGTGTATAATAGATAGCTAGAGAGATATGGGTTAGATTTTATTTTAATTCCCAAGCCTTTACTCAAAAATAATAAATTAGTGGACAAATATCAATAATTAGATACAAGAAATATTAGTAGACTTCATGGGTTTAATTTCCCTCTTCTTTTAGAGTGTGTTTGGTAGGGAGGAAAGAAAATAGGAAGGACAGAAAGATTTAGAGAGATAGAAAACATGAGGAAAAGAAAGAAAATAATTTTCCCTTGAACTGTTTGGTAAATAGAAAGGAAAGAAGATCTTTTATTTCCTTTATTTGGTATTGTTGAGGAAAAGACAAAGGATAGAAAATCTTTTTTATCAATTTTACTATTTTAGCCTTACATTATAGCCTGGGCTTGTGAGAGGCTTAAAAAAGATGGGCAAATTTGTAATTTCAATTAAACCCAAAAATCATTCCCTCTTTTCTCTCCATTTTCCATCCACTTTTGAATTAAATTATGGGTCCCACGTACCCATAAATTTGTCATTTTTCTCTCATACCAAATAGCATACTTTCCCATTTTCTTCTCCCGTTTCCCTCCACCCTTTTCTTTCCTCTCCCTTTTCATCCCTACCAAACACACTCACAATTGTGGTCAGCTAGCTAGAATATGCATGGGAGGGACATGATGATGATGCGTACATATATTGGTGTTGGTTGTGTTTGTGTATGCAATAAAAATTAAAATAGAATAATTTTTCTTTTCATCACTTGCCATGCATCTAATTCGATCTTAGCCAAAACATGCCCTTGCTTGCAATTAGTATTGTAATCTCTGGTCCATTCGTTTTTTCTAAAAGCTGAATAGTCTTAAATTTTATTAAAGACCGAATAGACGAATAGTTAGGAAACCTCTTTTTGTTTATTTATTTTTATTGAATGTTGACACCAATAAGGTCAATAATTTATCGAAATCTAATGAGATCAACCACTATAAACACGGTCTGAAATGTAACTCTCATTCCATAAATTAAATAGTTTGACCATACAAATCACATGCAACACCGTAGAAATTTTATAATTCTGAGAAAAAAATTGAACTATATATATATTACTCGAAGATACAATATCTTCTTTAGTTTTGAAGGTATGACACTCATTGATATTAACTTAGTTTTCAAATACAAATAAATTCCTAACATATTCACATTGTATTTTAAAGGAGTTGGGATCCTCTCCTTGGTCATTGTTTTTCCTTGGCATTCTTTAAGTGTAATTCAAATATCAAGTTGCATGAGAGAGAGAAAAGTGAACCAATCTTGACCATGTATTTTGTATTTTGCTTAGGTGTCATTGGATTATAGAAAGTCAAGGAAAAACAAGCCTAGGAGAGGATCTTGATCCATTTTAAAGAGAATAAAAATAGACTGAAGCTTTCAATTTTTCATATATTGATCAACTTTGTAATAATTAGTGTTCTTGATAATAATTGTATAGTGCAGAGTGTAGAGCAGTTAAATCATGTTCATTTTGTGAAAGCAAAATTGCCTGGAACTTTTGTAACAAAAGATTGTGGGAGACAGACAGATAGAAAACCTATTCAACAATGAAGATGTTTTTTCTTCAATAATAATACTATTATTATCAGTGAATTGAATAATATATTCACAGGATTCAAATGGATCCCTACATGTTCTTATCATTTTTAGGACGTACCGCTTGCTTTGTGTTAGGGTTATTATCAATTTAGTCCCTAAATTTTAGGCAAAGATCAAATTTTTAAATGTCTTTACTTTTTTAGGACCCATGGTCCTTTACTATTCAGAAATGCATCAAATAGGTCATTTTGACTCTAATTTTGACTGTCAAACTTGATAAAAAATACAAATTGACCATTTTGCCATTTGTATTTAATTACTGAATTAGAATGACACTTTTACCCTCCAACCTTTTACAATTTGATAAATTTATCATTTTGAATTGTTTAATAAAAATTGACATGTGTTACAAAGCTTATTTAAGAAAAAAACAATTAAATAAAACAAAAATAATGTCATAAAATATTACAATCTTTTAATAAAAAAACATATAAATGATCTCCACCATCAATCTCAAGATGGATGGTGGAGATTAATGGAAACAAAAACAAAACAAAACAAAAACAAAACAAAAAAAAATTGAAAAGGTAGAGAACCAGATTGGATCTTCATCAAAGGAGAAAATCTCATTCGATGGAGATCTCATTCGATGGAGATCCAAGCATCTATATCTCTCAAGATGGACTTGAGTAACAAAGATGGAATCATCTCCATCGTGGTCGATAGAGATCATTCATCTCTAATGAAGAAGATCTGGGCCTCCTTCGTTGGAGATCGAACTCCATCGTGGTTGATGGAGTCTCCATCGAAGCTCCTTTGATAGAGATCTCTCTATTGAAGGAGCTTCGATGGATTGATGATCTCCATCGAAGTAGATCTAGGTCTCCTTCGATAGAGATATAGATCGGAGGAGATCCATATTGGATCTCATCCTTTACAACTTCTTTTTTTTTTTTTTTTTTTTGCATTTTTTTTATTCTCTTAATCTCCAACCATCCATCACAACGATGAACAGTTGGAGATATTTTATATATATATATATATATATATATATATTAAAATTTATGTATTTTTTTTTAATTTATAAATTTATTTTGTATTAAATAAAATTATTTTTATTTTTATTTTATTGACACGTGACAAGTTTTTATGTTAAAAGATAAAATAAAAAAACCCCTAGAACCGTTAAGTTTGACTAACGGTTAAGTAAAAGAATGACCTATTTAATGCATTTATGAAAAGTAAGGACCATGAGTCCTAAAAAGCAAACACGTTTATAAATTGATCTTGCCCCAAAACGTAGGGATTAAATTGATAAAAACCCCTTTTTATTATTATCATAACCGTGAAGACAAAATAGAGGTCTTTTTTCTGCATCTATTGATCTATGAATTTAGACTAAATAGAGGTTTTTTTGTTATTACTAATGGGCTACACAACTCAGTTTAGCACACTACATTGCAATAAGTCGGGCGTGTCGTGCCTTACACAGAATTATGCTGTGTTGGTCCGTGTCTGGCCAACCCCACCCAACCCAATTTACATGATTGGATGACCCCCATTTGTGGTCCAAAATGCCTACTCATTTCCCAATATTAATTACCATCAATCAACCTCAGTAGTCAGTACCTCACCATTTTATTTGGGTTTATTTGTAATTCTTTTTTCATGCTAATAGCCTAATACATAGCTAGAGAGATAAGGGTTTGTTTGGTTGGGCTTTTGAAAAACGTCTATTCGTAAAAAGTATACTTGTAGTAGATCTAATTGAAATAGACTTTTGAAAAAAAATATATAGTTGTTTGGTTGGTAATTAAAAAAAACACTTTTATAACAGTAGATCGTTTGGTAAAATCTCAAAATCTGCTGAGATAATAAATTACTGAAAAGGGCATATTATTATTCACTCTAAAAAAAATTGAACTTAAAAGATTTTCTACATGTTAACTACATTTTCTATTGCACAATAATAATAAAATTCAAAACTTTCACCATATAACTTAAAAGATTAAAATAATAACAAAAAATATTAAATTTTCAACAAAGTTGAAGCATTGTCAAAGATTAAACAAAAGGAAAATGATCAATATCTCATACAAAGGTAAAAATTTAAACGGAAAAAAATTCAAAATTAAATAAGTTATCATTGAAGCATGAGAAGAATCGTAATACTATCACGTTTTTTTCTATTTCACGATTAGGACGCATGTCACTCCTCGTAAACATCTTGAGTAACATTCTCTTCTTCATCACTTGGTAGTTTATCCTCATTGTCATCATATAAATTTGTGAAAAGCCAAAACTAGCAAAAAAAAAAAAAAAAAAAAAAAAAATTGAATTTAAGAAATATATATATGATTTTACGGAACAAAAATCAATTTTTTTGGAGTCAATTGTGGGCTCCTTTGGCTTTGTGAGTTGTCACTGGCTGTATTGTTTACAATACAAGAAATAAGATCTCAAATTGTTATATCATTTATTGAGATAGTAATTATTTGACTCTCTTCCTCGAAAATTATTTTGGTGAAACCCTGTGATATTAGAAAAATTTTCTAAGTATAAACTTACGATCTCAGACTCTTAGAGATGATCATCAGTTTTTTCGAACGATTCAAAGCTGTTATTAATTCTCTTTTTTTTTATCAACAATAAATCATTGAAGTCTGCATGTTTTATTTCAAGAATTAATGCTTGTAAAAGTCTAGTTATTTGATGCCAAAATTTACATTAGTCATTTGAAATATGACACCGTAAAGAAGAAAACACAAGTCCCAAATACTCAAGCTACTATACGATAAACCCTGACAAAATAATCCAGAAAAAAAAACGAAAAGGAAATTCAAAACTCAAAACTTCATATGACAATCAAACAACTTGGTAATATGAATATACAAAAACATGGACAGTATTTCAAAACTTTTGACAAAAATAAAGTAATCAAAAGCATTAAAAAAATTAAAAAAAAATTGAATCAAAGCCAGTAGAACAAAAATAAAGATAAACAAATAAACAATAAAATAATAATGAAGAAATTATACATACCAATCTTCCAGTACGTGTAGAGCAAAGAAATAACCTATATGTAGAGAGTAAAGAATAAAGAATATAAAAAGGTTCTAGGATTTTATTTTAATAAAGGTATTCCATGTCAATAATAAAAAATTAGGGATATATAAGTCAAATACTTCTTTTTTAAAAGGTCTATTTAGAAAAGCTCATAAGGAGATGCTTTTGCCTAGTAGAGGTTTAAACTCTACTAGCCTCTACTGAATTTAAAATAGACAATTTCAAAAGCTCAAACAAACAACATAAAAAACTCAAGTAGAGGTTCGTAGACCTTTTGAGCCAGTGGAAAGCCCAACCAAACAAGCAGTAAATACAAGATGATCAATTCTATGGAATATAAAATTCTTTCGTGTTATGGAAATTTATCAAAATAGGAAATTTAACACATTATGATAGGATTTATGTGAATGAGTATTAATTTAGTAAGTTTTCTCAATTACAAAATTACAAGAATTTAACTAAATTTATTTTATGAGTGGTGCTATTGGCACACCCCCTATTGATCTATTTATGTTTCACTTGTTTAAATTTTAATTTAATTAAATAAAGTTAAATGTTTTTACTAATTTATTTTATTATTTCCAAAATTACCCTTTATCTCTATTTTACTTATTTTTTCAAACTTAATAACACATCTCTAATATCTCTATCTATCTCAAATCTCTTTATCTCCGGTCTCGTCTTTCTCTCACCTTTCATGAACGAATTTTTTTTCTTCTTATTTCTTTTTTTTAGTGTTTTTTTTTTTTAACATCAAGCTTTATAGAAAAGGTCAAGAAGTCACAAGACAAAAAACAAACAAACAGTCCCAATTAAAGAGCAAAGAACAGAACAACCCAAGACAAACACACACAGAGAAGAAAAAAAAAAATGAAACAACCCACAAACAAACAAAACAAGAAGCAAAGAGCAAGTATTTATTTTGGTTATCATCATTTCACTTTTAGATTCTAAAAGAGTAATGAGATTAAATAATAATCAATATTTCATCTGTCTAATGCACCCCAAGTGTTTGATTTATTGTTTAAATAAGATCCAGTACAAGTATTTTTAGGGTTTAAGAGTTATGAAAAAAAAAATTCAAAAAAAGGATTAAAAGAACAATTTTTTTTTTTTTTTAAAGGAGTGTGGGGTTATATTAGATTTACTTTATATAATTTTTTTTTTCCTTAAATTATATGCTGTCTCTTTTAGTAATTTTGATAAAGGAAAAAAATAATACTAAATAATTAAAAAAGTGGGACATAAATAGATCAGTAGGGGGTGTGCCAATAGCACCACTCTTATTTTATTTATAAAGAAAATGTTAACGAGTGTCTTATAACAAACGTTAAGAATCGAAAACGTGAATAAAAAGTAATATATTTTTTTCAAGACACAAGTTTTGCATTGATGTATCAATGAAAGGATAAATATGAATTATTTATTTAAGTTTTTGGTTATCATCATGTCTCCTTATGATATCAATAACTCAACAGAACTATTTATTTATATAATATATAAATGGTAATGCTAATCCTCATAGCGTCACGTATCGTTCTAAGAGAGCTTTGGACTTAAATGATATATATTCATTTCTATTTATATCTATATATAATCTTCTATAATTGAACTAGTAATTGGTTATTTATTTTTTTTTTTAACATAACCATTAATTAGTTGTTTTGTCTATTATTATATTATTATTATATTATATCTCATCAACCTGGACATTTTTATACTCCTTAATTTCAATATTTAAAGTCTTGCATTAATTTCCTTATTAGTTTTGTAATTGGAATTAGAAATAATGAAACACCAAAACCCCATCATATTCTTCTTTAAATCACTTTAAGTTTTATCAATTAAATCATCTAATCATAATATGCCTATCACAATCTTTACTCAAAGTCCATTCCTCTTCCTGATCAATTTTCTCTATAAAAACCATAAAAAAATATCACATTTTTTTCATCCCATTTTGTTGACTCTCTCTCACAGACAAACTCAAAATACCCAAACGGTGGGGAATTGGATGATGTTGGGTGGTGAAAGTAATTTTTACATATTTTTATTTATATTTGGTTGAATAATTTTAATCTTTTAGTTTTTGTGTTTTTTTTCTTTTTTTTTTCAATTCGTGATGATTGCCAAAGGCCTCGCTCAAACACCATTCTCAGGTATCATTTTCTTATCAAAACAAAGCATCTCTATATGTTTTCTGATTCAAACATTTTAGGAGTTTGTTATTATTTATTTATTTTTGTTTATTTTTATGAAACACTTAGTAGTTGTAAAGATAATTTTGGATTGATTATGTTTTGATATATTTTTGAATCTTTAATAAGGTGTTCACTATGTTGTTCGTTATGCAACCCTCCGGTAAGGCTAGCATCCTACTCATCACCACCAATGTAGAATATCAATGGGACCGGTTAAGAAATGTGAAGTGCTATGTACTTATGGATGATGGATTCTATAAACAGACTATTACTACAAATAAATATTAGTGTTATAGTCTTTAGTTCTAAGTATAACACTGTATGTATGTATTGCCTCTTAAAAACATTATATCCACTCGGGTTTTTGGGTATCCAATACCCGAATTTGTTTTTAAAGGAAATTTACACCGATTTTTGTTATAGGTTTTTTTTTTTTTTTTTTTTTTACTGTTTTAACCTTTTTTTTTTTTCTTTTTGGTTTTTTAGAATATATTAAATATGCATTAAATATACTATGATTATTACCAAAAATAAATGTTTTTGAATTTTAATTATTTTTATAAATGATAATAAATAAATATTTTTAAGAACAAATTAAAATATTAATTGTAATACCAAATTAATGGAGAATTTTCTCATAGATATTTGAATTTAACAATCTTTTCAATCCTAAAAAAAGTCTTTTCTCTGTAGATTTAACCTAAGTGTAAAAGTTGTGTGGCGGTGACAAGGTTTCTTGAGGCTGCTTCTAGTTTTTTTCATACGGTTTGTTACTATCTTTATCAAAACGATGAATGCGAATGAAATCGCGCGTCTTTGTGCGTCAATGACACTCAAGGAACGTGAGGGTCCAGTAAGGACATTACAGGTAGATATAAAAGATGCAGGTTTGAGGAGGTTGGCTATTAGTTTGGTGGGGAAAGTGCTCTCGATTAAACCGGTGAGTAGAGATAGCTTTCGAGCGATGATAAGAAAGATCTGGTGGACGAGTGATGAAGTGGAGATTGAACCAATTAAAGAAAATATTTTCGCTTTTCACTTTCAAAATCTAGATGATAAGAAAATAATATCAGGGGGAAGGGGGGTTGCTTGGGGGCTTGGGCTTGGAGCTTTAATGATGCCCTGGTAGCAATGGAGGAACCAAAGGGGAAAGGGGACATTCAACATATGCTGTTCAAAAAAGCAAATTCTGGGTACAAATTCACAATGCTCCTATGATCTATATGATGAAGGATATAAGACACTTCCTTAGAAGTATCATTGGCGAAGTAGTTGATGTTGATGGTGGATACTCGGGAGCGCATATGGCAAAGTTCTTGAGAGTACGGGTGATTCTAGAAATTGATAAACCATTAGGGAGATGTCTGCAGGTTGATGTTATATGAGACAGTGTAGAATCAGTTATGCTTTTGAAATATGAACGTCTCCCTGAATTCTGTTTTCGTTGTGGTATGCTAGGACACACGGTGAGGGATTGCTCTAACAAACCATTGAAGTCTATTCGAGGAACAAAGGAAGAGTTCCTTTTTGGGTCATGGATGCAAGCCTATACGCTAACTCAGAAACTGGCAACTGGTCATAGAGATAGGAATCAAAAGAGGAGAATGGATTGGGGGTGGTGGCTTCAAGAGATGGCGAAAGATGGAAGTAACCAAGATGGAATGGAGAAGATAAGGGGGATAGCCGGAGATCAGTTCCTAGAATGGAGGCGTTGATAGAGAGGGAAATGATCCAAATTTAGCAAGTTCCATCAAAGGGAAAGGAATCATAATTACGTCTGTTAGCGGTGTAGGTGCGGATTCGATGGGTTTGAATGGAGATGTCTGTAATCCTGAAATTACGAAGTTGTCAACGATAAGGATCTTTTTTTTTAAAGTTCACAGGAAAGGAAAGTAGATGTTTTGGGATCCTTTACTTCCGGTAATTCTGGTAAGTTGATTTGTAAGCCCATTAGATAAAGAGAGCCTAAGTGGAGAGGAGTGTGAATGTAAGTAAGTGTCATGATGTATTGATCCAGACCATTGGGCTAACTGGTTTGGAAGGTGTTATGAGGCCAATCAGTTTAGTGCCAATCAAATTGGAGTACCTAGCCCAGATGTCTAAATCGATGTGGAGAAATAGCTAAGTTTAGACAACAAGAACATGTGGATGTCTTTTGAAGCTAAAGATTCACTAACTAATTTGGGGGAGCTAAACCTAATCAGAAAACGGAAACCTAGAGTGAGGAATCATCAGTGAAGGTGGTACAGAAGATCGGTGGGTCGATTTTAGGAAAGAAAAAGATAGTGGGAGGTAATGGTAAGTTCTCGGATGTTAGCAAAAAACAGAGGTTTGTTTCCTCCATGGAGGATTCTGTTGAAGCAATTGATGAAGATGGATCGGCGGGTCGATTTCAACCGGTCAGCTAGGCTCAATAAATGTTATAGTTTGGAATGCTTGAGGTTTGGGGAGTGATCGAGCATTCCAGGTTCTGCAAAAATACAAGGACCTCTCCTGACATGGTTTTCTTGATGGAGACAAAATCAAACCATATCCGGATGGAAAATCTTAGAGTTAAGTTGGGTTTTAAGGGGAAATTGGTAGTGGAGTACGAAGGAAGAAGTGGTGGTGTTGGTCTTTTTTGGTCTGACAAGGTTAGCATGTCACTTCTCTCATTCTTTAGGTTCCACATAGATGTTAAAGTGAGTTCGAGCAATGATAGCGAATGGAGATTTACTAAGTTCTATGGGAACCCAGAGCAAGAAAATGGTGGCAAGCCTGGACTTTGTTAAAATGGCTCCACGAAATGTATAAGCTTCCTTAGTTATGTACTGGGGATTTCAACGAAATTATCTCTAATGATGAAAAATAGGTGGTCTTCCTCTTAATAGGATCTTGATGGAGAATTTTCATAAAGCTCTTGACTTCTGTTGTATGGAGGACTTAGGGTATAGGGGATCGACCTTCACTTGGATCGACCTTCACTTGGTGCAACAAACATAATGGAGGCAATTCCGTGCAGGAAAGACTTGATAGAGGCCTATGTAAATTTGAGTGGAAATAAGAGTTTTCACGAGCAATTGTTAATCATCTAAATTTTGGCATTCAGACCACCATGCCCTTTTGTTTGATATAGGGAGATGGGTAGATGGAGAAGATTTCATTTTGAGGTTTGCTGGGTGGAAAAAGATGAGTGTCATAATTTAATTGAGAAATGCTAGGGTTCAAATGTTGCCAGAGGTGGAGTGGCTGAGACAGTGGTTAAAATCCGTTAGTTTACTAAGGCTTTGAGTGATTGGAACACGATTAATCGGACGAATTTGAATAGAGATATTTGAATCAAGAGGAATGAGCTGCGGGGTGTTTCTAGTATTATCAAGGATGGTTCTTGAGATCAAATTATGATGGTAGAAAATCAATTGGACGATGTTCTGAAATGTGATGAGATTTATTGAAGCAGTGTGCGCGAGTCGAATGGTTGAAATAGGGGGACCGAAACACCAAATTTTTCCATTTAAAAGCCTCGGAGAAAGGCATGTAACAAATTAAAAGGAATTTTTGATAGGGATGATATCTAGCAGAGTGAGTCCAGTGGGTTGATACATGTGGTGGTTCAGTTTTTTTCAGAGTTGTTTCATTCGAATCAAGTGCTTGAGTTGCTGATGAATCAGGTTCTAAACAAGGTTCAACCTCGTTTGTCTCTTAGTAATTCCTCTATCCTTGATTGGCCTTTTAGTGCTGAAGAAGTTAGAATTTTGGCTTTCTCAATTGCACCTACCGAAGCTCTAGGCCCAGTCGAGCTACCGAGATTATTTTATCATAAATATTGGGAGGTGGTGGGTTTAAATGTTACCACTGCCTGCCTTAGTTGTCTTAATGATGGAAACTCGCTAGAGGGTATCAATGATATGTTGAATGTGCTCATTCCAAAGTTAAGAACCTGGTTCAGATTAGTGAGTTTCGATCGACAAGTTTATGTAACGTAATTTATAAATTGGTAGCGAAGGCTTTGGTTAATCGACTTCAGTTGGTCCTTGATGAAGTGATTTCTGAATCCCAAAGCACCTTCATTCCTGGGAGATTGATTTTCGATAATGCTTTGATCGATTTCGAATGCCTTTATGCAATTTGGAATATGAAGCGAAAGATACTTTGAAGTTGGATATGTCAAAGGCCTACGACCAGGTATAGTGGGCTTTTTTAGACAAAATGATGTGGAAGCTTGACTTCCTTGAGCGATGGATTGCTAAGATGATGAATTGCATCTCATCTGTCTCCCTTTCTTTTGTAATTAATGGTGAGGTTCGCGGTCATGTTAAGCCAACTAGAGATCTCCAGCAGGGAGATACTTTATTCTCGTTCCTCTTCTTATTGTGTGCTGAAGGTCTGTCTAGTGTGCTTAATGCTGCGGTGATCCAAAATGCTTCCCTGTCAGGTTTTCAGTGCAAGCAGGCGGGGCTTAATATCTCCCACCTCTTTTTTGTTGATGGTAGTCTACTCTTCTCTAAGGCTACGAACAAATTGTGTCAATCAATTCAGCGGCTCCTTAATGAGTATTCGGCAGCTTCGGGTCAAGTTATCAACTATGTTAAATCTGCCATGTGTTTTGGTAGCTCTATCCAGTGGGTGGAGGGGGATAGATTGGCCAGTATTATTGGTGTCAAACATGTATAGTGCCATGCGCGGTACTTAGGTCTTCCTAGTCTAAATTGCAAGAATAAGCGGTAACTTTTTAATAATATAAAAGGGTTTAGGCCAAGTTTAAAGGCTGGAAAGGGAAGTTGCTCTCTATTGGCGGAAAAGAAATCCTACTAAAGTAGTCATTCAGTCTATTCCGACATATACGATGGGTCTATTCGGGCTCCCAAAGTCACTTGTTTCCGAGCTTCATAGGATATGTAATTGGTTTGGGTAGGGTAGTTCAGAGGATCATTCGAAGATTCATTGGTGTAGCTGGCAGAAAATGTGTGTCTCAAAAGATGATGGTATGGGTTTCAGAGATTTGGAGACCTTCATTCGGGCCCTCCTTGCCAAGCAGTGTTGGAGACTTATCAAGAACCCGAATTCCTTGGCTGGTAGACTTTTAAAAAAATTGCTATTTTCCTGGCTCATCTTTCTTGAATGCGAATCCAAAAACAAAAGGGTCCTTTATTTGGCAAGGTTTATTATGGGGTCGAGGGATCATTCATATGAGCTCCTGGTTGAGAATTAGGAGTGGCACTTCAGTGGTATTTACGGAGACCGTTGGATCCCTAGACCTTCAACATTCAAGGTAATCTCCCTAATTAAGTTGGATGAGAATGCTTCGGTGGATGCCCTTATGTCTGATTCAGGTGGATGGAACCATAATCTGTTGCAAAACAATTTCCTTGCAGATGATGTGGACTTAATCCTTGCCATTCCCCCTTCATTTTCTTCTCAGGACAACTCTCTTTTATGGTATTTCAAGCAATCAGGTATGTATTCAGTCAAGAGTAGTTATCAGGTGGGCAGACTGACTGCTAATCCTAGTTTGTCAAGCCTGGATAAATTTGTCTCGTGCTGGAAGACTCTTTGGTGCCTTAAGGTTCCTTTAAAAATTAAAATTTTCTTATGGCATGCGAGTAAGCATTGGCTCCCTACCTTGCTCTATCTTGCTAAATGCAGTGTTTCTACGAATAGGTTGTGTCCTCGTTGCCTCCGTCGATCAAAAACGATGGTCCACGCCCTCTAGGGCTAACATGATGTTATAAAGGTTAGAGATAATTCTCCCATTTAAAGGTTTTTAAGATGAATGACGAGATGCACTTCCATGATTTTATGCTTATCTGCCTTCGGTCCTTGAATTCTCATCAATTGGACCTCCTGTGTGTCATATTCTGGAGAATTTGGTATTGGAGGAACAAAGTGGTTCATAACCTTGGCATGGCTGATGTTGGTGATGTTGTTATGTGGGCTTCCAATTTTCTTGATGATTGGTACTTGGCTCAGCTTATTGCTAGGCTAATCTCTTCTATGTGCGTAAAGGTTGATAAATGGAAGCCTCCAGGGGTCGATTACTGGAAGATTAATACTGATGCGGGTACGTGTTACAATAACCGTACTATAGGCTTGGGGATTATATTCGCGATAAGTCGAGGATGGTGAAAGTGGCTAACTCCCTCAAACTTAAGGCTATGTTTTCGCCGATTATTGCAGAAGCTATGGCTGTGTGGTAGGGTATTATTTTGGCTATAGACTCTGGTTTATGCCTTGCCAAATCGAATCAGATTCCCTCCAAGTGGTGAAGTTGATTAAAAAAGGTATTCCTCCTCTGGCTGATGTTAGTCCTATTATTAGTATGATTTGTGCTTCTCTTCAAGCGAATCATGGGGGTGGGATCTCCCATGTTCCCCGAAATACTAATTTAGTTGCTCACAGCTTAGCTAAAATGGCTCTTTCTATTGTTAGTGATTATTGTTGATTGGATTCCTGCCCTCCTTGTGTGGAGTAGTTTGTCCTGTTGGATGCCTTTGACTAGTGTTCTTTGTTCTGTTTTGCTCTAAAAAAAAAAAATTACCAAATTAATGGTAACCCATTTTATTATGAAATTAATGGTATATTTTAAAAACGTATCAATTGTAGTATATTAATGATATCATAAAATTAAAATACTATTTTTTATTCAAATATTTATGGTATTATATTAAAACATTAATCCTTGCATTCAATTCAATAGATTCTTTATCTAAATATATAAATTTACTCATACATTTTTTTTTATATATAAATGGTAATAAATAAATAAAAATTAACATAATTTTATTGAATCAAATAAGAGACTCGCGCTTGAAAAAAAAATCAATATATAATATATCTACATAATCATTAGTGGAAGCCTCCAGGGGTCAATTACTGGAAGATAAATGGAAGACTCCAGGCTTCCATTTATCAAATAAGGTTGATAAATGGAAGCCTCCAGGGGTCGATTACTGGAAGATTAATATTGATGTGGGTACGTGTTACAATAACCGTACTATAGGCTTGGGGATTATTATTCGCGATAAGTCGGGGATGGTGAAAGTCGCTAACTCCCTCAAACCTAAGGCTATGTTTTCGCCGATTATTGCAGAAGCTATGGCTGTGTGGTAGGGTATTATTTTGGCTATAGACTCTGGTTTATGCCTTGCCAAATCGAATCAGATTCCCTCCAAGTGGTGAAGTTGATTAAAAAAGGTTATTGATGCTAGCCTTGATTCAGGATCGCAGCAGATTGGTCTAGAGATGGTGATTTGGGACCAAGAGGGGAATGTAATGAGTTCCCCGGTGCGCAAAAAGTTGAAGCGAATTTCACCCCAAAAGTTGCAGAAGCTTTGGCAATTCTTCGGGGGTCTAACTTTTGCTATTGATACAGGTTTGCTCCCTGTTCTTGTTGAATCTAACGTGCTTGAGGTGGTGAACCTTATTAATTCTGGTAAAGATATTTCAGCTAAGGTTGGTTTGTATGTTGGGGACATTAGAGAGCTTTTGCTTTGTAATTCAGGTTGTTCAATTGGCTATGCCTTTAGGAAAGAAAATGTTGTCACCCATAATATCTCTAAGTTGGCCCTGTCTGCTGTTGAGGATTGTTATCCTACATGTGTGGAGCAGTTTGTCCAGGACGATTGTCCTGGTTAGTTTGTGCCTTGCTTTGGTTTAATATATGGTTTCCTTTCAAATAATAATAATATATAATAATAATAATAATAATAATTGTTTTGAAATGCATCATGTTATCTATTTCTTCAATAATATAAGTTGTATGTAATAAAATAAGCAAATAAAAAAAGGGTTTAAAGCATTAAATAATAAATAAATAAATAAATAACTTTTTTCAGATAAACACATTAATTATTTATGGATGTGGGGTTTTATTAGAGTTTAATTTGATCATATTGTAATAAACGAAATGAAGGGAAAAAAAATTGCAATGAAGGGGTGCTGGATGTGTGTGTGTGTGTGTGTGTGTGTGTGTGGTGTGAGAGAGAGAGAGAGCAGTTTTTTTTTTTTTTTTTTAAATATATAGAGAGTATTTATGGGGTGAGTTAAGTTTGGAAGATAATTAAAAAGGGTAGTATAGGAAATAAATCAAGTAAATGTTTGGATTTTAAAAATTGGGGCATTATTAGATCATTAGTGGGTTGCCAATAGCACAATTCTTTATTTTATTTTATTTTTTGCCAACAAAGAATACATTTTAATTAGTTTTTTCTAAGTATTGTTAATTAGTTGTAATATTTCAAAAAAAAAATTGTTATTTAGCTATCTATATAATATATAAATTATTAAGAGAATTTATTTATTATCTCATTTGTTATGAAACTGACTCTGCATTTTTATTCATTATCCCATTAACTAATTAAAAGTAAAAAAATCACAAGCTAACCTTTCATATACAATTTAGTAAAAAAAAAACCTTTCCTATTTCGTTATCTCATTTTTATTACCTTTTGTATAGTTTTAGTTGGGTTTGAAAAGCCTGGAAATTTCTACCCAAAATAAAAGGTCAAAAACTCTCTTTCTATGTTGCTATATTTATTTCTTTGTTTGTTTATCGAGACACTCCGACATTAATGTTTATCCGTCATCTCAGTATTCCCCCTCTGTTGGTCACCACATGTTCAAATCCGCACAACCCACCAAATCCACTGATACGATTGTTGCTTGGCATGTGGTGCAATGCTGATATGTATGAGTCATGGCGTGCATGGAATACATACACATGCTGCTAAACTTGTGTTGTACGTGCTGCTTGGGAATATTGTATCTTAATTATTATTAGTTTTGGTTATTTGATTGAGTCAAGTAAGTTAGTGGAGGCTGGAAGTGAATGCTAGAAATCCTCCACGACTTCAGTAGTTAACTGGTAGTGGAGTCCTATTTTTATGTAACTGTTAGGATTGTTGGCTGTTGGTAGTGCTCCAAGATATCAGCACATGCTCCTTAATTCTAGAGCTGTTATTTTAACGTTACTTGTAAGGCTTATATAAGCCAGTTATGAATTCAAGAAGAGGAAATCAATGAATATTAAACTAAAATATCTCCTATCTGTTCTATCTTCTATTTCTCTTCTCTGACTCCATTCTCTGTTTCTTATTCTATCATAAATTCAATCATAACATCCACCAATGTTCATCATTTATTATTTCACGTTTTTCTATTTCATTTTTTAAAACACTTATATTTTGATGTGTTATATTTAGTTGTTTCCTTTTTAGTGTATATTTAGTATTAATGGATCTTCATTGTTGGTTCTAAACGTAAGTGAACATGTGATTTGATTTGGGTATTCGAGTTTTTTTATTTTATTTTATTTTATATATTTATGTATAGTTCATGTAATATAAATTGCAAGACGTTGTCATGCATCTTTACGTACTGTCTCATATTTGTTTTGTATTTAATCATATTAGTTTGACTTCATATTTAAAATTTCAAATTCAAGCCAACCAGAGCAGTCAAATAAATGATTTCGAGTATTGCTCATCGCAAAATCACTTTGGTATTTAAAAAAAAAATTATATATGAATATTTTTTTTTTTTCAGTTTTAGTCAAAACTACGGTGTTGATGTATGTATTCAATAGGAAAAGGTGATTGATCGGTCAGTCTCTAAGAGTAAGCTATGATTTTACATGATCGTGCAAAAAGAGGTAATAATGATGAACTATTTTTTTATAAAATTATTTTTACAATTAAATCTTGAATTTTAATGTTTATTTTCGTATTTAAGTCTGTACATTCTACACTTGCTTGTCAAGGATCTGATCTTGTTCAAAGCTTTAACTACCACTGTTTTTAGGTATTTTTACAAATAAGATAGGTTTTAACATATACAGCTCTTATTTATTTATTTATTATTCTTATTAAGTTGTGTTAGATTTGTTTAACTTGATTTTCTTTGCAGTCTTATTTCGTCAAAGACTGGCGATTGAATATCAACTTAGAGAGAATAAAGCAATGGTTTGGAATTATTTGAATTAGAAATTTCTGAAAATTGTTAGATTTGTGGTTGAAAGCTTTATTTTGTATATTTCAAATAGAAATTTGTAGTCGATTGATTTTTTTGTATCTTTTTTCTTACTAATATGTGTTAATTTGAACTGTAAAATTACGTACACACGAAAGTAAAAATAGGAAAATGCAAAAAAAAAAAATTTAAATATAAATTCGGTACAACGATTACATTATGTTTTATTGTGTCCGCACATTGTGCAGGCTGCATACTAATTTTAACTGATACTTGTATGGGAGAATTGTAAAAGTTATACAATTTTAATTAATTCTAACTAAATATGATTATACCTTATGATCTTTATGAAGATAAATTATATTCTTATCAAACTATTCCTTATGTAGACAATAGGAGGCTGGTTCAGTGGTAAGCCCCTCACAATTCCATCCATGAAGTTGCGGGGGGTGGGGGGGTGTGGGTAGGAGGGGCTGAATATAACAATGATTTTCATGTACACTGTTTTTTGTATAATGTTTGAGGGGCTTGGCTATGGTACCCACATAGATATCATAGCAACACAATTTTGGAAAAGTTGGAAACCAATCAAGTGTAATTTGGAAACCATTTTAATTTTTGAAAACCAGTTTAACGTTCAAATCAATGAAAAAGAGGTTCCAAAAAAAGAATGGTATCATACCAAACATTTTCTGTGAGTACCATGCGAGGCCCATGTTTGAGAATCTTCAAGAAATAAAAATCTAGAGGAAGATCAAATCTACTTAGCAAAAGAAGATCCTAAAGATAAATATTTTGAAGAGGAAATGAAATCAAAACATTGACTAGATGATATTAGCTTAGTAGTATGCCTTTCACACTTACATAGTAAGAATTGTGGGTCCAAGACTTCGAGTCGTGTTTCCATCCCCAAATCCTAAATTTATAGTAATGAGTAATGTCACCACGATATCAAGTGGTATATATATAATCGATTCTGTTCACGTTAAGGTCTAAAGCGAATTGAATTATACTGTTATACAACTATATTCATATTAAAAAATAAAAAAGAAGACTGTCTTGCCGCAGGTAAATATGTTAAAATCTGCAACACTATCATGACAAATATGTTAAATCGTGGGGAAGAAAGACAAGGAAATATTGAAAATGACTGGTAAAACTGGGCATGCTTTAGTTGAATTTTGATGTTTTTAATGGTTTTTACAAAATTAGATTTTGGGAGCTTTTAGAAGCATGTTTCAAAATTGAAAATATTTGTCACCTCTGTGGGGGACAAGACACAAAGGAAAAACCATGAATGGAGAATTATGAAAAATTGCAATAAATTCAACATTTTTAAGAGTACAAAGAAAATGCGAGTAATTTTTATGTAAGTTTTTCACATGATTTTAAGATTATTTTGTATGTAACCACAATAAAAGTTGAGGTTGTGGCATAATCTAGTCATCGGTGCCTTGCCGGACACTGGGACTCAAATCCTCACTACAAACTTAACAATGTTGGGTTTTTAATAATTTGATATTGTGTGATGCTTTTTTCCTCAACAAAACTATATACAACTTTTTATTAACAGCTCTACTCCAAAAGGTCCACTCTAAACACTAAAAATGATCAGAAATTTTGCCACCCTCACGCAATTTAGTCGGCTTATTTGGTATATTTGAGTTTCTTTGGACCGGATTCAGCAGGTTTATTATAGGTAGGAGTAGGAATCATTCTAATCGAATCGAAGAAAAAACGTAAATGCACCGAAGAACCAATCCCCATTATAACAGATCAAGGATATAACAGGACCTATCAAAATAAAACACTACATGCACGACCCAAAAATCTACTCCCATAAGAAAAATCTCACTACACATACATTTGGCGCACGGTGCGGCTTTAAATAAAAACAAACATAGACAATTCAAAACAGTAAATATTATAAAATTCAATTTAAAAGTTTTGGTGTTACTCATGACAAAATTTCAAAGAAAGTCAATTGCATCAAAGGGTCAACCTGTTTAAGATGGACAAAACAAAACTAAAAGTTGGAAACAAAGATGATTTTGAGAACCCAAAAAACTACACACCTACTTCTCCGGTCAAAACGATTTTCACTTGAAGCACTTGGCATCTAGTAAACTCTCACCCTCGAAAGGTTCATAATCTTCAATCATCTGATTTACTCGCTCCTTCTGAGCTTCATCGTTGATGTCGACCTTTTTCCACTCATACAACTCCATGTCGTAACACTCGTCTATTACAAATTGAGGAACCTCTTGTCCGCGAAAAAGCCACAATCCCTTCACCTTGAAGGGTGCCTCAGAGCCAATCACCAGCATCTTCCCGAAAGCATACTTACGAGCCAAGTCCATTCTCTGCAGGAAACCACCTACTTTGTTCAACGTAACAAATGAGACAGTGTTCTCATCATTGTATTTGTAATCGCAAAACCAAAGAGAGTAACCCTCGGGATCATACATATCCCAGAATCCTAGAAAAGAAGGCCAAGAAATCAAAGAATTATTAGAGAAGGTAACTACATGAATAATGTTATCCAAACAGAGTAATTATCATAAATTTCCCACATTACTGCTTACAAAGGCAATTTCCTAGCAAACATACATGTCACACACACAGTGCAGAGACCGTCATAGATTTAACAGTTGTGAAAAATTAAAAACGTAATATTCACTTTATGTTTGTGGAAATATACCTTTAATAGCAACCTCACGAAAGTTGGTTTTCGTGTTTGAGTATAGCCTCTTCCACTCATCCAAAATCATCTTACTAGGAGGTAAAAGATCAAGTGGATTCTTTGGCTTGGGCTTGGGTGCCTCTTCCTCCTCACCAGCCTCCTCTGCTTTAGGCTTTGCTGATTCCTTTTTAGCTTCTTTTTTGACTTCTTTATTTGGCTCATCCTGGCCCTTGGATTTTGACTGTGTAGGCTTCTTTGCTGATTGGACGGGAGGAACAGATTCAGCTTGCTTTATCTCACCCAATATCTTCTTGAAAGTTGGTATGTTAACCATAGTCCAGAAGTATCTCTCAACATGGGGAAATTCCGATGTAAAGCTCTTGGTCATGATCCAGCTAAATCCCAATGTCAAGTTACATGTTAGAATGATATCAGCCAATGTAACTGCGTGTCCAACCAGGTAAGTATTGGAAGCAAGATACACGTTCAAAGCAGCTAGTGCTCTCTTAAGTGACAAAATTGCCACTTCCTCAGCCTTCCAGCAGATTAACAGCAAATTGTAAGCAAAGTAATGAATAAAAGATATTGTATATCAAGTCGTACATGTAAAGAAAGGAAAATATGATAGCCAAAAATGACTAACCGGAGGAAGGTACACTGCATAACCAATTCGTGGTATGAACCAACGCAAGATATTGGTATCGATCTCCAATGATGCAAAATCAATCCATTGCTCAATGTGGGCCTGCCAATCCAGTTAACAATGATTCATACAGCAAAAGGGATGGATATTACAGTTACAATCTGATAGACTCAAAATCAATAAACAATATTGTTCCAGAAGATTAAAAAATAATCGAAGAGAAAAATTTTCCTGTTAAGTATTAATGCCAAAATAGCCATCAGAACACTTACATATTCAATCAAAGAAGAGCCTAACAGTGGATTGTCAACCTTCAAGTGAGTAACTGCAGCAAGTAATGCGTGATTTATGAAATTTAATTTTCCATCACAAACAGAATATTGATTGGAGATCTAATATCTGGACTCACCGTAACGTGCAATTGCATTACTCTCAAATATGGGTCCTTCAGGAGTTTCCAACACAGGAACCTAGACATCAAGAAACTTTTTCAGGCAAACAAACATAGAACACTTGGCTACTTCAAAATAAGAATCATACAAAGACAATAGTAACAAACCTTCCCAATGGGGTTCATCTTAAGAAATTCAGGAGTTTTATTTGAAACACCCATCTCAAAATCCTTGACCAATTCAACTTTGACTCCGGAGTACTCTGCAGCAATGAGAGCTTTGAAAGCATTTTTATTGGTGTTTCCTGCGTGCAAGACCTAAAATATACATTATCAAGGAAATTGTCACATAAAATGCAATGACACCATCTACCAAATGAAGAGTAAACTGATCTCCAAGTTCAAAAGGTATGAAAATAGAAGAGCAGGAAATGAAAGTTGCAGAGTGAATTCTCAAACGATTCACAAAAATTATCTTGAAGATAGCCCCAAGCCCCAACTAGCTAAACACCTTTTTGTTAATATATAAAAATAACATGGGAGGTAAATAGGAGGGTAGAAGCCAGTACGATAAAACGCCAATATACAATTCAAGAGAATCTTATAACCATAAGTGCCTCTGCGAGTCCATGTGTATTCCAATTTCTTCTCATATGTAAATCAGCTTACGTGTTGTTAAAATATAAATACTGGAGTGTTTAACTATTTTTTATATTGGTCAAGTCGCCAAGATGGTAATTCGTTTTTGCATATAAATGAATAGTATAAATAAATTTTAAGGCTGTCAAATACATCCTTTCTTTCTACTTTATAGAGGAACATGAACACTCATAAAGAAAATGTAAGAAATGTTTTCTTAACATCTTTGAACTTTATTTATACTATTCATATATATGCAATGTTACAATCTTTTTCACTATATGAATATAGTGAAACACTCTTAACAGTTAAAACACATTAACATTTGTCATTATGCAATAAAAAAAAATTAGCAATTAACACAAATGAAAAAAACTAGAGCATCCTGGCATTTGTTAAATGATATAGATTCAATTATAGTTGCTCGGAAAACAGGAAGGTTAAAACTAAATCCCCACTTAAAGAATCACTCCATTATTTTTATTTTTTTTTACAATACAAGAAAGAAGAGCAATACATTAACATATACAAGATATCCGTACTAACAGATGCAGAATCCAATGATTTCAACATATAGTATGAAAATGTGGAACTGGGTATTCTATTCTGAGCAACTTCAATTCAAATTATTCAATTTGTGTGTTCTTGTAAATAAAATTGATATGACAGCATTGTAAACTCAAATCATACACTGCATTTCTCCAAAACCATATAAACTTTTAAACAACAAACAATAACTCAAAGTGGGCTTACCAGAGCCATGGTTTTACAGAGATTGTTCACTTCAAAAAACTTAGATTCAGATATATATATAAAAGCAGAAAACACGAAACAAAAGCACCAAAAAGAAAAGAGGAAAAAAAAAAAAAAAACGATTCAAAAACCCACCAAATATACTATGAGCCCTTGAAAGAATACGACAGAATGTGGGGCTGCGTTGCGCTTTATTTAAAGGTTTAGGACTTGTATGCGATCTAGGGTTTTATTATATTGGATTCCTACCTCACATCATCTTGTCCGACCAAAAAAGGTCGTGTTGGTTTAGGTCAGGTTGGTTTGGTTTAGATTTGAACTCAATACTCATTTATTTTATTATATATAAAAATATTTAAATAAAAAAATTAAAACAGAAAAAAGTAATTATATATATTCTAATTAGGGGTGGGCTTAAAACCGAAATCAAATGAACCGAACTGAACCGAAAAAGGGTGTTTGGTTCGGTTCAAAACTTCTATTCAGTTCAAACTGATTTGAAATTTGAAAACCGAACCTAACCGAATAAACCAAATGGTCTTAATTAATTATTTTGTAAGGTTCAATTTTATTACGGACTATTGTTGATGATGTTTTATTTGGACTACATTATGTACTATATTTTTTTGACTTCTATTTTATAGAAGTTATGAAGATTTTATATTTTGATTGAGTATAGACTGAATACGATTGAAATTTTAGATTTGGATTGAAAATTGAGTTGTATTTTGTTTAAATTATTTTTTACGTATTATGTTTTCTTTAAAAAGTTTAAGCCAAAATGCCAAAAAAACAACTTAAAAGCCCAAAAAATTAAAAAAATTAAAAATAAATAAAAAAAACCTTCAAAGCCCAATAGGCCCAAAACCAATTGAACCAAATCAAACCGAACCGAGATAAAGGTGTTCGGTTCAATTCGGTTTTTAGGTTCAAAACGGTTCAAACTGATTCACATTTTAAAAAACTTGAATATATTTCGATTCAATACGGTTTTGGCCAAACCAGACCGAGCTAATCCATGCCCACCCTTATTCTGATCAAAGGCATGTTTGACGGCATCTATGCTTTTAAAACCCTAACACATCAATCCATCAGAAGATTTATTTTATTATATTATAAAAGATATTTAAATAAAAAAATTAAAACAAAAATAGTAATTATATTATCTGATTAAAGGCATGTTTGACGGCATCTATGCTTTGAAACCCTAACACATCAATCCACTAGAACTATGAAAAGTATAAATAATCGGTAAAAGTTATAAACCTGGACTAAATAAAAAATGTATGTGAATTTATATTTTTTTTAACTTTCTAAAGGGGGAATTATATTTTGGTCCCTATCTTTTAAGGAAACGTTACTTTTTTACCCCACTTACGTGTATTAGGGTCTTTAGTTCTCATTTTTTTGGAAATGCATCAAAAAGGTCCCTCCGTCAGTTAATGGTTGGTCAAAGTTAACTGGTCTAGAGGTAAAACGTACTTTTAGTAATGGAAGTGTCAAAAAGACGATTTTACCCCTAAGCGATGCGAAAGACTGAAATGCCCCTCTAACAATTACTCTTAAACCCAAATTAATATAGGAAATTAAAACACCTTTATCAGGGATTGAACCTTCAACCTTGTGGTTAAAAGCAACTAGCTCTAACTAGTTGAGCTACTCCAACTCATTGTTGGAGTTTGTTGATTTACATGTACATAGTTATATAATTTGTTCTAAATAATTTAAATATGTTTACATAATTTAAAATAAGCTCATATATATTATATATATATATATATATATATATAATATATATAAACTCATAGTTAATAATATGTAACAAAACAAAATTTATGAAAAAGAAATGGAAAATAAGAAAACAAAAGGAAAAAATCAAAAAAAAAAGGAAAATTTTTTTTCTTTCTTTTTCTTTTTGAATTTTTTCCCTTTTCTAGGTTTTTTTTTTTATCAAATTTAAATAAGAAAACAAAAGGAAACCTAGAAAATCAAGTCCGTAAATTTTTTTCTTTCTTTCTTTTTTTTTTTTTTTTTTGAATTTTTTTCCTTTTCAAAAAATATTTTTTCAATTTGATAAAAAAACCCAGAAAATAAAAGCTCATAAATTGAAAAGGGAAAAAGGAAAAGTTCAAAAAAGAAAAAGAAAGAAATAAAGAAAAAATTTTCCTTTTGTTTTCTTATTTTCTTTTTCTTTTGCATAAATCTGTTTTGATATATTACTATTAAATATGAGTTTATTTCAAATTATATATATATATTATATAGTGATCTCTATAAGGGATCCCTTATTTTAATTTTAATAAGGACCACTATGAAATCACATCGATTTGAATAATTTTGATCTAAATTGCTTTGTAGATAATAAGTTCATCGAAATCTACCTATAAATAAAATTTGAGAATTTTTCAAGCACTAGAACTATTTTTCTTGAATTTTCATATTTCGCTAATTTTTCTGATGCCTTCATATTTGAAAAAAATCGGATAATAGTTCTAGTACTTGAAAAATTTTCAAATTTTATTCATATGTAAATTTCAATAATCTTATCATCCGCACAAAACATTATATCGAAATTCATTCAAATCGATGTGATTTCGTGGTGGTCCTTACCGAAATTAAAATAAGGGATCTCTTATGAGAGACTCACTTATATATATATATATTATATATATATATATATATGAGTTTATTTTAAATTACATAAACATATTTAAATTATTTTAAACAAATTATATAACTATATACATTTAAATCAACAAACCTTCAACAATGAGTTGGTGTAGCTTAGTTGGTAGAGTTGTTGCTTTTAACCACAAGGTTGAAGGTTTAATCCCTAATGAAGGCGTTTTTAATTTCCCAATTGGTAGAGGGGCATTTCAGTCTTTTCGCATCGCTTAAGGGTAAAACCGTCTTTTTGACACTTATATTAACATTGACTGTCAACTTTTTGGTCAAAGGGACTTTTTTGATGTATTTCCAAAAAGATGAGGACCAAAGACCCTAATATGCATAAGTCGGGTAAAAAAGTGGTGTTTCCTTAAAAGATAATGACTAAACTATAATTCCCCCCTTTCTAAAATATGTGGTTCGGTTTGGGTTGGTGAATTATTATGCAACCCCAAACCAAACCATCCATTTTTTATATAAATCGAACCAACCCAAACTTTATGGGTTGGGACGTTGGGTTAGTCGATTTGGTTCAGTTATGCGGTTTCTTGCACACCCATAGTCCTCATCTTATCCTCACCTAAATCAATGGTATTTATTGATTCTATTTTTCTTAGAGACCATTGAACAAATAATCTAGTCTATTTTTAGTAGAGCAAAAACATAAAAAATAAAAATAGTCCAGACCATTGATATGTTTTATTAGACATGTGACAATAGATTATAGAGGTGAGGATAATTAGGTTACTGGGTCAATTTCCAATCTTTAGATTTCAATCAAAGACTGGAATTAATGATTTGAAAATTAAAACAAAAATAAACCAACTCTCTCTTATAACGGTAACATTGTCGTTAACAAAACATTACCGTTAACAGCAAATTAGCCAAACCAAAATAAACTGCTCTACAAAACAAACAAAAATGAAAACAAAATATGCAGTGGTATATTCTATTCCAATGTAAGGGCATTTCCGTAAACTTTATTTTTTTTTTTAATATAAAATTCCAACTATTGTTGGATAGGTAGAGAAGATGTGTTTATTCCTCCCCTGAATTGTAACACATTTAATATTTCTATTAGGGTGGTAAGGATAAACTTGTACATTTTGTAGTTGATAAAAAAGTTAAATAATAATAATAATAAATAAATAAATAAATAAAAGTGTTACCGTTGACAATTCTCTAAATATCTATCTACACTCAAAAAAAAAAAATTGATTACATGACAATTTTATCCAATCTAAAATTACCAAAAACTATAAAGAAATTCTAAATACATTTTAAAAATAATTTTTCTAGACTCCAACGTTACCTTTTTTTTTTTTTTTTTTTTTAACAAACCCAAAGATGTTTTTTTTTTTTTTTTTCATTATCATTAAAGTTTTATTTGATTTTGAAGTGATGAGAAATATTCTAGAATAAATTATTATTTTTTAAACGTAGCAATCTATTAGCCAAAAAAACAGATTACAAAACTCCCTAGCTATCAACCATGACAGCCTTCGCAACACGGAGAGGAAAATCCTCCAACCAGACAGACTTAGGATAGGTTAAAGGCAAAACAAATTTTGCTAAATTATGAGCCACATAGTTAGCAAACCGAACAAAAGGGATACCCGAAAATTAGACTCATTAAAAGCCAAGAAAATCCTCCGGTACAACTTACAAGACCAATCTCTAAAGCCGAGGTGAGACGATTATGAATTAGATTAACAACTTTAGAAAGCAATTTTTTAAAATTGTTGATTCTCATAATTTTGAAAAGAAAAAAAGAGTCAAATAAAGAAAAAAAAAAACTTGTCAATTTCAGTATTCATTGAAAAAAAAATGATTAAATTTGTTTTTTAGGTTTTTATGATGTTTACAAAAAAAAAAAAAAAAGTGTCAAAAGATAAAGGATAATTTTTGGAATAAATGGAGTGTTTTCAGAATTTTTTAAATTTAAATTTTTAGAATGTAGTGTATTTGAAAAGGTGTGCGAAAAGAAAAAAAATTGGATTGGAAGAGAAAATCTAAAAAAAAAAAAAAGAACATTAATACTAGACAACCCAAAACTTTACCCCAAATTTCAACTTAATAATGTGGCAAGTGGTTTTTTCATTACCACAGCATCCCATGTTTTGTGTGGTGATGACAACTTACTTGCCACATCATTTAGGTTTTGGGTTAATTATTTGAGTTGTATAGCATTACTCAAAAGAAAAAATGCCTTTCATTTTCACTTTCCCTTCTCTCTCACCATTTTCTTTCTCTCTCTCTCTCTCTCTCCTCTTTTGCCCCATCTGCCACCTCCACCGCCGTTGGAGATGGCCGCCGATGATAAGGCAAACTAGTGGAGGAGATGTGGATCTACTCCACCAGCTTAGAGTAGACACAGATCTCCTCCACCAGCACGAAGATGGTTGATATTGGTTTGATGGTGATGGAGGCGGCCACGTTGGAGCTGAGGTTGTCGATGGTGGAAGGTTGCCGAGTCAGCAAAGTGGAGATCTGCGTGATCTCCATCGCACAGTAGAGATCTGCGCTGCTCTCCACAGTACGATGGAGATTCTTCATCACACGATCTTCACCATTAGATTTCCAATATATGGTGGAGATTAGGTTTTTGATGTGGGTGGATTTTGTCTTGATGATTATTGGTTTGGTGATGTTGATGATGGGGGAACATGGGTTTTGTGTTGATGAATCTGAGTCTGTTGATGAATTTGAGTTTGTTGTTGTGTTTGGTGTTGATGAATCTGGTTTGGATTCCCCGACATGTTTTTTTTTTTTTTTTTTTTTTTTTTTTTTTTTTTTTTAATAAAAACTAGGTATTGGGGTACATGCAAGGCATGTGCTTAATTAGTATTTGAGTTTCATATTTGCAAATATACATATCCTTGAAAATAATAGATGTTTATATAACACAGTATATTTTTAATTCATGTAAATGTTATTACATTGATATAACACCCTGAGGAAGTTTTAAATTCATGGGTTTGACAAGAAGCTTTTCTACACTTGCCTCAAAAGAGATTCTTCTCACGATGATTTAACAATGGTAATCTATATACAATTGTTTGCAACTTTTATTAAACATTTCAACAATTTAAATTCAACAACTAAATTATATTTTTTTTTTACATCCAAAAGTACTTTTCGACTAAATTGCATAAATTGTGATGAAATGATTATTTAAATCTTTAATAATCGATATCCATATCTTCTTTATCAATGAATTCACCGCTTGCAGTCAAATCCATTTTATTTTTTTTTTCACTTTACAAATTTCCCCTGTATATATATTTATATTTAAGTCATCAAGTTGCATGTCAAATTAAATTTATACGCCTATAATATTTCTTATTCCTTTTCAAGTCATTAAATATAAATTATATTTTCATCCCCTATCTCATTTTACAATATAAAATAATCATCAATCCAAATACCTATTAATTTAGGTCTAGTCCATATCATTATGTGTCACTATTACTATGACATTTCTATTAAGTAATTCTATTAACTCAAATAAATTCCATTTAAATTCATAATAATTGGGGTAAACTATTTAACAATAATTTAACCTATTTAAAATTGTAAATTATGATAAATCTTGGAAATTGCTATACAATCCCTGTTGTGTTACTATTACTAAGACATGTTTATTAAGTAATTTTACAAACTCGAAGGCTTGTGTTTGTCATTTGACTTTCAAAGAAAATTTAAGGGATATTATAATCAAAATCTTACTAAAACCTATCTATTAAGTAATTATATAAATTTTAAGGGTAATATTTGTAATTTTCTAAGTGTAATTATATAAATTTAAAGGGTTGTATCTGTAATTTTACTTTCAAACAAAAAAGGATGCTAGAATCCACCGACATACTCACACTTTATATATAGTAAGGAAATTATGACTTTGATTGTGATTTCT
Source organism: Acer saccharum (assembly GCA_030490815.1). Lineage (NCBI taxonomy): Eukaryota > Viridiplantae > Streptophyta > Magnoliopsida > Sapindales > Sapindaceae > Acer > Acer saccharum. The sequence continues at coordinate 19,570,905 of CM059869.1, read as the reverse complement.
TACTTAAAAAAAAATTAATAACTTGTATAAATCTAAGTTATTTTTTTATATAAATTTTGTTATATATATATATATATTTTTTAAATAATAACTTAAAGGGCATAATAGTCTTTTCCTGGGTCAAATATTGGAAGTGAACTTAACAGAGTCTTTACGGTGTTACAATCTTAGAGGATGTTTTTGAATAAATACATCTTTCTCTATCCATCCAATAATAGTTGAAATGTCAAGGGATGTTTTTAATATCAACTTCTTAAAAAAAAAAAAAAAAAAAAAAACTTGAATGACCACTCATTTGATAAAACGCTATCAAATGATCATTAGACCATAATTCCGGTTCAAATAGTTATTCTAGGCAAGTAGTGTGACAAAATTAGCCATTACGTAGAAAAATTACCCTAGTAATCACTATCAAAATGACCATTAGATAGGACATTCAGTTGAAAATAATTATTCTGGATAGCAAATGGTCATTTTGAACCAAATTTCTCCTCTGATGACCATTTTTACGGCGCGCTATTAGTGTTTGTTTGGTTGAGCTTTCTATTGCCTCAAAAAATCGACAAACATCTTTTTGAGTTTTTTAGAATTGTTTGGTTGAACTTTTAAGATTGTCTATTTTAAATTGAGTAGAGACTAGTAAAGTTTAAATCTCCATTAGGCAAAAGCTCATGGGGAGGTGATTCTCCAAATAAATATTTTTCTTTAAAAAAAATCTACCAATCACAATCAAACAAGCTCGAAAATCAATTATATTAAGACATTATGTCAACCACTATTATGACAATCTATAGTCAATATTCTTATCTCTTCAGGAGTCGCCTTTATTCTTATCTCTTCAGGCTTTTTACATACATTTTTAGTACACAATTGTAAGGCCCAAAGTAGAATCAGATTCTGGAAATGGAAACACAACAACATGAACAAGAACAGGAAGAAGAACAAGCCATTCCTCTTCTCACTCCATACAAGATGGGCAATTTCAATCTTTCTCACAGGTTCATATTTTTTTTTTCTTTTCAATTTATTTTCATATATATTATATATATCTCCCAAATCCCTTTTGAAGATACTAAGAATATTCTCAAAATAATATTCAATGCATGATATGATGTGATATTAATATTGCATTTTCTTAATGTGTTTTAAGGATCTAAACTTCTATTTATTTAAATTTTGAAAAAATAAATATGATATATATTTTTTTATAAATTTCTTAATTATTAATATATAACTGCCCTGAAAATTCGTGATAATATGTACAATCTTAAATGTACTTTTATTTTGTCTGAGTTATTTCAATTAATTTGGGATTCAGGGAAGGGATCACGACTTATACTCAGAACCTTAATGGTATAAATGGGAGGGATATGCCACTGTCTTATCTTTATTGTTCAATCTTAAATTTACTTAAACTGAAAATAGATGTTTGGGCATGACTCTCATATTAGCGGCTCGAATCCTTCCAAAGACAAAAACCTTTAAAAAAAAAAAAGATGCTTGTGAGATGTCCCTAGTATGTAAATGTAATTGGGATTTTTAATAAATGTTTCAGAATAGTTTTGGCACCATTGACAAGATTGAGATCTTACAACAATGTTCCGCAACCGCAAGCCATCTTATATTCCCAAAGAACCACAAAAGGTGGTCTTCTCATTGCTGAAGCCAATGAAATCTCTGCAACTGCTGGAGGGTAATTTTATAATTTCCACTTTTCTTCCTTTTCTTTTATAGATTTTAAATTTAAAAGAATACATACTTTTGAATTTAAACAAGGCAATAATAATTTGTTCCTTAAAATGCTGGGACAAATAATTTAAAATTGTAAACAAAAAAAATGGAAGTGTGAAATAAACTTTGACTTTACCTTTTTTTTTTTTTTTTTTTTCATATGAGGATTTGAATTTGGGACCTCAACATTTAAAAAAAAAAAAAAAAAAAAACTATTATAATATTTCGAGATTGGTGATAGGGGTATGACTCGAACCCACAATCTCTTGGATATATGTATGATGAGCTTCCCACCGAGTCAACCTCAACTTTGTTGATAGGTATAGATAGGGGCGGCTCTAGGGGTAGCCCAACGAGGCAACCGCCTAAGGTCCCCAATTCTAAAAACCCCCAAAATTCAATTTGAGAAAAATATATATATATATATATATTGTGCTTTCAGGAAAACAACCCATACGGCCATATATGACTGAAAGGCCTATCATTTACATATGTTTTTTTTTTTTTTTTTTTTTTTTTTTTTTTTTTTTTTTTTTTAAGGTCCACCAGTAAACACAATTATAATACTTACCACATCCAACAACAATCAAATGACCTTTATTAGACATTTGAAAAACAAATTGAAATAAATTTAGGGTTCTTGAAAGCTATCTTAATATGAAAATTCAGACACGAAATCTCAAAACTTTAAATAATTTTACGTAATTCACTTATAGAAGAGTTGAATTCGTTGTCGTTTCGAAGGTAATTGAATCCAACACTTCTTTTCTTCTTCTTCATTTTTTTTTTTTTTTTTTTTTGGAAAAACCTCTTCTCATTTTCATTTTCTAGTTTTGTTAGAATTTTGCTTGTTAGAGTTTGAATTTGACATAGATGTGTAGGCTAGGTGAATTTATAGCATATCCTTTATTATTTTTTTTTATTTTTTTTATTTTTATTTTTTTTATTTTGTATTGAATGGAAAGAGTTCGAATTGTTGTTACAAATGTGAGACGAGTAGAATTTAAGTGATATATTCTTTGCAATTATAAATTTTTTTTTATTTCAGTGACTTTATATTTGTTATTTTGTTGTGTTACAATCTTTATTTTGAGTTTTATATAGATTTTTATAAGTATTTACTAGATTAAAAAAAAAATCAAGTAAATATACATGGAGGGTTGAGGGCCTCATTTTTTATTTCGCCTCGGGCCCCCAAAATCTCAGAGCTGGCCTTGTGTATAGTTACCATTGTGACTTTTGACTTTTACTAATAACCTTTGAAAAATCTTGTGACTTAATCGTGCAAGTACGACCAGTGTTTTTTATTTCTTTTTTTGAATTATTACAATATTTTAAGAATGAGAGAGGGGTATGAGTATTCGAACCCATAACCTTTTGGACGTAGGTGTGAGAGACTTATCACTTTGCCCAGTGCCAACCTCATTTTGTCTGTAGTAGTGGTATATATATATATATATATTTTTTATAATATCTATTAATCCGAGACCAGGTGCTTTTTTTTTTGAAAGCTTTTGCCATTGGTAGGATTTGAGCTGCTGACTTGGGAGTTATTTGCCCAAACCCCAAGCTCGTCCATCTACTAGCTGAGCTACGCCCCTGTTGACTGTAGACCGTAGTAGTGGTATTACTATTTGAGATTGTTTTACTTTTAATCAGAAAATAACTTTCAAAGACTATATAACTTTGGCTATTTAAAAATTAATCGAATAAATTTGACTGCCGTTAATTACTTCCACAAAAGATTTCCAGAAACCCCCACTCCGTTTTTTTTTTTTTTTACCCTTTTTGATTCACAATAAGGAGTTCTAGTTTAATTTCAAAATTGCACGGTTACTTTTCGATTTTGATCCAACTTCAAGAGATTTTACAGAATCCTTCTATTGTTACATTTAAATATTTAATAGTTTTGTTAGTAGGATGAAAAAAGGAAAAAGAAAATTAATATTTCATTCAAAATTAAGTTTAAGATACAATTTAAGTATTTAACTATCTAAATAATTTCTTTGAAATTTTTAATCTATCATTTTGGAAATAATTATATTTAAACCATATGTACTTCTAGAATTAGAAACTTAATTATGACCTCTTTAATTTGCTTCTTCAACATTTTGAAGGAATCCTAACATGCCTGGAGTTTGGAGGAAAGAGCAAGTAGAAGCATGGAAACCAGTCGTGGATGCTGTCCATGCCAAAGGTGGCATCTTCTTTTGCCAGCTTTGGCATGCCGGTAGGGTTTCGAATCGAGGTGAGTGAACATATATGAACATGCATGATTTCTTGATTCTGGTTTTCTGATTTTCTGATTTTGATTTTGATTGTAACTAATGAATTAATGAATTGTGTTCACTTTGTTTGTGTTTCTACATGTGAACTGGTTGTGCTAAGTTAGGATTTTATTATATCAAGTACATTAATTAAGTTTTAGTTACTTCAAAAAATAATTAAGTTTTAGAGCTTGACAATGTGAAAGATTCAAGTCGCCGCCCAGCACCACCTAGTTTAGCTAGCTAGTACAATAGGTTATGGATTTTTGTTATGGTAATAAATAAAACAAAAAGAGATGGGTAAGTCCTTTTGATCTGTGCAGATGTTCAGCCAAATGGTGAGGCACCGATATCTTGTACAGACAAGACAATATTGAAGCCTCAACTTCTAAGCGGTGGCAATGATGCCGGACAGTTTACGCCTCCAAGGCGGCTGAGGGCAGAGGAAATCCCTCACATTGTCTATGATTTCAGAATTGCTGCCAGGAATGCTATTGAGGCTGGTACTTTCTTTTTTCATAATTAATTATATCTCACATTCACACTATATAGATTGTGAAAACTTTAATGATGACGACCCGAAAATAGATTCTAAAAGATAGAATTTGTAAGCATATACAGGTTTTGATGGAGTTGAGATCCACGGGGCAAACGGCTACCTTAGACCAGTTTTTGAAGGATGAAGTAAATGATAGGACAGACCAATATGGAGGATCGCTAGAGAATCGCTGTCGATTTGCCCTAGAAATAGTTGAAGCTACTTGTAAAGAAATTGGAGCATATAGAGTTGGAATAAGGCTATCTCCCTTTGCAGACTACATGGAATCAGGAGACTCGAATCCGAAAGCATTGGCTCTGTACATGACAAAGTCGTTGAACAAATACGGAATTCTCTTCTGTCACATGATCGAACCCAGAATGATATTGGCTGATACAAAATTCGAATGCCCTCACAGCCTGGTACCGATGAGAAAGGCTTTCAATGGTACTTTTATTGTCAATGGAGGTTACGAAAGGGAAGATGGGATTCGAGCTGTGTTGGAGGGCAGTGCAGATCTTGTAGCCTATGGACGCTTGTTCTTGGCTAATCCAGATTTGCCTAGGAGGTTTCAGATCGATGCCCCTCTCAATGCATACAATAGAGATACTTTCTATACACACGACCCTGTTATTGGTTATACTGATTATCCATTTCTTCAATAAGTATACAATTAGGTGTCAATGTATAATAATATGCATTGTTATGATCATTTGTATGCGGGCTTATGCCCTCCTTCTTACCAAATATATATATACACGGTCTTTCTATTATCAGTTCGAACTGACAAAAATATCAGTTCCTTGTATGTGGGTCACTGGATTTAAATACTTTGACTGGCAAATGCATACAGCCAAGTCAAAATATTTAAATCCAGTGGCCTACATGCAAGGAACTGATATAACTTTTGTCAGTTCGAATTGATAATAGAATTTCTGTATATATTATATATATATATATATATATATATATATACAGTCTTTCTATTATCAGTTCGAACTGACAATAAATATATCAGGACGAAGAATGTGAACCACAGATTATAGAGAAGTTTTGATAAGTGCATACACTTTGAGTCGATGTATGTAAATCTAATGCTCCACATTCTTCGTCCCGATATATTTATTGTCTGTTCGAACTAATAATAGAAAATCTGTATATATATATATATATATATATATATATATTTGTTATAAGAAAATTTAAGTTTAGCTTGAAGATAACGATAACTACCCTTTTACTTATTTTTCAAACTTAATAAACTCAATCTCTAATATTTATATCTATCTCAGATCTCTTTATCTTTGGTCTCGTCTTTCTCTCACCTTTCATGAACAATTTTTTATTTATTTATTTTTATTTATTTTTTTATTAACATCAAGCTTTATAGAAAATGATAGGAAGTCACAAGACAAAGAATAAACAAACAGCCCCAGATAAGAGCAAAAAATAGAGCAACTCAAGACAAACACAGAGAGAAAAAAATGAAACAGCCCACAAACAAAACGAAACAAGAAGCAAATAGCAGGTATTTGTTTTGGTTATCATCATTTCATTTTCAGATTCTAAAAGAGTAATGAAATTAAATAATAATCAATATCTCATCTGTCTAATGCACCCCAAGTTTTTGATTTATTGTTTAAATAGGATCCGTACAATTATTTTTAGGGTTTAAGAGTTCTGAAAAAAAATATTTCAAGAAAATAATTAAAAGAACGTTTTTTATTTTTATTTTTATTTTTTTATTTTAAGGAATGTGGGGTTTTATTAGATTTACTTTATAGAATATTTTTTTTTTCTTAAATTGTATGTCTCTTTTAGTAATTTTGATAAAGGAAAAAAAAATACTAAATAATTTAAAAAGTTGGGCATAAATAGATCAGTAGGGGGTGTCAATAACACCACTCTTAATGAATTGGTAGTAGCCTAATCTTTTTTTTTTTTTTAATCTTTATCATCTTATTTCAATCACATTACTCTTGTATATCACAAAATAATAATAATAATAATAAGAACATTAATCTTCATGGTAAAGTTACATTTAACTTTATTTAATTAAATCAAAATTTAAACAAGTGGGGCATAAATAGATTAGTAGGTGAAAGTAAATTCGATACAATCAAATAAACAAAACGAAATTCGATCATTACCGTTCACCATACGGAATCCGAATCTCTACAGTGGAAGCGGGATCGAACACCTGGGATTGTATCACTGGTCTGAGGATGATCACGGAATCGAAAAGTCCTTCTAGCCACAATGCATATACCCACACTCTGATTAAAGATGGGAGAAAATTCTACAGATTTTCTCCACACCTCTTTGTGTCTCTCTCTGTATTTGTGTTTATCCCAAACACTGGAACAAGTGTCACTGGAACACATACACTTGTTCTCTGTTTTGCACACCATTATACATCAGACAAGCCCCTTTTCTGGCCTTAGATCAAGTCACGTTGATCTCTTCCTCTTGCCCACACTAATGCACTCTTTTGCACTTACACCGAAACACACACTCTTGGGTTGCATTGCGCAGAACTCATACATATTGTGCACTTGCACTTCAAGACCACACACACATGCACGTTATTGCATCTCATGTTTTGATGTGTGTATCAGTTTCTTTTAATTGATGCATACTGCTAATAAAATTGCCAGGCAGTTGTATGTATTTGATGTAGGCTTGGGCTTGGTGTACATGGACTTTGGGCTCTCCATGTATTGCTTATCTTGGCCCACTTGGGTGTACAATGGGTCTCCAACCCATACCCAAATATACTAACATCTCCCACTCGCACAAGTGGAGCCAACACAATCTAGTTACCATAAGCCCATCATGGGTACAACATTATTAATCAAACATCTGCCATCCCCAAAATGGCGCAGGATGTGATACATACAGAGGAGTCTTTGAGACTTTAAAACACAAGTATTGTTATAGGTAAAAATAGTCGTAAAAGGCACGTCACCACCATAAGAGGCCACGTAAGTAGAAGTGAAGGGAAATCAACCTGAGTAGCAAAATCCCAAGGCAACCCAGCCATAGACCAAGGAAATCGCTCGGGCAACATAGCCTACTCGGTCATACTTGGGCATACTCGGGGTTCAACTAGAAAGATAGTCGCGAAAATTCACTCCCCAAACATGTGGGTAGAATCAGCAACTAGCACCTCTACAATAAGTACAGTGCAACTACTCAGAACCCAGCAAGGAAACAATCAAGTTTCTCGTAAATAAAGGAATAAGAATCCTGTCCAAATTAGGACTCAGCTAAACCAGAAGATATGCTGCACCCAAATAGGAAAGCAAGTCCTTTTAGGACTAAGAAAACTCCCAGAACTTGGGCACCACGACACCAAACCCTAGTGATACCCACAAACCCTAAATAACTATGTATAAATACCCCTGTAAAACACAAATAAGGGGTATGTGAGAATTGGGAGGAGATCAGAGTGTGATTCAACAACAGTTTTTATAGTGGATTTGACTTCGTTGCTTAGGCAACAACCCGTGGATGTTTCTCCGACCATCGGAGTTTTACCACGTATTTTTGTTCATTATTGCTAATACTCTGTAGTGTTAATTTCAATCATTCTCATTCATAAAATTGATATCAAATCGTTGATTGAGTGACTACGAAAAATCACCGTCAACAATTGGCGCTAGAAGGAGGAGGTGAAATAAAAAACTTGTGAAGCAATGGCCGGAGAAGGAGATGGTAGCGATTCCAGATACAGTTAAGGATTACTAATTAACGAGTTAGGATGACGCCACCCTCAATACTGTGGATGTAACCTTAGCGACTGTAGAACAATCAACTGCCTTGGCCGGTATCCAACGTTTCCCTCTAACTAATAAAGAAATCATGCAACATTCCGGGCCTCTCTACAACAACTCATATCTGACGCAGCAAGGCAAGGAGTTGATCTTTCCACTACGGAGGGTTTGACTTCACCCCACAATCTATCCGCTCCAAATCAACAAACAACAAGATTGCACTCCACGGTGGTGATACCAACACCCGACGCCTTTAAAAGCAAGCCGAGACCTTACAGACAGCTAGAGATTTTGTCCGAAAGGCAAGCCAAGGGTAGCAGGGAGCGTAGAGAGGAAGGTTATTCCGATAGAAGGTATGATCCAGATCGAATGGGGTGAAGTTGGGACCAACCCAAGAAACGTATTCACCGAGAGATCGATCATCATCCTCAGAGGAGAGTGAGCAGTATTATCGTCACAAACGCCAGATGGGCACAGTTCGATTACATGGCCTAAACCGAGAACACAGGGAGTAGGAACCGGATGAGAGAGGTCAGAAGTTGACCATTAGTCAAAATTTCAATGCGATGGGGGAACCAAAAGGAGATAAAGACATACTCATACAGAGCCTGACTCGGGAGGTGCAAAACAATCGTTGACAGATGGATGCTTTGGTCAGGCGGTACGAGCGCAATGAACTGTTGGATGACGAATTCGGCAGCCCTTTCACCAATGGAGTTCTAAGGATGCCCTTCCCGGAGAGGTTTAGGATGCCACACGTAGAGCAGTTCAAGAAAGATACCGATCCAAAAGAACACGTCCGGAGGTATAGGAGCGCCATGGCCCAATACGTCCACAATGACGCCCTACTATGCTTGAACTTTCCACAGACTCTTGGGGATCTAGGTTCTCGGTGGTTCGTAGATTACCAACAGCAAGCATAAGTAGCTTCAGCGAACTGAATAAAGCTTTCTCAAGGCAGTTCCTCGGGAATGTACACAAGAAGAAGTCATGGCTCACTTGTCTCAACTCAAGCAAGGAAAAGACGAGTCGCTGAAGAAATACTTGGGAAGGTTCGGTCAGGAAGTATCAGAGATCGGGAGTGCGAATGATGAAGCCATCATTGCAGCATTCATCAACAACCTTTAGAACGGCCAGCTATCCTTTGATTTAAGAAGAGCTCGCCTAACCAGTTATGCCGACATGATGGATATGGCTGGGGGTTATGCCTTAGCCGAGGAAGAAGAAATTGCGACAGGAGGTTACTTTGTACATGGTGGTCGTCTAGAAGGAGCCAAAACAAAAGATCAAGCCAAGGCACTAGACACCAAAGGTGACAAGCAAAAGAACAAAGCACGAGATGGACGGGATGGTCGAGATGGCTGTCGGGCTTATGATCCAAAAACCGATTAGCCGCGCCAAAAGTTCCAGGGCAAATACACAAATTACATCCTGTTGAAGAAACACCAGGAGGAGATATTAGCTGTTAGGATTATGCTCAATAGCAAGAGTGTAATATTGTTTTTGACAATCTTTTCATATTAATAAAGTGATTTTTTAAACAAATCTTATAGCATTTATAGATTGAATATTATAATTGTCAAAAGTAAATGATTATAAGGTCAAAAGACTATGAGAAAAGAAGAATTGTTCGTGCATCTGGATATGTATGAGGTAGACACAATTCTTTAGTTAGTCTTGAATAATGTTCACAACTTAAGTTAAAGGTTGGGCACCTTTATCTTGTTAAAGTTGTAGAATTCTTTTGCTAGCATTTGAGTGGGATCAAATGAGTTATGATGAGTCTAAAATCATCGGAGGGTCTTCGAGTAAAAGAATCTAGTACACTGGGTGCATTGAACTGGATCACAATGAAATACTTTATCTAGAACCGTCAATAGATAATAGTCTTTTCATTATCATGACAATCGGAGAGTCTATCTTAATCCTGAGATAAATGATGGACTTATGGTTGCAAGTGGTATCATTTAAGTTATCAATGAGTAAGATTATATAGCATAGTCTATCTTCGATAGTTTGGTGATATTCATTTGTTAATCGATAGACTTCATTTATAGATATGGACATCGTGGCTCCATTTATTAAATGTGAGTAGAATATCATCATATGGATGTTTTGAGGTATTGGATATTGAATCTTAACGTTAAGTTTTCGATAGAGTCTATTGAAACATGGCTTCTGGACAAGTCAAAATATCCAAGTTCAAAATGTGGTCATATGAGTAAATATGGTAACTTGGAGAGCTATAGGCGGTCTATGAGCTCTTGGCGATTACTGATATTCTTCATGAGGATACACCATCTCCAATAAGATTGTCTAGGGTACGAATGAGAAATATTACTTATTCATCTTTATTTAAGAGTGCAATTTTAGTTCTTTAGTGTGAATTAAAATTAATAGATTGAACCTAAGTGAATCATTTGTTTATTGTGATTGGGTTATGTCTATTGGAGCTTAAATTTAGATAGGCCCGCCAAGATCCCCAATCCACACGGACTTGCATGAATCACTTTATATTCTACTGGACTAATTTATGGGTCCATCTAGAATTGTATTAAGGCATGTGGACTTGTTTCTTTTAGTAAGAATGGGCCTAGTTCACATGTGGGCCTTTTATTAAGGTCCAATGGATTTAATAAAATAGAAAACAATATATAGATATATTATATATTGGCACATGGCCGAGATATATATATATGATATTATTTGTTTTATTTTTATTATTTGATTAAATGGAAATTAATTAATTGATTAATTATATTAATTAAAAATCAAAATCTTTTTCTGACTAGGAAATATGTTTCTTAGTAGTATACTATTGTGGTAGTATAATAATATAAAAGACTTTATTTGGTAAGTAGATAAATAAGGAATTTATTTATCTAGTCAAATTAGGAAGTTTTTAATATAGTCACAAAAACACTAAAGAGTTGGATTAGGGTTTGGAATTCCAAGGAAATCTACCTAGGGTTAGGATTTAAGTCAAAGACATAAATCCTACATGGTAAAAGATTTCGGCCTCAAGATATAAAGATATATAATATATGGTGCCAAAAAAGCACTAAGATATATAATATACTGTGCAAGTATATCGCAAGATATAAATATATATATGTTACACGTGTGTGGCTTTTACACCACATGAACCTATTGGCTTCTTGAATAATCCATGCCACATGGCAAGTTCCTATGGTTTGCTTTATGTTTAAGAGTGGAATATTACATCAATCACCCCTCTCTTCTTGCCTATATATATGGCTTTCTTGTAATTACTAAAAGCTTTGTTGTAGAGAAAATTTGATACCCGCTCAATCAATATAAAGGCAATATATATTTTCTCTCCTCCACTCTCTCGTTTCTTTTTCATGTTTTTCTATTATTTATTTATTTATTTATTTGTTCTATAATTAATCATCATCATCATCATCATCTACTATCTTTAAATTTTATTATAACACGTTATCAGCACGATGCTGTTATTTCCAGAACCTGAAGCTCTGAATTTATTACTAAAGCCTGAAGCTTATGAATTTATTATCACTGGAACCTGAAGTTCCTAGATCTATTACCAGAACCTGAAGTTCTGAATTTATTATTACTAGAACCTGAAGTTTCTAGACTTTTATTTATTAATACCAGGACCTGCAGTTCTGAATTTACTTTCCCGCATTTTATTTTTACGCAATTTACTTTCTCGCACTTTATTTACTTTTATGCAATTTTTATTTATTTAAACAATTTGGTCACTCATCCAGAACCTGGAGTTCATGGATTTATTTATCATTAACGGAACCTGAAGTTCTGAATTTATTTACTTACAAATATTTAAATTTCTCGGATTTTTATCAGACCAGAAGTTCTGACTCCGATTGTAATTTTTCGGATAATTAGAAGCTATAACCATGCCAAAGCTTGCAAGCCTAAAATTTGCTGCACTAGAAGTGTCAGGAGAAAATTACATGTCATGGGTTATTGATACAAAATTACTCCTGAAATCAAAAGGATTGTATTATACTATTGAAAATGGGGCTGATGGGGTTGATGCATCTGAACAGGACAAATCTACAACCATGGTTATTATCCGCCACCACTTACATGAAGATCTAAAAACTCAGTACCTAACTGTCACGGAACCAGATGTTCTTTGGCAAGAACTGAAAGATTGTTTTGATAACCAACCTGATGTTGCGTTACCAAATGCTAGATATCAGTGGCAACATTTACGCTTCCAAGATTTTAAATTAGTTTCTGAATACAATTCTGCCTTATTCAAAATCACTACATAGCTGAAATTGTGTGGTCAGGATGTGACAGAAAATGACATGTTGGAAAAAAACATTTATAACCTTTCATGCCTCTAACATGATATTACAACAGCAGTATCGAGAACGGCGATTCTCAAAATATTCAAAACTTATCTCATGTCTCCTGGTTGCCGAGAAAAACAACGAACTCTTAATAAAGAATCATGAATCACGCCCGACCGGCTCTACAGCATTCCCAGAAGTGAATGCCAACACTATCGGAGGACATACTTGCGGTCATGGTCGCAGCCGTGGTTCCTACCGTGGTCGTGGTCATGGTCGTGGTCCTAGCCATGGTCAGGGTCAGGGTCAGGGTCGGGGTCGGGGTCGAGGTCATAATCAAAACACTCCCCAGAAGTGGAATGTTTATAAGGTAAAACCAGATAAAGGAAAAAATATCCAGAAGGGGCCCAAGAAGGATGATAACGTTTGTTTCAGATGTGGATGTCATAACCATTGGTCAAGGACATGCCGCACGCCTAAACATCTAGTTGAGCTTTATCAAGCTTCAATCAAAGAAAAAGGAAAGGAAAAGAATCCTGAAACCAATTTCTTGGAAGATTCAGATTTTGTGGATGTCCAGTTTGATGTTTCTGATTTTCTAAATGATCCGACTGAAAAAGTTACCACTTCAACTGGTGATGGAAATGTCCACACCAATTGAGTACTGCTTGTATATTCTTTTTGTTATCATGTTTATGTAAATATTCCATGTGTATATATATATATATATATGTCTTTTGTTTACCACTATATCTGATATGCACTTTATTTATTTTATTTTTGTTTTTGTTAATAGATATGTCTTTAAACAATAAGATGAGTGATATTGAAAAGCAAAATAAAGGAGATATATGTCTAGCCGATAGTGCGACGACACATACGATTCTACGAAATCGGAAATACTTTCTAAATTTAACCTTGCTTAAAGCAAATGTTAATACAATATCAGGTCCAGCAGATCTGATAGAAGGCTCCGGTAGAGCCATGATATTGTTACCAAACAATACTAAAATATGTATCAACGATGCTTTATATTCAAGCAGATCCAAAAGAAATCTGCTCAGTTTCAAAGATATACGGTGTAATGGATACCACATAGAAACTATAAGTGATGAGAATATTGAGTATCTGTGCATTACTTCTCATAGTTCAGGCCAGAAACTTATTATGGAAAAGCTGTGTGCTTTATCATCTGGATTATATTACACTCTTATAAGAGATGTAGAAGTCCATGCAGTTATGAACCAGAAGTTCTCAGATCCAAAAATATTTATGCTTTGGCATGACCGTCTTGGTCACCCAAGATCTACAATGATGCGAAAAATCATTGAAAATTCTCATGGACATCCATTAAAGAACCAGAAGATTCTTTTATCCCATGAAAATTTATGTACTACATGTTCACAAGGAAAATTAGTAATAAAACCATCACATTCTAAGGTTGGCTTTGAATCCCCATCATTCCTACAAAGGATTCAAGGGGACATATGTGGACCTATCCATCCACCAAGTGGACCGTTCCGCTATTTTATGGTCCTAGTTGACGCATCCATCAGATGGTCACACGTTTGCTTATTATCAACACGCAATGTTGCTTTTGCAAGGTTACTCGCACAGATTATCAAGCTTCGGGCACATTTTCCCGATCATCCGATTAAATCAATACGCCTTGATAATGCGGGTGAATTTACCTCCAAAACATTTGATGAATATTACAAATCAGTTGGGATTGATGTTGAGCATCCAGTTCCACACGTTCATACTCAGAATGGATTGGCAAAGTCACTTATCAAGCGTCTCCAGGTAATTGCAAGAACTTTACTATTACGAACACAATTACCAATTTCTGTTTGGGGACATGCTATTTTGCATGCTGCTGCATTAATTCGTCTTCGTCCCACTTCTTATCATCAATATTCTCCAGTGCAACTCATTTGGCCATCAGCCAGATATTTCTCATCTGCGTACTTTTGGCTGTGCAGTATATGTCCCAATTGCACCTACACATAGAAATAAAATGGGACCCCAACGGCGTTTGGGAATATATGTTGGTCTAGATTCACCATCAATTATTAGGTATCTAGAACCTTTAACTGGTGATCTTTTTACTGCATGATTTGCAGATTGTCATTTCGATGAGAAAAATTTCCCATCATTAGAGAAAGGAAAAACTTCTCCTGAAGAGAAGCGTGAATTTTCTTGGAAAGTCCCTAGTCTAATTCATCTTGATCCATACACATCTCAATGTGAGAATGAAATACGAAAGATAGTTCACCTTCAAACAATAGCAAATTAGTTACCAGATGCATTTATAGATGCTACTAGGGTAACAAAATCACACATCCCAGCTGTTAATGTACCAGCACGGGTGATTGTTCCAAGAGAACAATCTAAACAAATAATAGCAAAAGAATCATCTACTGTACGCCAGAAGCGTGGTAGGCCACTTGGTTCGAAAGATACTGTTCCCCGAAGGAAGAAAACAAAATATCAGGATCATACTCCTGAAATTATAAATAAATCCACTTTCTCTAAATCAACTCTACAAGAGTTAGATGTCCCTGAAAGGACACAAAAAACCCCCGCAGGGGAAGAAATCTCTGAAGAGATACAAGAACCTAGAAATGAAGAAATTTCTATAAATTATACAGGAGGAATGTGGAATCGTAAAGAAACAATCATTGATGATATATTTTCATACAAAGTGGCTACTGAAATTTTAAATGATGATTGTGAGCCTTATAACCTCGATGATTGTAGGCAAAGATCTGATTGGCATAAATGGAAAGAAGCAATTCAAGCAGAATTGACTTCATTAACCAAACGTAAAGTATTTGGACCAATAGTCCAGACGCCTGAAGACGTCAAACCTGTTGGATACAAATGGGTTTTTGTACGGAAACGTAATGAGGAAAACGAGGTGGTGCGATATAAGGCACGACTCGTAGCACAGGGTTTCTCACAGAGACCTGGTATTGATTTTGATGAGACGTATTCACCAGTAATGGATACAATTACGTTTCGATTTCTGATAAGTTTGGCTGTCTCAGAAAAACTTGAAATGCGTCTTATGGACGTAGTAACTGCCTACCTGTATGGCTCACTCGATTATGATATTTACATGAAAATCCCTGAAGGATTTAGAATGCTAGAAGCATATAACTCGAGACCTCATAATTTATATTCAATTAAATTACAAAGGTCCTTGTATGGATTAAAGCAATCTGGGCGCATGTGGTACAACCGCCTCAGTAAATATTTAACTAAAAAGGGATATATCAATAATCCCATATGCCCATGTGTATTCATAAAGAAATCAGAATCTGGATTTGCTATTATAGCAGTTTATGTTGATGATATGAATTTAATTGGAACTCCTAAAGAGCTCCTGAAAACTGCTAAATATTTGAAAAGGGAATTCGAAATGAAAGACTTAGGGAAAACAAAATATTGTCTCGGCCTGGAGATTGAGCGTAAATCAGACGGAATACTTATCCATCAATCAACATATATTGAAAAAATCCTGAAAAGATTTAATATGGATAATGCTCATCCATTAAGTACCCCCATGGTTGTTAGAAATCTTGATCCTAAGAAAGATCCATTCCGGCCACTTGAAGATGATGAAAAGATACTTGGTCCTGAAGTACCATATCTTAATGCAATTTGTGCTTTATTATATCTGACTCAATGTACTAGACCAGATATCGCATTTTCAGTAAATTTGCTTGCTAGATTCAGTTCAGCATCAACTCGAAGACATTGGAATGGGATTAAACATCTTTTTCGTTATCTTCGTGGAACGAAAGATTTGGGATTATATTATTCAAAATCCAACAACTTTTCAGGTTTAATTGGTTATGCTGATGCCGGGTATTTATCTGATCCCCATAAAGCCCGTTCACAAACGGGATATGTTTTTACATATAATGGCACAGCAATCTCCTGGCGCTCCACAAAGCAAACTCTTGTTGCTACATCCTCTAATCATTCTGAGATCCTTGCACTTCATGAAACAAGCCGAGAATGCGTGTGGCTAAGGTCAGTTATTTATCATATTCAAAATACTTGTGAATTTCCATTATCTACAGAAATGCCAACACCAATATTCGAAGATAATGCGGCTTGTATTGCTCAAGTTAGAGGAGGATATATCAAGGGAGATAGAACCAAACATATTTCTCCTAAATTCTTCTATACTCATGAACTTCAACAGAGCCGACAAATTGATGTTAAACAAATACGGTCTACAGATGATCTTGCAGATCTGTTTACCAAAACATTGCCTACATCAACTTTTGAGAAACTGGTATACGGAATTGGCATGCGTCGGCTTTGTAAATTACAGGATTGATATTGAAGTTTCATTCAGGGGGAGCAAAATTTTTGAATAGATATTTGTATACTGTACTCTTTTTCCTTTACCAGATTTTGTCCCATTGGGTTTTACCAGAAAGGTTTTAATGAGGCAGTTCTGAACCCGTTCACACCACTTGATCCAGAAGATCATTGTATATACTTTGCTAAGGTTTTTGTCCCACTGGGTTTTTCCTAGCAAATTAAAATACAAGTGGTGAAAAATCCAAGGGAGAGTGTTACACGTGTGTGGCTTTTACACCACATAAACCCATTGGCTTCTTGAATAATCCATGCCACATGGCAAGTTCCTATGGTTTGCTTCATGTTTAAGAGTGGAATATTACATCAATCACCCCTCTCTTCTTGCCTATATATATGGCTTTCTTGTAATTACTAAAAGCTTTGTTGTAGAGAAAATTTGATACCCTCTCAATCAATATAAAGGCAATATATATTTTCTCTCCTCCACTCTCTCGTTTCTTTCTCATGTTTTTCTATTATTTATTTATTTATTTATTTGTTCTATAATTAATCATCATCATCATCATCTTCTATCTTTAAATTTTATTATAACAAGAACATGAATTAGTTGTTCTCACTGATCTCGACTTCCAAAGCTTTAAATGAAAGAAAATTGAATTCTGTGTTTTTGAATATATATATATATATATATATTTTGAAAAATAGCTGCCGGACAGCTTTTGTATATTTTTGGGAAAAAAAAAAAAAAAATAGAAAACAGCTGTTCGGAAATGATACAGAACAGCCCCTTACTCTCGAAACTTTTTTCTTTTTTCAGCCAAGAAAAATAATTTAAGGAGAATTTTGAAAAATTTCCCATTCCAGTTTTCAATAAATAAATAAACTAGAAGTTTTCATAATGTATTCAAAATTCTTTGTTTTCTAAAATCCTTTTCGTCGATTAATAAAGGGATGTTATTCTTTCCCCCTCTAACATTTGATGTATTGATCATTTTGCATCCTTTAGTTGGCCATTTTGCACCTTCTATTGACTTCTGTTAACTTTTCATCAGAAATATTATTTTGCTTTTCTATTAAATACAAAAACTAAGAGCATCTCCAATACAAATATGCATTTTTAAGTTTCTAAATAGTGCCACATCAGTATTTCTATTTATTATGGGCTTACTTTTGAAAAAAAATTAGAGAAATCCATATTCACATTTCCAATGCAATTATCTAAAGTCAAATATGCTTCCATTTTATGTCCAATCATAATAAAACAATTATTACACTCTCTCACCTCTTTTATTTTACAATTAAATGAGGTTTAATCTTATTGGTAGAAAGAGTTGAAAGCTTTAATTTTATTGGTGGAAAGAGCTAGGAGAGTTTCTAGAATTAGAAACCCAACTCCATATTCTCTAACTTTTTTTTGGTCATATCATCTCCATATTCAACTTAGATAATAGCATTGGAGAGAGTTTTTCTAACTTTTTTAATATCTATCCTATGTGACACTCCATTTTCTCCAAATGCATAATAGCATTGGAAATGCTCTAAAACTTTAAAATTTAAAATTTAACTGAAAAACAGATTATTTTATTTTATTTATAAATAAAAAAAAGGATCTCCACCATCCATCTCAAAGATGGACAATGGAGATTCATCTTTTTTTTTAAAAACAAAAAAACAAAAAACAAAAAACAAAAAAAGATATGCAAATTAAACAAGATCTGGATTCTTTTATTATTATTATTTTTTTTGGACAAAACAAGATGTGGAAATTAGTCCATTGGATCTCCACAAAATGCCAAAAAAGAAAAAAAAAAATACAAGGAAAAAAAAAATCTACAAATTGAACAAGATCTGAAAAAAATAAAAAAATAAAAAAAATCGGCATAACAATATCTGGATTTTTTTTAACAAAACAAGATGTGGAAACCTAAATTCAACCAATCAAAACCCACACCTAAACACAACCACCGCCATCCCTAAAATCAATAACGAACACTCAAATCCAACCCACCATTCTGACGGTAAAAAAAACCCGAACTCACCCACAACCACCAACACACTCAAATCTAGCCCACCCCGATCTCCACTCGGCAGAGGAGATCGGCACTCCATTCCTCATTGGCGCCAATCGAAACCATTAGAGACGAGAGAGAGAGAGAGAGAGAGAGAGAGAGAGAGATGGGAGGGGAGGGAAGAAAACAGAGAAACGGTGAAAATAATATAGAGAGAAACGAAGAGGATGAGATGTAGAGAGAGAAAGTGACAGGTTTTTAATTTTATTTATTATTATTTTAATTTGTTTTATATAATTTTTATTTTTTTATGTTTTAGGATAAAGTTACCAACTTATCCTTCTGATTTTTAAATGTTTGACTATTGACAAATGATTATTAACGGGAGGGTGAATTTTGACTATTAAACGAAATGTTAGGGTGGAAATTGGCCAATACCAAAACAAGGGGTGCAAAATGTCTGATACCTCAAAACTCATAGGGGAAAATAATAATATCCCATTAATAAATGCTGATTGTTTCAATTAGTATGGTAAGAGCATCTCCAATGCTATTATGCATTTGGAGAAAATTGAGTACTACATAGGATAGATATTAAAAAAGTTAGAAAAACTTTCTCCAATGCTATTATCTAAGTTGAATATGGAGATGATGTGACAAAAAAAATGTTAGAGAATATGGAGTTAGATTTCTAATTCTAGAAACTCTCTTAGAAATGCTGACTAAGATTTCTAACTCTTTCCACCAATAAGATTAAAGCTTTCTAACTCTTTCCACCAATAAGATTAAAACTCATTTAATTGTAAAATAAAAGAGGAGAGAGAGTGTAATAATTGTTTTATTATGATTGGTCAAAAAATGGATTCATATTTGACTTTAGATAATTGCATTGGAGATGTGAATATGCATTTCTCTAAAAAAAATTCAAAAGTGGGCCCATAATAAATAGAAATGCTGATGTGGCACTATTTAGAAACTCAAAAATGCATATTTGCATTGGAGATGCTCTAACTACCACACCTTGAACGCGTAAACAAAGGGCCCATTTTTTTAATAAATTTTTATATAATTAAAATATCATTTTAATTAAAATTATATAACTTTTTTTTTTTTTTTGAAGTATTACAAAATTACATAAATTTAGGGTTTTGGGGGGAGAGAGAAGACTTGAACCCAAGACCACGTGGTACATGTGTGAGAGATTTTACTACCAGACCAATTTTATCTCATCAATTACATAACTAGTTAGTTAATGAAAAAACAAATTTACTCTATATATGTGTATCAACTATTCAACTCCTCCACAACGACAACACATAAACCCTTATATTTATATCCAAATTAAAAATCCAATTTTATTGTAATTAAATATGCTTCTTCATTTTTTTAAGATAAATCCTTAAAAAGAAGGACTACATAAGATGATAAGAGTTGGGATTCGGACATCACCCATGACAAACGGAACCACTCTGAGTAACCTTCTCCAACCAAAACAAATCACTAGCAACAGATAAACCTAGCTAACTTGGTAAGACTATGATCAGCCATATTGGCACTCCTAGGAACAAAAGCAACCTTACAAGTAGGATTCCGATTCAAGAATCGAAGGAAATCATCAATAATTAGGCCAACATCTGAAAGAGGAGATATACCAGACTTAATATAATTCACCACAACCTAAGTATCAGTCTCCACTAAACAGGGGAGTAGTCCTGTATCCTCTGCGAATAAAGGCCCCTGAAGACAGCCAAAGCTTCAGTAATTTCGACAGAATAACCAACCAAAATCATTTGAGAATTCGAGGCTAGAACCTCCCCAGCTGTGTCTCTAATGATAATTACCAGGCCTATCCTCCCATTAACAAATCTGTTCATCTATGTTTACTAGAAACACAATTGTTTTTTTTTTTTTAATTGAAAATAAAATAAAAAACAATTTGCTGCCTTTCTTTTTTTTTTTTCCTTTTATAAAAAGTTTTCAAATATAATGAAGCCCTCAAACTCTGAGATCGATGTAAGTGTCAGATAGCTTCAACCCTAAAACTTGGTATATAATAAATCTATAAGAGAACTCATTTGCTAAACCTTTTTTTTTTTTTTTTTTTTTAATATTTGCTAAACTAGTTGATATCTATTGTTCGAGAGTATTTCTAATTACACTCAAAATTCAAAAGTAAAAAAATAAATAAATAAATTGTACTTTTCAAAATTTTGTAAAATAATTTTTTTTATTTAAAAATAGGAAAACATGAAAAACACCTTTTCAATTTATTTTAAAATGTGTAGCATGTATATTGAATCACATCTTAATTGTAGTTAAGAATTCATTTCAAAAAAGAAATTAGTTTAAAATAATATAATATTGCTATATTAAAATGTTTAGGTCAAAAGTGAAATTATCTTTGCTGTGGGAGTATGATTGGGACAAACATTAAAGCCACTCATTAGGTAAAACTGTAGAGTAGACCAGACATTACAGACAATAAGTAGGTAAAATTGCAAATTGATGATCCATATACAAGACTAGAACTGCATGCCATATAAATGTTTAATAAAAGGGGGGATTACAATTTAATCCTTATCTTTTAAGGAAATATCACTTTTTTACTTGACTTACGTGCATTAGGTTTAATTTGGCATTGCTGTGCTGTGAGGGGAATTGCTTTTAGTTCTGCTATGGGGGAGAATTGCTTTTGGATTTACTGTGAGAAGAATCAATTGTGTATTCGGTAAACTGATTTTTAAAAGTACTATGAGAACCAAAAGCAATTTCAATGTGTTTGATAAACTGTAAGTAATATGTGCTTGACTATGCAAAATTACTAGAAAGGACATAAATGAATATTGAAAATGTTTTGAAAATAAATAATTTGTTTTATTTTTGTGTGACCATAACACATTATTACTTTTTTTTTCTATTGCCATATATATTGCCTATATATCAATAATCTATTGTCTTTTCATTACTGCTTTCTGGGAAGCAGTTTTCTAAAAGCTACAAAAAAAAAAGCTTCTTAAAACTGCTGTTGGGAAGGTCAAAAGTGACCAAAAGCACTTCAGGAAGCATTCTCAAACTGGGCCTTAGGGTCTTTAGTCCTCATCTTTTTGGAAATGCATTAAAAAAGTCACTCTAACAATTACTCTCAAACCCCTTTAAATATTGGAAAATTAAAAATGTATCTATTAGGGATTGAACCTTCCACCTTACGGTTAAAAACAATAAGCTCTAACCAGATAAGCTACTGGTTTGTTGATTTAAATGTATATATAGTTACATAATTTGTTTAAAATAATTTAAATATGTTTATATAATTTAAAATAAACTTATATAGATAATTTGAAATAAATACATATTTAATAATAATATATCAAAACATATTTATGAAAAAGAAAAAGAATATAAGAAAACAAAAGGAAAAAAAAAAAAATTCAAAAACAAGGAAATTTTTCTTTCTTTCTTTCTTTTTCTTTTTTGAATTTGTTCCCTTTTCAATTTATGATCTTTGATTTTCTGGGTTTCTTTATCAAATGGAAATAAGAAAACAAAAGGAAACCCAAAAAATCAAAGCCCATAATTTTTTTTTTTCTTTTTTTTTTTTGAAAATTTTCCTTTTCAAAAAATATTTTATTTCAATTTGATAAATAAAAAAAATTTTTAAAAAAAACCCATAAAATAAAAGCCTATAAATTGAAAGGGGAAAAAAATTCAAAAAAGAAAAAGAAAGAAAGAATTTTTTTTTTTTCCTTTTGTTTTCTTATTTTCTTTTTCATAAATTTGTTTTGATATATTATTATTAAATATGAGTTTATTTCAAATTATATATATATATGAGTTTATTTTAAATTATATAAACATATTTAAATTATTTTAAACAAGTTATATAACTATATATACATTTAAATCAACAAACCTCCAACAATGAGTTGGAGTAGCTCAACTGGTTAGAGCATGTTGCTTTTAACCACAATGTTGAAGGTTTGATGGAGGCATTTTTAATTTCCTAATATTAAATGGGTTTAAGAGTAATTGTTATAGGGGCATTTCAGTCTTTTTGCATGCTTAAGGGTAAAACCGTCTTTTTGACACTTCTATTAATGTTGATTGTCAAGTTTTTGGTCATAGGGACTTTTTTGATGTACTGTATTTTCAAAAAGATGAAGACCAAAGACCCTAATACGTATAAATCAGGTATAAAAGTGATGTTTCCTTAAAAGATAAGGACCAAACTGTAATTCCCCCTTAATAAAATCGTTTTTGTAATACATTCATTTGTCGGTGGTCAACTTGTTAAGTTGTAAGAGTACTTTAAGGAAAATTATAATATTCAAACAATCAATGTTTATTAATCGATGAATACATTACTATAACTTCTAGTTTATTTATTTATTTATTGAAAACTGGATAGGGAAATTTTTGACAACAATCCTCAAATTAGTGAAAAATTTTAACATTATTTACTCTCGAAATATTTTTCTGTTATTAGCCAAGAGAAATAATTTAAGGAGAGTTTAGAAAATTTTCCCTATCCAGTTTTCAATAAGTAAATAAACTATAAGTTTTCGTAATGTATTCAAAATTCTTTGTTTTCTAAAATCATTTTCATCAATTAATAAAGATTGATTGTTTGATTGTTTCAACAAGTTAGTAACTGCCACGCCCTTGAACGTGTAAACAAAGGGTGGCTGAGTGGCTCTATTGCCACACAATTTTAAAATATATATATATATTTTTTATAATTAAAATATCCTTGTGCATAACTAGTTAATGAAAAAAAAAAAAAAAAATTACTCTGTATATGTGTTTCAGCTATTCAACTCCATAACAACATAAACCCTAATATTTATATTCAAATTCAAAATCTAATTTTATTGTAATTAAATATACTTTTGACATTGATTTTTTTTTTTTAATAATAAAATGTGAAACTTACCGCTGAAAAAACACTGATCAACAACTGTTAAGTAAAATTCTTTTCAAAAAAAAAAAAAAAAACTGTTAAGTAAAAACAATAATGAAAGAATTTGAACCTCTATCTAAATTAGCTCTCTTAGTTCATTCTTTTGGCATATGAAATTCAAGAGAAACAAAGATAAAACAAAACAAAACACATGCAATTACTTTGCATAACTTTGCATAACTTTTTCTTTCCCACAAAATTTTATGCTTTCGAGAAGTATTTGAAGAATAATTTTATTTGCAAGGACGTACCAACAGTTTTCAATTTTGATATATATATATATATATATATATATATATACATACCCTTTATTAGTAACAATCTTCTAACTCTTCCCAGAATCAACCATAATCGATTCTTAATATCCAAGTTGTTATAAGGAAATTTTGCATGTTAAAATGCTACGTCAATAGCGTTGACAAGTCAAAGGCTCATCCCACTCCAAGTTAGGGAATTAGTAGCTAGTCAAAAGCCTCATCTTCTTAGATTCCGAAAGAGATTAGGCCCGACACTTTGGGTTTTCGTAAACTACACAGGATAAAAGCCCAAGAGACGAGTCCAAAAGAAACTAATTATCAAAAGCAGAAGGCCCACCTCACTTGGACGATCCAAAAGAAAGGGCCTAACATTAGTCTCACTCGTGACATTCAGAGGTCAAAAACCTTACTGGCTAAGTAAGTGTTTTTAGTCCTCTCACCCAAAAAACTGTGCCCATCAAGGTTGTTAGCCTTTTTAAGTCATGGGAGGACACGAGCATGGCGTGTATGAAGTAATCCAACTCAACACTTCAAAGGAAGTTGAACATGGACCAACCCGCCACCCAAGGTTGAGGTCACTACAATCAAAACCAATAAAAAGATAGCATTACCACTGAAGTGTAAAAAGGATTCACGCAATCCCACCTATAAATAAAGGAAGTCTCCTCATAAATGAAGTGGCCAAAAAAATACTATTGATCATGCTTGATATCTTTAGATTTATCTTGTAGAAAAGCCTTGGAGTGTAAAAATCGGCCACAGTCGGTACAAAAACTCAACCACACTTATCCAAAACCACACAAATCCCTCAGGACCTATCCGGCCCAAAACACCATTCCCATACACCCTACGTAAATTTCACTTATCAAGCGAAACCGCACAAGTGACATTTCAAAGATAAGTCAAACTTTACATATGTGGCAGGCTTTACCTTTGACTTTAGTGTTATCACATTTTTATTTATTAACATTTGACGCTAGAAGGAGAGGGCTGATTTCATACCTTTAGAAAAACCTGAAACACTAGTCATAAATCCACCTGAGAAAATAGTTGAGGGTACCTCGAATCTTATAGAATATACCACCAACTCGAAAGATTAAGCCGACAATCCATGTACACCGCAAGTCACACCGAGCCTGACTTTTTAAGTTTCTTTTAACCTAACCAGCCAAGCCATGCTAGAAGCAGGTGTGCATCTGCAAAGATTCCTAAAGATAATGGGTGGACGAATAACTCCAACAGCTCCACCAGTCCCCATTGCAGAGGCCAGAGAGGAAATTGTCTCGACTCAAGGGTTAGCACGACGCTAAACGATCAACTCACAGTACGACAACCAAAACTGAAGTCAAAAATTGTAAGAGGGGAGCCGTACAAAATTTATCAGTTATCGAATTCAGAAAGTACCTATTCTGTTGGTTGGAAGAGACGATCTAGACCACGAACAAAGGTAATAGCAACCCTCATAACAAACACTACAAAGAGAAGCAAATGAGTCGACAGTCAAGGCGGTCTAACACCCCTATACCAGGTGGACAAACTTCAAACCCAAGATCTGACAAACTGGCATCCCGATAACGGTTGGATTTCAGGACAAGGCCAAGCAACGAAGCCTTAAACCCAATGGTGGGCGAGATTCAGCAGTTGCGAGAGGACATAGAAAAACTGCAAATAGATAGGCGAGTAAGCCGATACGACAGCCATCCCCGATGAGGGCGTCGGGGGACCTTTTATCTTAGAAATAACCAACGAGGCATTTCCTCCCGGGTTTAGGATGCTCGCAATGGAACAATATACGGATGAAAAGGACCCTGTGGAGCACATGGATCATTTTCTCGACCTAATGGCAACATAGACTGAAGATGACCGAAGATGATCATTTTATCGATGATTTGGGGCCATTCGACATGACCCTCAAGCATTTGGGGGATCAAAGATACGGTCACTGGGCAACATTCGCCTACCCGTAACTATCAAAACGACACTAACATATCGAGTTGTATTGGTAGAATACATCATAGTAGACTTCAAGTAATGGCCTTACAACGCACTAGTGTGTCGACCATTGTTCAATCAAATCAGGGTTGTCATAACCACATACTGCAACAAAATAAAATTTTCGATCGATAATAGAACCGTGAAGATCAGGGGGTGCTAGGAAACAGTGTGAAAAGGCTAATTTATTGGTGTTTAGAAACAAGTGGACTGACGAAGTATGTCAGGTCAGAATTATCAACAAATCTGATAAAAGAAATCCATATGAAAAAGAGCCAATGAGAAGGCTTTTGAAATATAAGCCTTCGCGGAAACCCTCGAGAATTCTCCCTCGACCCGAGAGAGACCATTACACAAGAGGCAAAAGTGGAGATGAAGCCAACAAAAGAGATGCTCATTGTCCTTGGGGACCCATACAAAAGTGGTAAGAGTTGTCTCAAAGTTAACGTCATGGGTGAAACAAAAGATATCAGAGCTATTACAAGAACACATTAATATATTCGCATGGAGTCACAAGGATATGCTTAGGATAGATCCAAGGATAATAACGCACACCCTATCTATAGGAAAGGAATCCAATCCAGTCTTCTAGAGATGACGATGCTTCAACGCAAAAAGAAACATGCCCATAAAAGAGAAGGTTAAGAAACTCCTAGCCACAGGATTAATCCGTGAAGCTATCTACCCTAAGTGAATCGCCAACGTAGTACTCATTAAGAAAAAGAACAACACTTAGAGTATGTGTGTTGACTTCATCGACCTAAACACGGCATGCCTAAATAATGGTTTCCTACTACCAAGAATCGATCGCTTGGTCGATGCATCCGTAGGCCATGAGCTGCTGAGCTTCATGAATGCCTACTCGGGTTACAACAAAATTAATATGCATGAGCCAGATGAAGAAAAACCACATTCATCATCGTTCAAGAGCTATATTGCTACACTGTCATGCCTTTTGGGTTGAAAAATGCCAGAGCCACTTATCAAAGGTTAGTCAATCAAATGTTTGCATATCAAATTGGCATGTCAATGAAAGTATATGTGGATGATATGTTAACAAAAAGCCTCACCGCCGAGGGACATGGAGAAGCATTAAGAGAAACGTTCACTGTGCTTATGAAGTACATAATAAAATTAAACCCGATAAAGTGTGTCTATGAAGTTGCCACGGTAAATTTCATAAGCTTCGTTGTTCATGAGTGTGGTATCGAAGCAAATCCCGATAAAACAAGCACTCCAATCAAGATTATAGCCCTTGTGATGCTAAAAGAATTCCAAAGATTAACCAGCTGTCTCGCCGATTTGAACATGTTCATTTCTAAATTTACTAACAAATGTTTTCCATTCTTTAAAGTATTGAAAAAAGGGAAATATGTTGAGTGGAACCAAGAGTGTGAGGCACCATTTCAACTGCTGAAAAGAACCCCGATATTATCGAAGACAATCATAAGGATCAATTATATTTGTACCTGTTAGTTTCCACTATAACAACGAGTTATATTCTGGTTCGCAAGGAGGACGGGTTCAAAATCTAGTCTACTACACCAGTCATGCCTTTCTTTGCCCCGAAACATAATACCCTAAGGCAGAAAGTCTCGACTTGGAAGCTACGTCCATATTTCCAAGTGCACAGTATAATAGTCTTAACAAACTGCCATTTCAGATAGATTTCACAAAAAACCAAGTTATCAAGGAGGTTAACCAAATGGGCGATTGAGCTTAGTGAGATCGACATAGAATTCAAGCTCCGATCGGCTATCAAAGGACATGTGGTTGTTGATGTCATAACTGAATTCTCAGAACCAACAGTACAAATTAAAGACGTGGAAGACGAGGGGAGAGAAAAGGCATAAGAGTGGAAGCTCCACATCGACAGCGCATCCAATACATATGGAAGTGGAGTCGGTATAGACATAACAACACCCGAGAAAGAAAAAATCGAGTGTGTGTTTAGGTTTGATTTTCGATCCACTAACAACTAAATCGAGTATGAGGCCCTCCTAACGGGATTGCGAGTGGCCATAGTTCTCGAAGCCGACACAATTGATATTTTTAGCAACTCGTAGCTAGTAGTCAATCAGGTACCAGGTGATTACAAGGCCAAAAAAGAAGCGATGATTGCTTATTTGGATGCGACGCTTCAAGAAATTCCAGATCACCCAGATCCCGCGGGACCAAAGCAATCACGCCGATGCTCTATCCAAATTGGTCTCAGCCACAAACACTTAAGAGGACCAAGCATCCAAGGGAGTGAAGAAGGCAAACCCGAGATAAACGAAATCGACATCACAGAAGACACATGGATGACCTCGATTCAAAAATACCTCGACACGGGAGCATTGCCTCGGGACCGAATCGAGGCAAAGAAAATCAGATATCGAGCATCATGTTATATTATGTACAATTGGGTGTTATATAGAAGATGGTTCTCCATGGTATTACAACTATTTATCAGTCCGTATGAAGTCATGATGATGGTAACCAACATTCATGTCAGAGTATGCGGTAATCACGCACGATCACAAAGTTTGGCTTATAAAGTCCTAAGACAAAATACTACTCGCCTAACATATTTGAAGATTCGAAAAATATATCCAGACAATGTGACAAATGTTAAAAGATTGGAGACCATATCTACCAGCCACCCGAAATGCTAAAATCCTTGATAGCAGCATGGCTGTACTCGTAGTAGGGGGTAGATTTCATCGAGCCAATGCCGACTACCAAGAAGACACATGCAAAATTTGCTATTGTAGCCGTAGATTATTTCACCAAGTGGGTTGAGTTAAAACCTCTTAAACGGGTCACCGAATAAAATACAACTAAATTTGTAAGAAATTCCCTCATCTAAAGGTTCGGGCTCCCAAACATGATCGTCAACGACGATGGCACTCAACTCGACAGCACGAATTTCATAAAATTTTGTGTTGATTGATGGATCATTAATTTCTTCGCAACCCCGGCACACCCACAGACAAATAGTCAGATAGAAGCTATGAATAAAATCAAAAATCATAACATCAAGGCAAAGCTAGATAGCAAGAGAGGGTATTAGGCCGATTTCAAACATGAGGTTCTTTGGACCTATTGAACCACATCTCAAGAGTCAACCGGCAAGACCTCATTTGCAATGGCTTTCGGAGTCGAATCTGTGATCCCATTTGAGATACAAATCAACTCACCTCGAGTACAGTTATATGATCCCGAGTTAAATATGAAGTTGATGATCGCTAGCCTTGAAGAGGTAAAAGACAAACGTTGTCAGGCAAATATTAGAGTTGCAACGTAGCAACAAAGGGTTGCAAGCCACTATAATAGCAAAGTCCGAGAGAGAAGATTATGAATAAACAACTTAGTCTTACGAAGGGTTATGTCAAGCACCAAGGATTGGGCCGCTTGGACCCTCGGAGACAACTAGGAAGGACCCTACTGAGTGGTAGGGATTGTAGGACATGAAACCTACTACCTCACACAACCTAGGGGTGTCTACATCATCCGACCATGGAACACACAATATTTAAAGCTTTTTTATCCCTACAGAAGTTGTCTCGGAGCTGACCATGAGTTCCCTCATTTTTATAGACAAAATTATTAAGGATCAAAATATATATCTTTTTTGTAAATACCCGAGGGTGATAAATAAAAGTACGAAGTTAGTAGAATAAAAATAGAAGATAAAAGACCTTTTTCAAAGCACAGTTTATATATAAAAAATCATCCATCATGAAAATGAAAGATAATTGACAGCCTTCATGGCACAATCTAAAATAAATCATCTATCACAAAAAGGAGGATAAGAGACGACATTCGACCCAACAAAGTTATTTGAAAAACACAAAGTATATAAACAAGTCATCATGTACTGTTTTATTCATAATAGTTTTTTCATATTGCTTTTGACAAAAGGAGCACACAGACACAACAAAAGAAGGCACACTAAGGCCTCGGTATATGACCAAACAAGAGATAAATATTATCTCTCTTGGGACAAAAGACAATACCTAAGAGTTAATCCTCTTTATCTTCTTCCTCATCCATTTCTTCTTCTTCTTCTTCTTGAACATCCTTAGCATCATCATTATTGCCACCGTTTTCATCACTCGGCGATGTAGAGTCAGGTCCAAAGTCTTCAATCGGGTCAAACCAAGGAGAACCAGATTGAGGGGTACCAAACACCTTGCGCAGATCAACATCTAAATCCACATGCATGGGCAACACCTCCAAACCTTTGCGTTTTCGGTCGACTTTCCAGTCTGTAATTTTCTCTTGGAAAACGTCGGTTTCCCTCATCGATGGTCTTCTTAAGAGATTTCTCAACCACCTCCATGTAGGGATAGCAATGGATCGGACTAGGTATGGATACCCCAATATCCATCCCCATATCCATTTGAGATATATATCTCCATCCCCATTTTTACATCCATCCCCATTTTTAAGTGAGCGGGGCAGATTCGGATAATTTGCTAATTAAGATAGAGATATTCATCTCCGCTCCGTTTATATCTGTATCCGATGAAAAAACTTTAAATTTGTATTAGTTTACAAGAGAAAAATATAACTAACATATGTAACGGTACATTTTATCTTATTTAAAGAGAAACAAATACATTCAATACAGTTCAAATATAAAAATTAATAATAACTTATATAATTAGAATTAATAATTACATAATGTATTTTTATATTTTTAAAATATTAAAATCTATAATGGATTCGAATGAGGATGGATATCCATAGACGATATCCATCCCCAACCCCGAAAATAAAATAGATATTAGGATGATATCCATCCATGCTTTGTCCTCGAAATAATATTATCCATCCCCATTTTAAATGGAGCGGATTCTTATGGATATCCGTATCTGTGGATAATTTTGCCAATCCTTCGGCCTCTTTATAGCCTCGACACCTCAATAAATCTCAACAAACAGAAGCACCCTCCACAAAATCCAGATGGGTAAAAGCTTCAAAAGAGAGAGACTGCTTAAAAAGGTCCACAGCTTGGATTTCCACCTTTTTCCTGACCCGTAGAAAATGTTCAGTGTATTCTCTAAGCTTCTCTTCCATGATCTCGACCCTTTTCTAGACAATGGAGGATTTTTCACAAGTTGTATCTCGATCCCTAGAAACCACTTGAAGCTCGCCTTTTACCTAGTCCAGCTCCCTATGTAGTGTGTCATGTTGGCTTGCAACGTAGTCCTTCTCAGCTGTAAGACTAATCACCTGGTCAGATAGGTCATCCCTTTCACGAGCCAATTGAACGCATCTCTATATCAACTGGCAAAAAACAAATGCATTGATATATATATATATATATATATATATATATATAGTTTTTCCATTGTCAGTTCGTCATGATATAAAATATATCAAGACGAAGAATGTGGACCATTAGATTTACATACTATGACTCAAAGTGTATGCACTTGTCAAAACTTCTCCATAATCTATGGTCCACATTCTTCGTCCTAATATATTTTATATCAGGACAAACTGACAATAGAAAAACTATATATATATATATATATATATACACACACATAACAGTTTACTCAAGCAAAAGAAGCGGATACCTACCATGAGGTAAAAACAAGCACTTGTCCTCGCATGCTAAGTTAGGGTCAGTCTCTCAAAACTTTGTAGACTATCAAGAAAAGAAAGTGTTTGAGAACCGGTAGGGAATAAGCTAGCCATTGTAGCAAGAGAAAAAAAATATCCATACATTTAGAAGGGTTCAGATTTTGAGCCTGACTCGACCCAATAGGACTTGTGGACACATCAATTGTAGTCCCTTTCTCAACGGAGGAGATTTCGATCACTTTTTTAGGACTAACCATGGATTTCTCACTCAAGTCACGATCAGGATCATGATCCATCCCGGTCCCGACTTTGTTATTCATGTTTGGAAAATTCCCAGAAAAGGTCTTTGAAGAAGATTCCTTGGTGCGGTCAGCCTGAGAAGTTTGTTTCCCAACCAAAGGAGGGTTAGGCTCGTGAATAAGGGAAGAGTCTCCGAAAAAACCTGAGGGGCTTTCCCTTTTCCCCTACAAGAACTTGTCCTGACAGCAACGGTCTTCCTTTTTTTTTTTAAACCTCGAGTATATCGGTCGCAACAACAGATGATTCGGTTTTACCTGAGGTGTGTTCCCGCTTCACCAAGTATCCATAAATGGGATCTACACTTTACACTATTAAAAAAAAAAAAAAATGAAAAAGAAAAAGAAAAAAGATAGAACTCTAGACGAGGAGTAAAAATAAAATGGAGAAAGTAAGAAGAACAAAGTGACTGGAAACTCATAGTGAGTAGATAGAGGGTCCAAAGTCAAGATCAAGTCATGTACCTACAGTTTTTCCTTGGTGACAAGAAAGGCGTGCTGACGGGTTGGCAACTTAGTTCGAACGACCTTGGTGACAGAGCCATTTTACACATGTCAAAAAGATGTTTATATTTGTTTTCAAAACCAAGTTTTCACCACTTGCAACCACACTTAAATACAAAATTTAGCAAAATGGCAAGTAATGGATCGTCCTCAGGGATCAAGATGAATAATTAAATTCTTCCTAATCTATGTTAAACTAACTACGTGCATAAAAATATAAATCATAGATGATAGAGATAGATGTTTGATTTGATAACAAGAAAAATAAAAAGACAAAAAATATAAAAGATAGAATCTCAACAATCTAGATTAAAGTATGGATGAAATCAAATTAAGTGATATCTAGGGAATTAATGGAGTTGCAATTGGACCATGGTAATGCTCTCGTAGCTTCATTAATGCTCAATTCACACAATTAAGGACCCGATCTCATTTGAAAATGTGACTTGTCCGTGGGAACAAAATCAAGTCACTTCCCACCAAATTTCCTCACCTATGGCATTTAGAGAGGGGGATAATGGTGAGATTGGTTAATGACGATCAATGGGTCTAAGCAATCGAGGTTGGTATTCCGACCAATCAACCTATTCTATTCACTATGAACCATAATCAACTAAGGTTGTCAAGTCTCAATCAATTTTATTCCAAATTATCTTACCAATATTGCAATTAAAAAGTGATGTTCAATTCAATAACATAATGAATAAGATCTAATTAAGCAAATGAATAGAACTATAATTGTGTAAACATTTTTATTGAAAGCTAAACAAAACCCATTGTCCAAAAGTTCCTCACATCAATCCCATGGAAAAGGGATTTAGTTACACATATTCAATAACAAAGAGAAGATGTGAAAAATAAAGAAGTAACCCATAGTTGTAGCTAATGAATCTAAGAATAGGTATAAATAGTGATCCAAGAAACAAGCTTGTAACCTCCAGATTTGTCGATATGGCATGTGTCGTGGCCCGATTGTCGCGGTCTTGGAGTAGCGACATCAACCGTGACAGATGGTTATATGGACCTTTGATCTAGTTTTCGCAGTCTTCTACCTAGCAACATAAGGGGTGACATTTCATATCTAGAATGTCGCTAGATATATCGTGGATATACCTTAGCAATGCATTGGGAGTGACTTTCTCTGAAATTGATCTTTGTTGTCTTCTTCTTTCATTGTTGTGGTCACCACCCAACAATGCAAAATGAGCAACATCTTTTGGTTTAGGATTTACTAGCTTGTAGCACAATTGTTGCTGTTGCCACCCAACGACGCAAAGGAGGTAACATCCCTTAGTTTTGTGGTCGCTACCTGCTACTAGTGTATTCTTTCATTTGCCCGATTTCTTCTCTCTTTTTTCAATTCTGACCCACAATTCCTCAATCCATGCTCTAATACCCTTGTGACACAATTTCACCTACATAACTTGATTCAAGCTATTAAATAACCAAGTTTTACTTGAGAACACACAAAAAGAGTCGAAAATAGGGGCCAAAATAATATACAAATTTGGCTTGATCACTTGGCCACTCTCTTCCTTTCATCATCAGACAAATCCGTAAAATCCTTATACGATACTAGAAAAAAAAATGGGGAGAAACCAATTCATTATAATCAAAGTTGGTATGAATCAAAGAGAGTATCTAAGAAAGTCTACCTACTTCACAAAAATGGTGACGGACTTTCAGAGTGACACTCGGTTCATCACCTAAACTAATTGACCTCAATTCTCGCCAATAAAAAACCAGCTTCCCTTCTAGTACTTATTCAAATAAGACAGCTATACCCGGTTTTCTTATTTAATCTTCCACGTGAAGGTCCAGTTGGCCCTACATTCTCTCACAGTCAAGTCCGATAGGTATCCATTTAACAAGTATTGGAGAGGCCAAGAAAAAAGATCCCGGCTCATTGGAGATACGTCTTGCCAAACATCAATGTTTGCTCATTCACTGTCGGCTCAGTTCCGTTAACTTATTTCCAAAGGCAATAATTGCCTAGCAAATAGCGATACCCATTGAGTGATAGCTGCATAGGAGCCAATTTTACCGATGTAAGAAATTTTGCGATAAAGGTGGAAGGGGAAAAGAGACCTCATAGACCAGCATGTACCCATAAATGGCTACAAAACCATCAAAAGGGTTCCAAGGGGCTTGATCACCTGGGTGAACCAGGTCGACATCCGTCAAGATCCAAAAATACTCTCAATATTTCCTCCAAGTGTTCTTGGCGAACTTGGTTTTTTAGAATGAATGAAGGATGGTCAAACGAAAATTTATGTTGGCTTTTCTCATAATCATCGTCATCTGATGGTTCAGATACCCAAGATTTTATCACGGGTCGACCCTTGGTTACAGTTTGAGATTTGGATGATATATCCGATGATGAATCCATGGTCAAAAGAGTGAAGGAATCTACAAAAACAAAAACCCGATTAGAAGAATCGACCACAAGATGTTTGAAGAACCATAAAAAAAATAAAATAAAATAAAATAAAAAATCTCAACTTTCAAAAACCCTAAAACCATTCATCTCCAAATCATCCAAAGAATAAAAATAAAATAAAATAAAATAAAATAAAATAAAAATAAAATAAAAATAAAATAAAAATAAAAATCACAATTTTATCCCAAAACAATTTCTCTCTAAATCATCCAAAGAATCACAAAAAATCTCATCTTTCAAAAATTCAAAACCATTTCTCTGCAAATCACTCAAAGAATCACAAAAAAATCTCATCTTTCGAAAATCCAAAACCGTTTCTCTCCAAATCATCCAAGGAATCTATGAAAAGTTATCAAGAAAAAGAAAAAGAAAACCTACCAAAGAAACTGTCGGAAGTCAAAACCCATAAGCAAGAGAGAGGTAATCGAAGTCTTTTTCTAGCAAGAACGAAGGAAACCTATATTTTTTAGGATTTTCTTGGTTTTGAAAATAAAGAGTTTTTGGGTCTCTAGATGTCAAACTATGTAAGAATGGGAAAAAACAAGAAGAGCCTTCTGCTATTTAAAACGAAAAACAAAAAACCTTTTTCATCTTAACTGTTGAAAAGAAGAGGTGAGATCTAACAGCTCCGAATTTCGTAGGGATCATGCACGTCATTTTAGGTAACAGCTGTTACCATGTCTTATGTGACCAATGTGTGACACGTAAGCCACAGATCACTTCGCATTAAATACTTGCATCCATGGGAAATCATCAGGCTCGACAAATGGGTAGGGAAACCATCAGTCCTTTAATGCCACCATTAGGCCTGATGAATGGATAAGGAAACCATAAATCCTTCAATGCCACAATCAGGCCCGACGAATGGGTAGGGAAACCATTAGTCATTCAATGCCACCATCAAGCCCGACGAATGTGTAGGAAAACCATCAGTCCTTCAATGCCAACATTAAGCCCAAAGAATGGGTAAAAAAACCATCGGTCCTTCATTGCTGACCTCGCCATTATGTGTCTTAAAAACACGTGTCAAAAGTGATAAAATAGTTGATTCTTCAAATAAGTTCGAACCACTCACAATCACACAAAAAGTAAATTAGTGCAATGGTAAGTACAGTATTGTCCACAGGGAATTTGAATGGTCGTTGGATTGATTAACTAATCTTTAAGCATGTGAAACATAAATCATAGATTGTTGGATAGTGGTTGGTTTGAGAAACCAACAAACATAACATTGTAAACTAAAATGTAGCAAAAGTGATAGGAAAAATAGAAAACTCAACAATTTAGATAAGATATGAGATTTAATCAATTAATGAGGAACTAAGGAATTGATGGAGTTGCAAATGGATATTGGGTAATGCTCATTAAGCTACTTTAATGAGCCAATCTCACAATTACGGACATATTGTAGTCTTAAGTGTGAAATGGCCATCGAAACAAAACCAAGACACTTCCCACCTAAATTCCTCACCTATGGTATTTAGAGAGAGGGGACCAAGGCCTAGATAATTGGGGTTGATATATCCTCCAACAATCTATCATATCTACTTATGTGCTCTAACCAATCAAGTGTATCAATCATTAATTAGTTATATCACAAGTTATCCTAACAAGATTATAATCAACTAGTGGAATACAAAATCAATCACAAAATGTATAGAATCTAATTAACAAATGAATAGAACATAAAGGGAGATTCATATATTATAGCTCAAACAAATACCAACATCCATAAGTTCCTCACATTAATTCCCTAGATTGGGGATTAGTTACATATAGTTACAATAAAGGAAAAGAAGTAAAAGATGAGGAAATCACCCATGGGTCACCTTCTTGAATACTTGATACTTCATTACCTTGTTGTTCCTTGTGCAAATAGTGGTAGATGAGGAGATATCTAGATGGATGGATGTTAGATGGGTAGTGACAAAGGTAAGGAGTGTAAAGTATGGGAAGAGATGAATGATTGGGGGAAAGAAATCTAGATTTGATGTTGAGTTTGGGATGGAATAGATAATTCAAGTTTAGAGATGGATGAAGTTGAGTTTGGGAACAATAGAGGAGAAAATGCTTTTCTAAATCTGGAAATTTCGTCTATGGAAAAACTCTCTTTTGAAATGGAGAAGACAAGTATTTATATGGGCACAAGATGATGTCTTGTAACTGCCAGATATGATGATGTGGTATGTGTCACGGTCACAAATTCATGGTGTGCACCCAGCGAAATCGACCGCGATGGACGGTTATACGGTCTTCGATCTGGTTGTCACGGTTGGTCCAGGCAGCAACAGATGAACCGTGACATTTGGATCTGGTTTCTTCATTTGTTCTCATTGTTAATGGGCAGTGAACTTGATGCTAACGGCAAATGGATTTGAGGGTGACACAGTTAACTTGACAGCGAC
This sequence comes from Acer saccharum, assembly GCA_030490815.1. Classification (NCBI taxonomy): domain Eukaryota; kingdom Viridiplantae; phylum Streptophyta; class Magnoliopsida; order Sapindales; family Sapindaceae; genus Acer; species Acer saccharum. Next base: position 19,533,505 of record CM059869.1, on the reverse strand, counting down.
ACTTAGCCGCGACAGTAAACCTGATTGATTTATCAATTTAATTTCTCTCGGTCGCGATCTTCCTTCACAGTGACACTTCAACCGCGACAGTTCTTTGGCCTTAGTCTTTGCTGCAACTGGTTCTCTGTCTCGGTGTCCTTATAGTGACACATAAACAGTGACACTTATCTAAGTTGAGTCGTTGTTGGCTTTTTACGCGACAATTCTCAACTTTTCATTTTTTTTGTTCTTTTTGTATCCAATTCTTCTCCATATTCACAAATGCCCTTGTAGCACAAATAATCCCGAAACACTTGATTAACATTGTTATATCACGAGAAATTGCCTAAGAATCAAACAAAAAGAGTAGGAAATGGGGGTCAAAATCATGTCTATTTTGGCTCGATCAAATGCCACCATAAAGCCAGATGCATGTTTTTCTTTTTAAAAAAATATTAGTCCTTCAATGCCACCACTAGGCTCAACGAATGGATAACCCGAGGTACATGGTAAGATTATCTCTCCGGACGGGAAATTCTTCCCTTCCCAAGAGCTAGGGGTAAATGTTATAAGGAAATTTTGCATGTTAAAATGCCACGTCAATAACGTTGACAAGTCAAAGGCTCATCCCACTCCACTTCATGGAATTATTAGCTAGTCAAAAGCCTCTTCTTCTCAATTTTTGTAAGAGATTGGGCCCAACACTTTGGGTTTGCATAAATTACATAGAATAAAAGCCCAAGAGATGAGTCCTAGAAGAAACTCGATTATCAAAAAGTGGAAGGCCCACTTTGCTTGGACGATCCTAAAGAAAGAGCCCAACATCAGTCCCTCTCGGGACGTCTAGAGGTGAAAAAATTTACTGGCTATGTAAGTGTTTTTAGTCCTCAAGCGTCACCTCATGCCAAAAAACTATGCCCATTAAGGTTTTTAGCTTTTATAGGTCTTAAGAGGACACGTGTACGGTGTGTATGAAGTAATCAAGCTCAACACTTCAAAGGAAGTTGAACCCTAGACCAACCCACCACCCAAGGCAAAGCTCACTATAATCAGAACCAATAAAAAGACAAGCATTACCACTTAAGTGTAAAAAAGGATTCATGCGATTTCACCTATAAATAAAGGAAGTCTCCTCATAAATGAAGGGTCCAAAAAAATACTATTGATCATGCTTGATATCTTGAGATTTATCTTGTAGAAAAGCCTTAAGTGTAAAAACCAGCCATAGTCGGTACCAAAAATCAACCACACTTATCCAAAATCCACACAAATCCCTCGGGACCTATCCGACCCGATACACCATTCTCATACACCTTATGTAAATTTCACTTGTCAGACCAAACCATACACGTGACATTTCAAAGATAAGTCAAACTTTGCGTACGTGATGGGCCTTACCTTTGACTTTAGTATTAGCACATTTTTGTGTATCAACACAAGTTATTCTACTTTTTTGATTTTCTTTAAGAACAAAAAATCAATGCAATGAACTGATTGGTTTTCCAATTAGGGTTATTTGGTTTTTATGGGAGCTTGATGAATATGAAAATAAATAATATGGTCTAAAGGAAAAAAAAATAACATAAATAAAGTAATTATAATATTTAGGGTTAGTTTTGAAATTTTAAAGGGTATGAAGAGTAATTTTTTTTATTTTTTTATATATTTTAATATGGGTGTAGAGAGTAAAATGAGTGGGAAAATAACTTTTAAACAAACATGTAAACATTTCAATCTTAGAGAGAGAAACCTTAACTGAAGTGTCTAATTTAGGAGTTCATTTTTGCTCACCCCCCTTAACTAGGGGTGAGCATTACCCCCCCTCCCCGATTGTTGTCATGTGTCCAAGAGTTAACCATGGGTTAACAAATATCTCAACAATTAGAAATTAATTAATTAAATAAGGGTAAATAGGTAAATTTATAAAAAAAAAACTAAATTAATTTTGTTTAATAAATATTAAAATTAAAAAAAAAACAAAAATTAGAAATCAGAAAACAAAATTTCTTCTCTTCACATCGGCTTCTCCAACTGTTTCTCTTTTTCAATCATAACCTCCTCACTTTGACTCTAGTACTCTCTAGTGAAGACCAGACATGGCTTGTACCCCATCCCATCTGGTTGCTCCCAAAACTCACTCGATTGATTGACACCCTTCAAAAACTCATCTTTCCCACTTTTAGATTAACCATCCACCTCTGATTTTGCATTCAAAATATCATATTTAACATTTTTGTCACACTTTTGTAGCAAATCTCAATTTGGGGACTTTTTTTTTTTTTTTTTTTTCCAGAAACCATACAAGAACCCTTCTATAAAAGTTTAATCTTTTGCTTTATGGTTTGTGGTTTTTTAATGAAGAAGATGAAAAGTAAGAAGAAGAGAAAGAGAGTTATCATAAATTTTTTTATTAAAAAACAAATAATGAAAAAAAAAAACATGTTTAGAATGGATAGGCTAGGGTTTTGTGCTTGAGTGATTGTAGTGGCTAGGGTTTGGTGTTTGAGATAATGGTGGAGAAGATGTTAATGTTTTAGACTTTTAGTCCATAATATATACATACATATATATATATATATATATATATATATATATATTAATATTAATTTTTTATTTAATAATAGATTACATATATTTTTTTAAATTTCTTTTACATAAATAGGGGTAAATTTGGTAGAATGATATATAAAATATATTATAATTAATAAGTTAGCCAAAGGTTTCAGCCCTCGAAAGTCGAAATATTTGTTTGGCAGTTGCTGAAAGGTAGAATTATGGTTAGGGAACAATTGGGGCATTTTGGCATTGTCCTGCACGATGGAGTTACCTGTCCTCTATGTGGGGGGTTGGTTGAGTCCATTGATCATATGTTTCTACAGTGCTCTTGGGCGTGGACTCTGTGGGGAGCTTGTATGAGCTGGTGGTCAGTTCGGTGCTGTGCAAATAAGAACATGAGAAACAGGGTATTATAGGTGAAAATGTGCCTATCCAGTGTAGAATTTGGAAAGAGCTTGGGAGACCCTTTTTAATGTTGTGGTTTGGTCGATATGGGAGGCACGTAATCAGATTATTTTCAAAGGTATTTCGGCTAGATATCTGTTTTCATTGACTTGGTTATGTTCATAGTGGCGTGGTGGTTCAAGCATCACAGGAGGGGGTCGAAAGTGCCTGTTACTATGATGTTGAAAATTTAGAGCACTATTGTTTGGAGGAAAAGCCTAGTCAAGGTGGTCAAGAGAAAAGGTTGGACTCCTCCTCCAATCGATTCTCTGAAATTTAATGTTGATGGCTCGTTCAAAGTTGAGGTGGGAAGGGCGGGGACTGGAGGTGTTTTGTGGGATTCGAATGGGGTGGCCTTGTGTTCGTTTTCGGCTTGTGTGGGTAATGTGGATGCTCCTACTGCAGAACTTTTGGCGAATCCATAAGGCTTGCCTTTTGTGTTTATCGAATGCTTCAATTAGGGGAAAATCTATTTGCATCGAAAGCGATTCGCAGACGGCAGTTTCGTGGGCTGAAAGACGATGATTTTAGAAATCTATCTTTGGTTAAGTTAATTTACGATATTCACTCGAAACTCAATCTTTTAGGCAAGGCCTGGGTCTGTTTTGCTCCAAGATCAGGCTAACATCTTGGCGGATGGTTTAGCAAAAAGGGGTGTGGATTTGGAGGGTGAAGAGCTTAAGTGGAGTGTGTTTTGATGTTCTATTCCTTTGTTTCCCTGGGTGTTTTTTCCCCTGTTTTTTCTAGTTTTAGGGCTGGGTGTTTTGTGGGGGGAAGGGGGGGGGGTGTGGCTTTTGTTTGTGGTTTGGTTTTGTGCTGGGTGGGCTAGGTGGTTGTGTGCCCTTTGCTCTCTTGCCGTTCTCGGTAGTTTTTCAATAAAGTGCAGTTTCAACAAAAAAAAAAAAAAAAAAACCTTTGGTTAACTTTTGGACACATGGCAACATGTGGAGAGGGGGGTAATACTCACCTCCCTTGAAAGGGGTGAACAAAAATGAACTCATATTTTAGCACACAAGTGTTAGTCAAACACTCGAGTGTTGTACACTCGGACACACTTCCTCCCTTATAAACAGGTGAACCAACTTCATTTGAGAAATGATCCAGTCTGGCCCATTCCTCGAAAGAAGTTTTTATGGGATCCCTATATGCCAAAAATTTACAGTAAAAGAATAGAATAAATAGTAGATGCATTTATTACTTACGATTGTCTTGCCCTCTCTTTAAGATTTGGAGCGTCGGAGTATAAACGCCGACCACCAGTCGATACTCATAACGTTCTTTTCCTTGTTTCAAGCACATGTTTTAGCATGTGTAAGTTCCTTAAAAAAAATTATAATCGTTCGGTTGGTAGACTTTTTTTTCTTAAAAACAAAGGTCTATTTGGAGAAGCATCTCTCCATAAGTTTTTGCCTAGTAGAGGTTTAAACTCTACTAGCCTCTATTCAATTTAGAATAGACAATCTCAAAAGCCCAACCAAACAACTCTAAATAAACTCAAATAGACGTTTGTAGATCTTTTGAGATAGTAGAAGGCTCAACCAAACAAGCACTTAATTGAGTTCTTACACTAAACAAGTGTTAAGTTGACATGTTTGTTGGCCGTGTTGATCAACATATGAAATAAGTTTCACTTTCTTTTTTTTATGAAACTTCAAAATATACTCTAGAAAGCTAATCAAAAGTTAGGATAAATCTTAGTTTGTAATCGATAGCATATATAATTTTGTCTAAAGATGAAGGTTAAAATTAGGACATAAGATATTAATACAATGTCAATTGAGTACATTTGTATATTTTTCTCTTATTAATTGCATATAGGGTTCACCTTACTTATAATTAGTGTTATTTTACTTTAGTTTCTTTTATTGTTAAAATCTTATTGTTAAGAGTTGCTTAGAAACAACCGTGAAATGTGGTTTTAGTGGTAAATTGCGTCCATTTAGTTTACACTCGAACACACTTCCTCCCTTATAAACAGGTGAACCAACTTCATTTGAGAAATGACCCAGTCTGGCCTATTCCTCGAAAGAAGTTTTTATGGGATCCCTATCTACCAAAAATTTTACACTAAAAGAATAGAACAAATAATAAATGCATTTATTACTTACAATTGTCTTGCCCTCTCTCTAAGATTTGGAGCGTCGGAGTATAAACATCGACCACCAATTGACACTCATAACGTTCTTTTCCTTGTTTCAAGCACATGTTTTAGCATGTGTAAGTTCCTTAACTGTGATTGGTTTATTTCCAAGAAGTTAATGTTATAAGGGTAGATTTAGGTTATTGAACTTGATCATGATCAAAGCACCTTCCAGCATCTCCAAAGCTTCAAGAGAAAAGAGGTACAAAAGTATAACACGTGACTTGTACTCTTGCAAAGATTAGGTGCACACACACACACATTCATAACATTCATTTGTGTTGTTTTATTGTTATTTATATGTGTGCATTTCACTTGTCAAACACTTGCACTTGTTACATTTAGGTTAGTGTGTTTGACTGCATAAAAAGGTCTCTTTCTTCTCATTGTCGCAGTCTTAGTGTCGTCATGGTGAACTGCGAAAAACCTTCCAGTGGTTTTCACGGTCCAAGTGCCATCTTGGACCACCGTGATAAATAGGCACGACATTCCTTCCAAAGGATATTACGGTTCAAGTGTCATCATGGATCACCATGAAAACCGATAGTGAAATACCCTCTAGTGGCTTTTGCTATCATTGTGTCATCATAGAGAATCGTGACATTTGGCGCGAAGTTTTGTGTGGTTTTCGATGTCCATGTGTCGTCATGGACCACTGCAAAAAGCGGGCTATGACTTTCCGACGACGTTTCAATTGCCTTTGTCGCTGGCAAATTGTTGTCTTGGTCAACAACGAGATCGGGACCGCGACAATCTGTTTTCGACCAAAACAATGTAGTTTTGGTTGCCCACATTTAATGCCCAAAACTCTTTCTTGTTCTTTAAGAACTTTGGATTTCATATTCCTTAGAGAGAGAATAGAGTTCCTAGAGAGAGAAATCAGTAAGATTGTGTTTTTAACTCTTCAACCCCAAAATCCATGTACATTTGACATCTTCAAGCATAATTCAAGTATAGTTTCATAGGTTTCATCGATTGGTAAGTTAGAACAAATACTTTACTTAGTTTACTGTTTTACTTAATCAAGACATATAATTTATAGCTTTTTTTTTTTTTTTTTTTTTGCAAAGACATCATCTTAAATGCAAATTTATTGAAGTCATGATGATTGATTGGGGTTGTTTAATAACTTGCATGTTAGGTTGCATTTTATTTGCTAAGGGCCAGTTTGGTATTGTTGTAGCTTTTATAATAATCACTGTTAGTTGTGCTGAAAGAATAATCAGATGTGAAGTTAATCAGTAGATGTTTGATTAATTATACTTTTGAAACTACTGTATAGCTCAAAAGCAATATACGTATGTTTGGTAATTTTATTTCAAAAGTGTTGAAATTAGTTACAATGACTAAAATAGACATGAATTTAGAACCTTATTTTTGTTGTAATTGGGCTTCCCACCACCCTACACTTCCAGCCTTCACTGCCTATTGATATCATCCCTTTTCATCTCCCACTATCTCCACTTAACTTAACCATTAAGATAGTGATGCAATAGTGGCTTAGTGTTTGCCTATATATATTTGTCTCACCATTTCTGTAAAGGTTGATCAGCTGATATAATATAAAAGAGCAAAGCTCTCTCTCTCTCTCTCTCTCTCTCTCTCTCTCTCTCTCTTGTGTTCTCTCAAGTCTCATCTCTCATCTCTCTCTCATCTGATCTCTCTCACTTTATTTCTCATCTCTTTTATTTATTTGTTATTTATTATTCTTTGATTCACAACACATTATCAGCACGATCTCTCTCTGTCTCGTGTTCTCTCAAGTCTCATCTCTCTCTCATCTGATCTCTCTCACTTTATTTCTCATCTCTTTTATTTATTTGTTATTTATTATTCTTTGATTCACAACACGTTATCAACACGATCGTATGTAAGTAAAAGTATCTCTAGGTGAGTGATTTACTTACTGCTCGATATTCGTGTATGTAAGTAAAAAGGATCCCCGGATAGGTGATTTACTTACATCTCAATATTCTAGATTTATTTATAGTTTTGTATACAATATGGCCTATGCCGTCAACGGATCATTTATATATAGTTCTGATTAATTTATATCGTTTAAATATTTGCATCCATTTTTATGCACATAACAGGTGAGCTCAGCCTCTTGGAATTGTTTAAATATTCAGCATTTATTTTTATGCAATATATGAGACTGGCTTATGCTGTATCTCGAGACTGGCTTATGCTGTGTCTTGGGACTGGCTTATGCTGTCTCCAGATAAACTGTTTAAATATTCAGCATTTATTTTTTGCAATATATGAGACTGGCTTATGCTGTGTCTTGGGACTGGCTTATGTTGTGTCTCAGGACTAGCTTATGCTGTGTCTCCAGATAAACTGTTTAAATATTCAGCATTTATTTTTATGCAATATATGAGACTGACTTATGCTATGTCTCGGGACTGGCTTATGTTGTGTTTTCATACTGGCTTATGTTATGTCTTCAAATAAATTGCTTAAATATTCAATATTTATTTTTATGCAATATATGAGATTGGCTAGACCGACTAACTAGAACTTAAAGTTTCTGGAATTATGATATTTAAGTTGGCACAGTTTTAAAAACCGATAAGAACCTAGAGTTCTGGATCTAGTGTTATATACAGGAATTCCATAATTTATTATTTGGAACCTGGGGTTTCAAATCCATTCAGAATCTGGAGTTTTTTGAATTTTATATATGAACTTACAGTTCATGGTTGAACCGAAAGTTCAAAAAATTAATATGATCCATGATTTTATTTTATCTCATATATATATGAAGCGATATGCTTACATATCACTCATTTGAGAAAAAATGATTTACACATCCAATAGGATGTTGTAAGTATCACAAAAGGGATTTAAGATCCTAATGTATAATAAAACCGAAAATAATATTTTATCTATTTCATTCATGTTTAATGCTCATGAAGAGTAATATTCAAAGAAGGATCTACACATCCAACAAGATGTTGTGAGTATCATAAAAATGATTTAAGATCTTAATATCATGTATAACGAATTTGGAAATATTTTACTAGAAAAGAGAAGAAAAATGAGGTGTGTGTGCAAAAATTGTGTGAAGAACATCACTGCGCAATCTTGATCAAACTATTATATCTCCCTCGTCTAAAATCGGTTTGAGCTGAAATTTAGTCAGCACATTCTACTCTTGTATTTCTTGAATCTAGATAATGGGATTGTCAATCAGAATTCTCTATAGTGAGTTCTGCAGCTCCGAACAGGGCTGGGCAGAAAATAGGGGAGAAAATTCCAGCATTGCGCAGGTTTCATCGAAGAGTGATATCTCTTTGATCTGTGGTCCGATTGGGTTGAAATTTTGTCAGAACGTTCTTCACTCGTGTTTCTACAATATTTTTGATTGGATTGTTTATCAGAACTTTCCGTAGAGAGATATACACCTCGCACTGAGCATCCAAGTTTGTACTATTCTCTCTATTATTTTACTTATTGATATTCCATATTAGTATTAATGGTGTTATGTATATATATTTGTTGCAAAATTAAAAGCATGGATCTAGGCCATGATTGCTATATGGATGTGATAATTAAATATATCCATGCAATGATGATAGTGCAACAATTCATACAATTCTGCAGAATTATTATCATTTCAGATGAGATATAAAATGACACTACAAATAATGTCCATAAAATTCTCAGAAGGGAAAATATATGTCTTGCCGATAGTGTAAAGACTCATACATTTCTGCGGAGTCAGAAATATTTTATGAATTCGACTTTGTTGAGAGCAAATGTTATTAATGTATTAGGTCCAACGAATCTGATAGAAAGCTCTAGAAGAGCCACGATGTTGTTATCAAACAATACTCAATTATGTATCAATAGTACTTGATATTATTCAAAGAACACCATAAAGTAATATGCTTAGTTCAAGGGCATTTAAAGTTAATACCAGATCAAATCTAGCGGATTTGATGGATCTGATTAAAGGCTCTAGAAGAGCCACAATCTTATTACTAGATGGTATTAAATTGTGTATCAGTGATACTTTATATCATTCAAGCAGAACATAAAGAAATCTGCTTAGATCAAAGACATATAACTTTATTAATGTCATTTGAGACCATGAATAATAAGAATGTTGAATATCTGTGCGTGATTCAGGCCAGAAGCTGATTATAGAAAAGCTACGTTCTTTATCATCCAGATTATATTGCTGATCAGGAAAGAAATGTATATGGATATATTAATCCACCAAATAAACCATCTTATTCTAAAGTTTGTTTTGAATCCCAATGATATATGTGGACATATTCATCTACCAAAAGAACCCTTTCATTATTTTATGGTTTTAATTGATGCATATATGAGATTATCACATGTTTATGTATTGTCAAACGTCTCCAGTTGAGATCGATGTTCAACACCTGGCTTTTCGCATGTACTCATAATCAGAATGGATCAGTGGATCATTTGTCAAACGTCTCCAGGTAATTACGATAACTTTATTATTTCAATACAATTACCGATTTCTATATGGGACATTCTATATTACATGTTGATGTCATCTATGACTCACTACCTATCATCGGTATTTACCATTACAACTTGTAATTGGTCATTAAATTGCTTACATTTTAAGATTTTGATTGTGTACTATATCTCCTTATTTCATCTCTGGTATGATCTAAGATAAGAATTCTATATCATTATGAGATTAATATTGATTTTGATTAATCTTCTATTAGATCATTTAAACTTTTAAGAGTTTAGGTATTTACATACAATCTGTGTATTATTATATTGATTAATTTCCAAATGAAAAGTTTCTCCTAGAAAAAGTAAATGAAAAGTTACTCTTATACAAAATAGAGATACCAGTTTGGTTCTCTATATATAAATGTGTCTCATTTCAATCTTTGTATCACTCGAATACGAAAGATAATTGATCATCAGATAATTATTAATTTGTTACTTGATATATTAAAGGTAACAAGATTTTATAAGTTGTCATCTCATAAACCCCGGCCGGGTGATTTTTCTTAAAGAATGATCAGAGTAAATGACAACAAATAAATCATCTGATGCATATTATAATCTTATGAACCTTTTTTGAAAGGTATTATTATCAGGATCCAAAAATAAACAAAACTCGAGTTATAAATAAATCTACTTTCTCTAAATCAACTCTATAAGAGTCTGATATATCTAATGAGACACAAGTCTATGAAATAACTAAATTCACTATAATGGAATAAATCTCAATGGAGATATAAGTATATTGAAATTGAGAAAATTCTATACTAGTTTATGAAATGACTAAATCCATTGAAATGGAAAGAAATCTCAACAGAGATACATCTATATTGAAATTAAGAAAATTTCTATAAAGTCCATATAGTGACTAAATCCATTGAAATGGAAGAAATCTCGACAAAGATTCAAGTATATTGAAATTGAGAAAATTTCTATAAATCATATAAGAGAAATGTGGAATCATAAAGAAACAATCATTGATGATATATTTTTATATACAGTAGTGCTACTGAAATTATAAATGATAATTATGATATTCATAATATCAATGATTTTATTCAAAAGGCATGATTGGCCTAAGTGTGAAAAGAAGCAATTCAAAAAGAATTGACTTCATATGCCAAACATAAAGTATTTAGACCAATAATACTCTAGACACCTGGAGATGTCAAACTAGTTGGATACTAATGGGTCTTTATACAGAAACGTAATGAGAAAAATGAGATCGTGAAATATGAGGCATGACTCGTAGTACAAGATATCTCACAGAAACTTGGTATTCAATAGTGACGAATATAATTACAGTCTCGAATTTTTGATAAATTTGGCTGCCTTTACAAGTCTTGAAATACGTCCTCTAGACGTAGTAATCATTTATCTATATTATTCACTCAATGCAAATATTTATAATCCCGGAAGGATTTAAAATGCTAGAAGCATGTAAATCGAGATCTCTTAATCTGTATTTGATGAACATACAAAATCCTTATATGGATTAAAAACAATTTGGACGAATGTGGTATAACCATCTCAGTGAATATCTGATAAAATAAGAGTATAATAATTATATTATACCCAAGTGTCTTCGTAAAGAAATCAGAATCCGAATTTACTATATTCAAAACATATGCTAATGATATGAATTTAATTGGAGCTCCTGGAGAGCTCTTGAAAACTCTTAAATTTTTGGTAAATGAGTTTTAAAATGAAAGGCATGGGAAACGAAATATTGTCTCGACCTGAAGGTCGAGCATGAATCAAATGGAATGTTTGTCCATCAATCAGAATATGTTGAAAAGATTATGAAAAAAAAAAATTCTATATGGATATTACTCCATAAAGCAAGTCTTTGCTTATACTCCATCCAATCATTTATGATGTTATTTCATTTCATGAAATAAACATCTGTATACCCCAGTTTAGCAATCTAGAAGATTGCTTTAAAAGAACTTTTATCAGGGGGAGCGTCCCATTAGGGGGAGCATATCAAATGAAGTATATTAATCATATTGGGGAATATGTGCATTGTACTCTTTTCCTTTTCAATTAGGTTTTTCATCCCATTAGGTTTTCCTGATAAGGTTTTTAGTGAGGCGATTCTCTAAGCACACCCAAAAATCATTTGATCCACAAAATCATCATAAATATTACATTGATTCAATATATCATCATATATACGTTATCTTGATCAAAAATATCATTGTAAATATATTACTTTGATCTTGCTAATCATCGTATATATATTACCAGATCAAAGTAATATATTACCTTGATCCAAAAGATGATCATAAATATTACTTTGATTCGACAAATCAATAAATATCTTTCCTTAGGTTTTTATCCCACTGAGTTTTCCCTAGCAAAGTATAAATGTGAGAAATATCTTAAAGAAAACATTAACTATTGACATATTTGCATTGTACTCTTTTTCCCTTCGATCAGGTTTTGTCTCACTAGGTTTTCCTAACAAGGTTTTTAACGAGACAATCAAAGGGAGCAAAGTTCTGAGCGGACATATGTGCACTATACTCTTTTTCTCTTTGATCAGGTTTTATCCCACTGGATTTTCCTGATAAGGTTTTTAACGAGATAGTTTTGAGAATGTTGAACACCATAAAATCTAGAAGATAATTGTATATATTGTTATCAAGGTTTTTATCCCATTGGGTTTTCCTAGAAAATTACAATATACGTGGTGGAAATCCAAGGGGGAGTGTTGTAATTGGGCTTCCCACCACCCCACACTTCCAGCCTTCACCATCTATCCAATTGGCATGACATCATCCCTCTTCATCTCACACTATCTCCACTTAACTTAACCATTAAGATAGTGATGCAATGGTGGTTTAATGTTTGTCTATATATATTTGTCTCACCAATTTTGTAAAGGTTGATCAGCTGATATAATACAAAAGAGCAAAGCTCTCTCTCTCTCTCTCTCTCTCTCTCTCTCTCTCTCTCTCTCTCTCTCTCTCTCTCTCTCTCTCTCTCCCTCTCATCTAATCTCTCTCACTTTATTTCTCATCTCTTTTATTTATTATTCTTTGATTCACAACAATTTTATTTTTTTTCATTAATTATATATATTAAATCAATATTTAAGAAATATATTTAAATTAGAAAAAAAAAATCCATAAGAATAATAAAAATATTTTTAAAAGATTTTATAAATCAAATCAATATTTAATTAGAGTCTTTAGATGAAATAAGGTATATAAATGATTTTTAATTTGATTTTATAAGGATAATAATGATATTTTAAAAGATTTATTAAATACTAAAATAGATTATTACATAATCACTTTCAAAAAATAACTCCCCACCTACTTCTCAAAATCACTGTCAAAATTTACCAGATTATCAATTACTCACTTTTGGAAGTTTTACCAAACATCATTTTATGTCAAAATTATAAAATAAGTTGATTTTAACTTCTCAAAAGCAATATCAAACTGGCTCTAAGTCTACTTGTATATTCATTTAGACACCTTTGATAACTAGGATTGCTAGATTGCATTTATATCTCTCTAGTTAAGCATATTGTGTGTTGTCTTGCACTATATTGCATATAGGATATTGTTACATATTTACTTAGACTTAATTCTCTTCATTGAGTCCAAGTTTTCTAACTACATGTGGTAGTTGTACAAGTATTATCAAGACTCACTTTTAAAGGCATGCAAGTAAAATAGTTTGTGCTACGAACCTTGAGAAGAGTGACTAAGATGTCAACTAATAGTTGTAACAACCTAACTTATAAAGAGAAGGAGGTCATTTAAATTGCATTAATCCATTTAATGTTCCCCACAACCACAAGCAATATTTATAATAAAGAGAGCTAGGATATAATTTTGTCATATGCTAGAGAAAGATTTCAAGTCCCGATTTTGTAAATATGAAACATTAATTGTATAAGCAAACATAATATTGGCTCCATACTTTATTTCCTTCTCATCAATTTTATTTTAGGTAACATAAAATCCCCAGCTGGGTACTAATCAAACAAGTTGTCTAAAACAACTTTTTTCTGATGAGAATAACAATTATTAATTAATTAGTGAATTGAAGAAACTAACAAGTGAGATTTTCCCCCGGAGAGACACCAAATTTCTGGCAATAATCAGTGTAATACCCAATACGAGTCTGAACCGTTTGAGGTTGTTTGCCATTGCATTCAAGATCACCATTGACCTTCTGAATTGTTGCACCAAAACCTTGGTTTACAACTGAGTGGACATTGGTCATCCAAAACCACAAGGCTGTCTTGAAAGAGATAGCAGGGTCGTTGGCCACCGTTTCAGGTGAGTTTAGCCCGTCAAACCCGATGGCCTGTCCAGCTGCTCCGTAGTTGTAGTTCCATGTGATTTGGATCGGGCCACGTCCGTAGTAGAACTTGCCTGGAGCACAAGGATACTGAGTTTTTTCTTGATCACAGTAATTGTTTGATTTGTCAATCTCTTCTACGAAACATAGATCTGCAAATACAAGTATTTATTAAATTTTACACCGGATCATATAATGACTAGGGAACCAAGCTCCAAGAATCTGGAGGGACAATTTGAATAACTATTAAAATTTTAATATAAAAAATTAATTAACAAAACAATTATGTGCTACTGCCGGCATCAAGATTTTCTCATATGATCTTGGTTGCTATATATGCAATTTTGGTCCATGCATGCAAAAAAAGAGATAAATATAACTTACGTCCAGTTTCATGCGTGACATGTGCGAAAAATGCAGCAATCTCACGCTTAGAATCATCAGCAGAGCCAGAACCAAAATCAGAAAATGAATTGGCAGCATTCAGAAAACCATCTCTCGTGTAGAAGCTCTTCCCAGCACAATCTCCCCCGGCTTGATTCTTTATCCCATCGAAGAATTCTGCTGTCACGATGTTCGCCACAGAACCGCCACCGTTTTGAGACATGACATTTCTGGGAATGGCTAGGGCAACAATTCCTAGTAAAACAAAGATTATACGAAGATCATTTTTCAGAGCCATTTCTAGAGAATACGCTTTGGGTGAGAATTAAAGAGAGAAGATCAATGTGTTTGATGTGCAAAATTTAGTTAAGAGAGGTGGGTATTTATAGGGTTAGGAGTAGAGAAATGTAAATGATGTTTGTGGTGAAATTGGAATATTAACAATTTTTTTTTTAGGTTTGGCTTGACTTCTTCCTGTCTGTCTATTAATTCTGTGCTGTGTTGACTAAGGAAGTTGGCACATTCCGACATGTTACGTGATATTTGTTATTTTGTCCAAAAACTAAACATATCTTAGAACTTGTTTGGTTGGGCTTTTGAAAAATCTCTATTGGTAAAAGATTTATTTGTAGTAAATCTATTAGAAATATAGTTTTTGAAAGAAAAAAAAAATTATAATTGTTTGGTTGGTAGTAGAGTTTTTTATTTATTTTTTTTAAAAGGTCTATTTGGAGAAGTACCTCTCCATGAGTTTTTGCCTAAGTAGAGGTTTAAACTCTACTAGCTAGCCTCTACTCAATTTAAAATAGACAATCTCAAAAACTCAACCAAACAACTCTAATAAAACTCAAATAGATGTTTGTAGACCTTTTGAGGTAGTAGAAGACGCAACCAAACAATCAATTAATTGAGTTCTTACAGTAAACAAGTGTTAAGTTGACATGTTTGTTGGCCGAGTTGATCAACATACGAGATAAGCTTCACTTTCTTTTTTCTTATGAAACTTCAAAATATACTCTAGAAAGCTAATCAAAAGTTAGGATAAATCTTAGTTTGTAATCGATAGCATATATAATTTTGTCTAAAGATGAAGGTTAAAATTAGGACATCAGATATTAATACAATATCAATCGGGTACATTTGTATATTTTTCTCTTATTAATTGCATATAAGGTTCACCTTACTTATAATTATTGTTATTTTTCTTTAGTTTCTTTTATTGTTAAACTCTTATTGTCAAGAGTTGCTTAGAAACAACCGTCAAATGTGGTTTTAGTAGTAAATTGCGTCCATTTAATTTATATGTTTAAATCGATATACTATTTAAAATATGAAAAACAAAAAAAGATATGCTTGAAAACAAAAAACTTTTTTCTGTTCTTGTAGAGCGATTATTAATTTTAAAGTTACTAAAAAAAAAATAAGAGCACTTCGTAAATAAGGTGGCACCATAAAAGTAGGGTTGCACATTTTCCCCCGGATCCCCGTTTCCCCGCTTCCCCATCCCCATTTGGGGGAAATTTTTTGGGGGAAAATGGGGAAATGGGGAGGGATGGGGATGAAAATCATCCCCAAATTGAAATGGGGATGGGGATGGGGAGACCCCACCCCATCCCCATTTCCCCATTTTCCCCACTAATATAGTGAAATGGGGATGGGGATGGGGATGGAAAGAGATAGCCCCATCCCCATTTCCCCATTTCCCCATTTCCCCTAAAATATTATAAAAAATAATTATATATATATATTGTAATGTATTTTCTTTGACATTATTTTGTAATTTATATATATTTGACATTATTTTGTAATGTATTTTATTTTACATTTGTAATGGAATGTTTTTTTTTTTTTTTTTTTTTTTGGTTTAATTTGTAATTTTCAACCAAATGGGGAAATTGGGGAATGGGGTAAACGGGAAACGGGGAAAATGGGGAAATGGGGATGGGGATGGGGGGACCTATATCCATCCCCATTTCCCCAATGTGCAACCCTACATAAAAGACCAAATTTTTTCTATTCGGATATAGATTTGAAAAGTCTAGCAGCGTAATTTTCATTCCTCGAATTGCTGCGTAATTTGCTGCCTCTACTTACGTACTGAGTATAATCACCTCAAAACTCAAATGAACCTTCCGGCTTTGGACTTAAGATGACGTGTCATGTCATCCGAGGATTGGATGCAATATAATTTACAAAATATTACTCATATAATCATAAAAGGAATTGAATAGAAAAAGAAATTTTAAACAAACATATATAATTTATAAAATTATGTATAAATAAATCCTAAATCTTTTGAAATTCTGGCCTGCATGTAATGATATTCTTCAAGAAAGTTAAAGCTGATTATGCCGGCCATTTATATATATACTATAATAAAAATCAAGTTTAAGGTTCTTGGCTTCTTGCTATGCTACTAATTGATCATATTTTATATTACAATTAACGATGACTACTTTAATTAATCAAATGCCTCCAGATTAATTTTGAATGTTAACCCATTTAGTTAGTGAGGTCATTGACTGATCATTTGTTATTTTGTGCATATAAATTAAAATGCCTGAAAATTACGTACTAATTTGCTGCGTAATTTTCATTCTTAGAATCACATAAATAAATAAGATGTTATCTTGAGGAAGAGTCAAATAAATAAAAGATTATAATTAATTGTCTTGAGGAAGGGTCAAATAAATAAAAGATTGAATAAATAAGATGTTATAATTAATTGTATGCGTGTTGACTAAGGAAGTTGGCACATTCCGACGTACATGTTACGTGATATTTGTTGTTCTGGAAAACCATGAGGAAGAGTCAAATAAATAAAAGATTAAATAAATAAGTTGTTATAATTAAAATAAATTTGTTGAAAAGTAAATTAATATAAAATTATGTAAATATCACCCATATATCCCAACTTTCGATTGGTACCTCAAAATTATGGAAATACGTACTGGAGATATAACGAAAATATTATAAATATTTACTCCTTTTTTTTAGTAAATCTAATGTTTAGTGAATTGCGGGCACGGTGCCTTGAAAGTTGAAACCAATTTTTGTGGGTTACAATACAATGATGTGTTTTATTTTAAAATATTTGGAAAATTTATTAGAAATTAAAAAATTCATAAAAAAGTAATTAATTCAATTAAAACTTTTAATTTTTTTATTCTTAAAAATAATTATATAAATGTTTTTATTTGAGTACTAGTAATAATATATTTTTTTATTTTTCAAAAATGCTTTGAAATATTTTTGTTTTATTTTAAAATGATTTTTAATATCTTTGTTTTCTTTAGAAGCTAATTTTATTTAAAATAAGATTACACTATCCAAACCTTCGTCCAAATAATGTGGGAAGCTGATTTGTAGCAACCATAACAATTATGAGATAATGTAATAGTTACAAATCAGCTTACCATATAACAAATCAATTAGCCACATTATTTGAGCAATTAATTTAAATAAATATTTGTAAGTGTAACCTTTCTTTTTTATTTAATTATATTAAAATTTGATGAGATGAGGTTGGTCCAATGGTAAACCCCTCGTACCTGCATCACGAGGTTGAGGATTCAAGTCCTTTCCCGCTTTCCAAAAAAAACCTGAATTTTTTTTTAAAAGACCTCAAATTTATTTAATAGTGTAATACTTAAAAAAAAGTTATATTAAAATTTAATGAGCACCAAACACACCATAACATATATTCAATTAAATTCTATCTAATTTAATTGAATCTAATCCAATCTGGTGGGCTTACCAAATGGAACTTGGGAATGACTAGGGCAAGAATTACGCGTAAAGAAATAGTTGGAAGATTTTGCAATGTAATCAGTGCATTCATTGTAAGTGTAGATTGCGGGTCTTCCAAAAGATCTGGCTCGACTTTTCAATGAAAAACACCGAAGGAAAGAAAAAGAAATATATCTAAAGTCCGGGTGTATTGATGTTATTGGATTTTAATTCATGGACTACAAAAATTAAATTTTAAATTTTTTTTTAAATTCAAAAAATTTAAAACTAAAAGAAAATATTTCACCTTTATAAGCGGTCATATAAAAATACAATTCTAATATAGAAGCTAAGTCTAGGGGTGGGTACGGTTTTACGATTCGAGATAAACCGAATCGAAAATATATGGTCGAGTCATGTCACCCTGTTGAGACGAGTTAATCCGATTCAAAAAAATGAAACCGAATTTAAGTGAGTCGTAGATAGTCTTACCTTATCAAAAACCAAACCAAATAAATCAAGTAAATATTAAATATCTATTGTAAAACTAAATATAAATAAATATAAGGTTTATTTAGGGATGTCAAAATTACCCATTGGTTTGGGAACCCGCCCTGTTAGGGGCGGTTTTAACCGTACCATTTAAGTTGTAGTATGGGGTCGGTATTTTTTTCAATTCCCGATTTAATTTTGGATCGATTATGGGATTTCAAGTCCCCACCCCTTCCCCGTACCCGCTATCAATATATATATATATATATATATATACATAAATATACATAATTTTCTCTCTCACTAACATAATTTTCCCTCTCGTTTTTCCCATTTTTTTCCCTCCATTAAAACACTACTCCATTCCAGATCGTTATATATAATATACCTCGATCTCACACTATTATTTTCATATTATTCAATAATATTCATATGATCTTTATCAAAACGTCATAAAAAAAAATACATTAATGGGATGGGGATGGTATAGGGCAAAAACCGATCCCCTAAAGGGGATTCTCCTTACCCGCACCGCTTATTTTAAGATGTGTATTCATCGGGGATGGTACTTCTCATACAAATTGGCATTGGGGATGGTAATGGAAAACCCGTCCCCGACCCGTACCATTGTCATCCCTAGGTTTATTTTAAATAGTTATAAATATTTATATACTATTTTATTAAACATTAGATATATTTATATTGATTTAAATTAATAAGTGCATTTTTTTTTTATGTAATATTATATATATTAACAAAAATATAAATAGAAAAATACCAATTTGACCAAATCCAATAATAAACACATATGGCCGCTCAGGGCATCTCTAACCCTGCTGTATAATAGAGCAAAAAGCCATTTTGTAGCAAAATTCAAGCTCCAATCCAGTTGCATCTTCAGCGCCATTTTGCTTCAGGGAACAGTGTCACGCAATCCCCAGTGTGACTATGTTCACCTAGCGCAAAAAATGCGCCTTTTTTTTTCATCCCTAAACTTTAACTTAATCACAGTTTGACTCTATTTATTAAAATCTATTCTGATTATATCCTTTATTTAAAATTTTGTTTAATCACAGTTTTACCTTAATCAATTAAATTTATTCCAATTTGGTTCTTTTTATTATTTAATGATTTTGTTTTAATTTAATTATTATTTATATTAACATTTATAATAAAATAAAATTAAGTGAATAATTCAAAAAATTTAATGCAAATTTTTTCACATAAATCACTTAATTGAAAACAGTGGAAATTAAAGCAAAATACATAAATTAATTAAAACATTAAAAACGAAGTACAAACTTCATAGTGATAAAATAAATTACCACTAATTGGAAGACACTAAAATTGAGGAAAATACAACATAAATTACAACAATGATTTAGTAGTCTGGAAGACCTTTTCCAGATATTATTAAAAAAATTGGCAAAAAGACCCAATTTAATAAATGCAATATTTTAACTAATTCAATTTAATTTCTTAATGTACTAATTTCATAATTTATTAACTTATTGCAATATTATGTTAATTATGGGGTGAAATGTTATTTATAAAGAAATAATAAAAAAAAGGGAAAGAAAGAGAATATTCAAGGTAATATTCTTTTTAGTGTAACATTTGGTGCAATGAGTTGGAGATGAAAAAGCTAAATAGTGTGAAAGTTGCACCATTTTAGTGCAAAAGTTGAACCAAAATGGGTTTTTTGGTTGGAGATGACCTCAACTTGCTATTCCCTACCATCTCTCTCTCATAATCTCAAAAGTCAAAACTGATCTTTTATTTGGACTACGTTATTAACATTCAATCATGATTGTTATTATTATTATGGACTATATTTTGAACTATGATGGAATATATTATGGATTATTTGGACTTCCGTTTATATTATTAAGTTAAATATATATTTTTTAATACTTGTAGTTATTGAATTACATATAAACACATGGGCGAAACCAGGATTTTCATTGGACATGGCTAACTTTTTGTTTTTTTCACAAACATATATATATATTTTTGAAAGCACACAAACATATAATTTAATATAAAAAATTGAATTATTATCGAATTTATGCTCTATAATGTTTTTTTTTTTTTTTTTTTTTTTTTTTTTTTTTTTTTTTTTTTTTTTTTGAGAAATATAACTTTCATTGCAAAAGAAACAACCTTACAGAAACCCCTAGCTATCCGCCAAAACCCATCTTCTAACACAAGAAGGTCTTCGTCAGAGGACAAAGCATTTTTAGCTAAATAAATTATGTGTACTCCTGGTTTGCCAACTGAGGGTATTCCTCCAGTCAATCCAATTCTATAAATTCTATAAATTATGTGTTAATTAAAGAGTAATCATCAATTATAATAGAATTTGTAAACCGTCAACCATATACAATTCAATATAATTATTCTATAAATTTAAACTATTTTGTATTACAAACATTAGATTATTACAAAATTATTTAAACATTACAATCCAACTTCCGTATCCTTTAGCAAAATTTTGCAATAAAAATAAAACCCGTTACAAAAATATTCCATGATTGGATAGCAAACGGTCATAAAAACTGTTTATGTAGATCTACATGAACAAATAAACACACAAATGAAATTTCAAAACAATTCTAATTAAATAAAACATGAAAAACTAAACAACAAGCATAACTTATAACCATGGTGATAATGTATTCTACCTATGGGTTATAAATTTCATGATTTAACCAAATTTAAGGTAAAAAAAAAAAAAAATAAGATGGATTACTAGGGGTGGGCAAAAAACCAATGAATCGATCCAGTCAGTTTTTTTTTTTTTTTTTCGGTTTTCTTATTTTGGCTAGTTCAGTTCGGTTTATTTTTTTGAAAACTGACTGGTTCACTATCTCGAACCGGAAAACCGAACTAAGATCCAACTTATATATATATAAAAAATACCTTACTTCAACAGTCTATGAAACTATGAAACTATGAAAATGTGTCAATGTGTCAATGTAGATTTTTTTTTTCTTTGTTTTTTTTTTTTTTTTTTGTTGAATATTATTTTAAACTAGTATTTTCAATTTGTTTAAGCCCATAATTTAATTTGATTGAAGGCCCAAAAGGATTAAAATATGAAATCTGTGAAATAATTAAAGCCCATTAATTTGGCTTAATAGGCCCAAAACCAAAAAAACATAACTGAACCGAACTGGTCCAATTTGGTTGGTTTGTGATCGGTTGACATTTGTAAATTTTATTAAATTGGTTCATTTTTTCAGAAACGGAACTTTATCAGTTTTTTATCGATTCAATTGAAAAATGAGCCAATCCATTAAACGTTCACTCCTATCAGGATTACTAAAAAATCAGAAGAAAAATAGTTTAAATATTAGAATAATAATACACAAAATATTTATTAAAAAAATGATAATTTGGAGAAATATATATTTATTTTAAAATTTTAATAACAAACAAAATGGTTGTCAAATGTTTTTATAATACTATAAACTAAAATTTTTTAAATTATAATTTTGAATACAATAATGTTATTTTGCCCAAATTTGGTTCCCAAATGATGTGGCAAAACTATAATCCATTCATTTAAATAGTATTAGATTTGTATGATTTAAATGAATGGATTAAAGTGTTGTCATATTATTCGGGAACTAGATTTGGGCACCAAATATGGGCAAAGCAGCATAACTCTTTTTAATAATATTTTTTTAAAGTGGGTTAGACTGGGTTGGAGCATAGTCTAGCTCGGGTGGGTGTTTTCAAATTAGGTTGGGTTGAACCAAATCCAACCCAACTTAAATTTCAACCCTACCCAATATATGTCGGGTCTGGTCAGGTTGATCGGGTTAGGCTTTTTAAGCCCAATAGAAAAAATATATTTGATATATTATTTAAAATATTTGAATTCAAATTTTAAATAATTTTCACACTAATATCATATGACATAGTGTTTAGATTTCTTAAAATCATCAAAATCAAAACATAACATATAATACAAATTCTTAGAATATTTGTTACATAATTAAAAGGGTTAATAGCACCAATGCCCCCTGAACTTATAGCGCGGTAGTATAGTGCCACTTGAACTTTTTTTCTTAGCATTAAACCCCCTGAACTTTCATTTATTGGAAAAGGCTGAAAGAAGAGGGACGGACGTCAAAGGAAAATTACACTTACACACCCTGATTATATGCATAATTGCATTAAAACTGAAAAAAAAAATATAATAATAACACAAAAACACCCTTTGACTTGACTAATGTCTAAAAATATATATAAAAAAAATATTAATAATGTTTTTTAACTGATAATAATAATAATAATAATAATAATAATAATAATAATAATAATAACAATTAAACTACCCATATTTCCAATTAAACAAAATTAATTTAACAAAATATTAAATTAATACATTTCATTTCATCATCATTGTCATTATTCATCATCGTCAAACCCAAAATTTAAATTTATTTAAAAAATTACTTTAAAAAATTTTAAAAATACAAAATTTTCTATCATTTTCTCACCTAATCTCCAAATTATTTCTATCATCAACACCACCACACCAAATCCAGAAATTCATCATCAACACCACCAAACCCATAACACCACACCGGAATTCATCAACACCACCACAAACATCATCTTCTTCATCAAAATTCTAGAAATCATTCATCAAAATTCATTCTCAAACACCAAAAATCCATCCCCTTTTAATCATTATCATTATCAATCAAAAACATTCAACAACATCATCCATTTGCGTTGACTGTTAAAATTGAGAGGGTAAAATGGTAAATGACTATAATTAAACAAATTTTAAAATATATATATATTCTTCATCAATTCTTCTTCTTCTCCACAACCACCATGGCACCATCATCTTCAATTCTTCTTCTTCTCCACCTGACCAAACCCAGAACAACTCATTCTTCTTCTTCTTCTTCAATTCTTCAATTCTTCTTCTGCTCTCCCTCACTCTCGCACACAACTGGACCAGAAAAATAAAAAAACCTAAAAAAATCAAAATCTCCAAATTGACACCACCAAAGAACTGAACCAGAAGAGATGACAAAAGGAAGACTCGTGGTGATGGAAAAAGAGTGAAGCGAGACCAGCAACCACTAGAAACGGCCGATCAAGCAAAAGAGATGACCGGAACGCCAAGTGATGAGAGAAAACACCACTGGAGACGGCTGAGCAAGCGCATGAAGTGACCAGAGATGGGTGGTTGACCGCCGGAGATGAGTGACTGCTAGAGACGAGGCATCAACAATCGGAGACGAGGTCGTCGGTGCAACTGAAAAGCGGCAATAGTGGTTTTGGGCAGTGGATCTTCAAATGCATATCTGGGTTTAGGGCAGTGGATCTTCAAGTGCACAATTTTTGATGGTAGAGAAGAAGAAAATGGTGATTGGTGGAGAAGATGATCTCTTTGATGAATGGGCTTTGTTAAATTAAATTAAATTAATCTATTATTTAATTTTAATTTTTTTCGTTATAATTTAGTTTTCATTTTTAATTATTTTAATATTACTTTATAATTATGGTGGTGGGTGTTTCACTAGTGTTGATTCACTGGTGAGATTCTGTTCACTAATTATAATTATAATTAGTTTTGTTTTTAAATTTAATTAATTAAAAATTTAATTAGTTTTATTTATTCTTTTTCATTTTTTGACGATGAATTTCTAGATTTGGTATGGTGGTGTTGATGATAGAAAGAATTCGGAGATTAGGTGAGAAAATGACAGAAAATTTTGTATTCTTAAAAAATTTAAGTAATTTTTTAAATAAATTTATATTTTGGGTTTGATGAAGATGAATATGGATGATGATGATGATTTTTTTTTTATTTTTTT
This sequence comes from Acer saccharum, assembly GCA_030490815.1. NCBI lineage: Eukaryota > Viridiplantae > Streptophyta > Magnoliopsida > Sapindales > Sapindaceae > Acer > Acer saccharum. The sequence goes on along the minus strand of CM059869.1, from coordinate 19,509,106 downwards.
TTAGAATTTAATTGAAGAAACTAGTCCATTGAATTTGATCTCTTCATTCAATTTGATCTCTGAATTTAAAGAAGGTGATGATGAATAATGAAAATGATGATGAAATGAAATGTATTATTGATTTAATATTTTGTTAAATTAATTTTGCTTAATTGGAAATATGGGTAGTTTAATTGTTATTATTATTTCTTTTTAAAAAAATTATTAATATTATTATTTTTTTATTTTTTTAGATATTAGTCAAGTCAAAGGGTGTTTTGTGTTATTATAATATTTTTTCAGTTTTAATTCAATTATGCATATAATCAGGATGTGTAAATGTAATTTTCATTAGACATCCGTCTCTCTTCTATCAGCTTTTGCCAATAAATGAAAGTTCATGGGATTTAATGCTAAGAAAAATAGTTCAGGGGCACTATGCTACCGCGCTATAAGTTCATGAGGCATTGGTGCTATTAACTCTAATTAAAACAATAAAAATATAACAATTTATCTAACTTGGAAAGTCTCCATCCAAGTCTCTCATCAATTTTATAATTATAATCACTTCATCAAATATCTCGTAGTTAGACAATCTATTATTTATTTCAATCAATATAATAGTTTAAATTCTTAATCAAATCCTAAATTAACTTACTAAGAAAAAAAAAAAAACATTTTAAAGTATAATCAAGAATGTGGCAATTATATTGTCTTCTTCTTATAATTGCATATTTTTTATAAATGTATTATATATTTATTGTATATAGTAGTTGAACCCAGTAACTCAGTAACCATATTGAAACTATTTAGTAGATGAACCAATGTCTAGAAATCTAGATCTAAGGAAAATAAGGTGTTGTTTGGAACCATTTTTAAAATGGTTTTCTGTTTTTAAAAATAAAAAACAACTTTAATGTTGTTTGTTTACACGTTTTACAAAACTGTTTTTGAAAACAAAAAACAACATTTTGAAATGTATAACTAAAAAGTTAAAAATAACTTTTTATTGTTTTTCATCATTTTCAAAAACATCATTTCAAAACAAATCAACATTTCCCTCCAAGCAACTACTTTACCCATTTTAAAAACAACAACCAAACACGTTTACATCATTTTTTGTTTCAAAAAACTACTTATAAAAAACACTACCAAACACATTACATTTTTAAAACCATCATTTTTAAAAACATGATTTCCATTTTTTTTAAAAAGTTTTCAAAAGCACCATTTTAAAAACGATACCAAATGCGCCCTAAAAGTCTTAAAATTTGTTTATCTATTCTGACCTCCCATGCTTTTTAAAATTGACTTTGATTAACAAATAAAAAGACCAAAGTGTGTTTCAAAAAAGACCAAATTGTCAATAGTTATTAAAATTCAAATATGAAGTTAATATTTTTTATATATATAAAAAATAAAATAAAAAAATAGGCTAATTGATGCCCCATGAACTATATCCGAATTTGCACATTACCCCCTATACTTTTTTTTTTTTTCGTCATTAAACCCATTGAACTCTCATAAATTAGCAATAGGTGACAGAATTTGCCCCCTCACAAGGGGTAAAAAATCCAAGTGTTTGTCAAAAAAACGAGAGTTTAGGGGGTTTAGTGACGAACAAAAAAATGGAGGCATAGTATATATTTTGGAAGAGTTAAGGGGCATCAGTGCCAATTAACCAAAATAATAATAATAATAATAATAATAATAGTAAAGGCTAGTAGAATAATTTTAAAATTAGAAACAATTTTTTACTAAAATTTTGAATTTTAAAAAGTAAGAAATTTAAATTTAAAAGGCGATTCACATTTTAGTCCCTAACCTTTTGTAAAATATTTATTTTTTAAACGTGTTTGTTTTTATAGCACATTTAGTCCTTTACTTTTTAGAAATATATCAAATAGGTCAATTTTAACCTAATTTTGACAGTCAAACGTGACAAAATATAAATTGAACATTTTACCCTCTCTATTAAATTATTGGATGAGAATGATAGTTTTGTCCTTTAACCTTTTACAATTTGACAACTTTAATATACCTATCTGGATTGTCCAATAAAAAATGGACATGTGTTCTAAAACTTAGTTCTTAAAAATTTACTTTAAAAATTTAAATATTAAAATACATTAAAAATAAATGATAACATAAAAATATTAAAAATATTTTTAAAAAATCTTATAAATGTATCAAAACTCTTAAAATAACATAAAAATAAAATAAAATAACACTTTACAACAAAAAATATGAGTTTGCACACATAAAAATAAAATTTAAATTATAAATTGAAATTAAAAATTCAAAAAAAAAAATGTTAAATGAATACAAAAATCAGCAACAAACTTGTTTAAAAAATTAAATTATTAAAAAAGTTAAAGAATTAAAAGAAAAAAGAAAAAAGGAAAGAAGAATATAAAAAGGTGGAGGCAATAGCCTCCAATAGAAATGGAGGGAGGAGGGAGGAGGGAAGCGAAATTGCTTTTTATTTTCTATTTTATAATTTTATATTGATTTTATTTTGTGATATATAAAATATTTTTTTATTATTTACTATTTTTGATGACGTGTGACTTGTTCCTTGTTTATAGATAAAAATACCACTAGAATAGTTAAGTTGAACTAACAATTGACTAACAAGAGACCTATTTAATGTATTTTTTTTTTTTTTTTAAATGTAATGGACCATGAGTGCAATAAAAGCAAAAACGTTGAAAAATAAATATTTTTTCAAAAATTAGGGACTAAAATGTAAATCCCCCAATTTAGAATTAATATACTTTAAAAAACTAAAACATTTTTCTCTTAAAAAAATATTTTAAAAATATGAAAAAATATATATTTAAAAATGTAGAATATTTATAATTTTAAAATTAGTTTTTTTTTTTCCGTTTTAAAATTCTTTTTAATTTATATTCCATTATAAATTTTGAAAATGCCATTTCACCAACTTATCCACAAAGGTCTAAAATTTTAAATTATTTATACTAGCAGCTTTACTTTTTTTTTGTTTATAAAGAAATTATCTACATTTTTAAATTTTAGGATATATGGGTAATTTAGTCTTTTTATTAATTAATTTTAAGAACATGAGAGATTTGATTGAATAAGTATATCTTTTTAAGTAATTTGATATAGGAACATTTATAATAAAATATTTTATTATTAAAATGTGCATTGTGAGAACATTATGGATGGGTTTTTTTTTTGTTTTTTTTTTCTCCAATAACTCTTTGAGAGATAAACATCAATTAAATCCTTAGAATATAATTTTTTTCCTCACTCTCAAGGTTTGCACAAAATAAATATAAATTGATAAAAATTCTAAATACCCTTATATTAGTGAAAAATAAAAAATAGCCATTCCAAAAATATTTTTCTCTTTTTAGAAAAAAAAAAAAAGGTTTTCGGACAAATATGCCCTCAAACTTTATTAGCCCACCCCATCACCCAAAAAATGAAGAGAGAGACACACTACGGTTGCATTTGATTTTTTGTTTGAAGACTGAACTTTGTTGAATTGTACTAAAAACTGAATAGTGACTAAAAACCGAATAACATGTTTGTTTTCACTAGGTATTTTAGGTTTCTTCTAGGTTTTTATTTTCCTATTTAAAGACAATGTACCCTAGCTAACAGTGATTTTAGTTTTTGAAGATTAAAAATATTGTAGAGAAAGCATCTCTTTTTATCCATTTTTGATACCTTTGCGAGGGTCAACGAATTTGAAACCTATTATTCTGGTATCTATACGTGGATCAACAGATTAATAGTAGGGTTCGTTTCCGGTATTCGTGCGCGAATCAATGGATCCGAATCGTTTATCCCATTTCTTTTATCAATTGTTGTTTTGCGTTGAATTTTCCGCACGCTACATCATATTCTCTGGTAATTTTATTTTATTTTTCATGTTGTTTTCTGTATGTTTAATTTTATATATATATATATATATATATATATATATACATACATGATTCTCAATAGCTTTATTAAAAAAAATTATTAAAATTATAAAAATAATAAATAAATAAAACAATGGGGGCATTTTAGTCTTTTTGACTCAAAAGCTGGTCAACTGTTAAATTATACAAAAGTCAACTAACGGTAGGGGAGGTTTGTGCAATTTCAAGTAAACGTTCAATTTAGCTGCAATTAGGCATAAAACAAGGGAGGTTTGTACAATTAGCCCAAAAAATTATGACATAAAAATAATTTTTAAAATTGAACGATGTAAAACAAAGTTGATTGTACTTTGATTTTGTCTATTATCTATCATGCGTAGTACATTCCTTCCTCTTGACGCTTTTTCAATTTCTAACATTAGTTCTACAAATACAGCTATTATAAATATAATCATATATTGGATTATGATCTTCACATGAACTATTAAAGAAAATTCGTTGAGAAGAGTGAACTTTATTGAAAAACAAAGATTACTAAAACAATTATACATCCATATTCAGAGACACAACAACTTCACATAAAATTCTAAAGTTACGTGAGTTTGTCGTGCATATTTATTCTAAAATTGTAAACAACAATCAACATACACGTATATATTTATTCGTTTGTGTCATCAAGAGCAGCAGTGAAAATTAGAATCTAACAAGAGAGGTTTTCTCCTGTAGAGACCCCAAATTTCTGACAATAATTAGTGTATAACTGAATACGAGCCTGAACCTTAACTGGTTCTTTGCCACCGCATTCAACAGGACCATTGATTCTCTGAATTGTAGCACCGAAACCTTGGTTTACCACTGAGTGCACATTGGTCATCCAAAACCACAAGGCCGTCTTGAACGAGATAATAGGGTCGTTTGCCACCGTTTCTGGAGAGTTTAGCCCGTCGAACTTGATGTCTCGTCCGGCTGCTCCGTAATTGCCATTACCGGTTAGTTGAATCGGGCCACGGCCGTAGTAGAACTTCCCTGGAACACATGGAAACTCTCTGTTTTCTGGATTACAGTATGGGTCTGTCTTCTTTTCCTCTTCTACGAAGCAAAGATCTGCAAACAAAAATAGTACATTTTTCTTGTTAGACATTTGCCTACAGGGCGATCACCCACGGGCTATTGTCCACTTTGGACCTTTGGGGATCGTGGTTTTTTTTTTTTTTTGGGTTAGAGGGAGGGCTAAAAGCCCAGAAAACAAAAAACAAAACTAACTACAGACTAGTTTTGACATCAACGGATGTGGGAGAAACCCTGACAACAAAGAACAAAAGAGAGAGAACTTACATCCAGTTTCATGTGTAACGTGTGCGAAAAAGGCAGCAATCTCACGCTTAGAGTCATCGGAAGAGCCAGTTGTACCAAATTGAGAATATGAACCGAGAGCATTGAGAAAAGCATCCCTGGTGTAGAAACTCTTGCCAACACAATTACCACCCGTGGCCTGACTCTTGATCCCATCTAAGAATTCCTGCGTCACCAGACTGGCCACGGAAACGTCGCTCGTCTTACAGGGACCCTCTTTACACCCGAAGCCACAATACTCTTCGGTGGAGCCACAGTAACCATGTTGGCTGCAACATAAGTTGGGGGCACAGTTACAGTTTTGAGACATTACATTTCTGGGAATGGCAGCTAGGCCAAGAATTCCCAGTACTAAAACAATGGTTTGAACATCTTTTTTCATGTTAAGCAGATACATTCTTGGCTATTTGATGTGCTAAATCTGGTTGAGAGATGTACATATTTATAGTGTAAAGTAAAGAATCAAAATTATAATGAAATCACTTTGAAGTTTGAACAGGTCGATGAATTACGCGTGTTGACTGTTGACTACGGGTCTTCTAAAACACCGACCTTGATTTTTCAATGAAAACACCTACCTTGGAGGCTTGGACATATAGTAAAATTTGGAAAAGAAAAAAATGATACGGATATTGATACTCATAAAACTTATCAGTATATCCATATTTAAAATTTTAAAAATAAATATTACTATATGCACCCATCCTAATGTCAATAGTACCCTCATTGAAATAAATATATTCATTTTAATATATATTATTTATAAACACTCTTAAATTATTATCACACCCAATTTTTGAAATATATATATATATATATATATATATATATATATATTATTTTTGGAATCAAATCCTCTTTTAATGATGGTCCAATTACTTTTAGAAATATCTCGAATGTAGGAGCCTTATAAATGGGAATATGTGGAACTATATATAGGGAAGAGATTTTCAATATGGAATTCTCTTATTTATACAACTATCTTAAAATATATATATATATATATAATAAAATAAAATAAAAATAAAAAACTTGTTGATAGCTATAGCAATCGTTAAATTTTTTTATTTTTTATTTTTTTGTTTATTGATAGAGTTCATTACTATAAATAAAAGAAAGACAAAAACAATATGATAATCACGTAATAATGAGAACGTTTGAAACTTGAAATAAAATTAGAGTTTAATTAGGGTTATCATGCATAAAAATTAAATTTTATCACTTTATCATAAGTTTTTATATATATATATATATGTGTAATTAATGACTGTATATATTATTTGGTTTATTTTTAATGAAAGTAATTTATCCTTGTTGGTAAATTTCTGTTGGGATATTTTTGTAATTAATTTATTTATATATATATATATAAAATATAAGTGTACTAATAAGTTTTATGGGTGTCAATATCAACACCCAAAAAAAAAAAAAAAAGTTTTTTGTATCTAGAAAATTTTAAAATATTTTTCCATCCAAGCATATCTCACTTTTCTTTCGTAAAAAAATATCTCATCAAAATTCATATTATTATGAAGAGTGTGAATATAAAATAATTTGCATTAAAGAAGTCATTCTCACATTGGTTGTCCGGCCATCAAAGTTTAACTTTCTAAAACTTTGATCTTAATATGGACTATAAATGGAGCAAAGTAAAGCTACCGATCATATCAGACCACAAACCAACTAGCTAGCCATCACTATTGCTACAAACAACATATCACATACAAGTCTCTTTCTCTATTAATGTTGCTGTCTGAATTTAACAAAAAACAAAAGTGCCAAAATTAATAATTCATAGTTTGTCTGCCTGCCTAAGGTTTATATGGCTAGCTCAGGCTCTCCACAACTTGACTTGTTTTGTGCCTCCATCAAATGTCAAGTTTTATTATTGTAAAAAGAAACAAATTGATCAAAATTATTGTAAGATTTCACTATCAAAATTATTTTGATGAGTTTTTATAATAGTTTGATCAATTAATGTAGTAGATTGTTATGTTTAATTAAAAAATTAAGGGTATATTTGATTTTTCCTCTTAACACTCAATGTGTATAGTAATAAGTTGTTTCGTTTGACATTTTAAGTGATAAAATCATTGAATGAGCAACTAAAATCACTGGGTTTTTAAAAGCGAAAAATTTTTCACTTTTCACTTAACCAAAAATCACTAGATTATTTATCAATTTTTGACTTCCAAATATATCCTCACAAATCTTATCTATCTCCGGTTTTCTCTTCTCTCACAACCCTTAACTATATTAATATATTTATCTTCTTCTTACAATTTAAAAAACTTTAGAGCCATAAAACATAGTTGCTTCAAGACTCCAAAATCTCCATTTGAATCTAATGTTTTTGAATTGTATTCAATCCTATTTGGATGTATGAAACAAAAAAAAAAAAATCATTTTTTCTTTTTTTGTTAATTTGATGGTAGGAGAGAGCTTTTTTGATGGTTTTGAACGGTTTAAAGAGCAACTAACCAGAAAACAAACAAACAAAAAAAACATGTTATTTAGTTTTAAGTTTTCAATCTCAAGTACAATTCAGCACTGAAAAATCTAACGCAACCTAACTTGGTATCACCGGTAAAATAGACTCATTCAGCATGTTCTTACATGAGAGGATTTTTTAGATTCGAAATAGCTAAAAATCTCCTACATTTTTTCTTTTATGTATTTATATTAAACCATACACAATCTTGTCAAGTTCTAATGGAGAACCACATAATGAAGCAAATACTAAACATGCATATTTCACTCATCTATTTTCACATTCATAAAAATGAATTTTCAATGATAAATCTATAAAAGTACAAAAGCTAATAATTACTTTCTTCAAAAAAAATTCATCAAAATTTTCTACAAAACTGAATACAAATATCCTATTAACAATACATAAATTACGTATACATTGATACAAAATCATGTAGACTAATACTTTCAAGTATATCGTATCAGTGACCTAGATATATATAAATCACGAGACCTAGTTCACTCAGTAAACAGTTCTATTTTCCCTAACTTTCCTGTTTGCTTTTCTCATCCTCATACCCGGAGGCCTTCCCACTTCTGCCAATCACATATGGCTCAGCTGAACTGTCACCATTGATTTCAAGACCATGATATGATCGGCTTAAGAAAAATTCTGCTCCAGATTTGGCGGTTCCCTTGATGACAGAATTCAGATTTCCATCATTCAATTTCAGAGCCTTCTCTGTAGCATTTGCCAAAGCAAGAGCTCCTTCCTTATCTTCCTTCCCAATTACTGTATCTGCAACAATACAATTATCAAAAATGCCGCAAATAAGATGTTGTCTACCTATGTACTTGAAAATCTAATTAACTCAACATTTTAGGGCTAAGCTCTGGTTTATGGGAACTCCTAGAAAATGGAGGCCAAATGCATGGTACAAATGAATAGGCTTTTAACCTTCAGCATCAAATCTCCAAACCTTTTTTTTTCAAAATATTCCAGTTTTTTTTCCGAAAGCAGGCAAAATATGCATCATTATAGTTCTCTAAACTTAAAACCTCAAAAAAGAATTTCAAGTACATCAAGAAGTTCTTTTTAAAATAATAAAAAAAAAAGCTCCAAACCTTTTTTTTTTTTCAAAATATTCCAGTTTTTTTCCGAAAGCAGGCAAAATATGCATCATTATAGTTCTCTAAACTTAAAACCTCAAAAAAGAATTTCAAGTACATCAAGAAGTTCTTTTAAAATAAATAAATAAATAAATAAATAAATAAATAAAAAAAGTACATCCTGAAGCATCAAACTGAAAGTGAGTGACATACCTTGCTGGTCAAAATCTTCTATATATCCACCTTTAATAAAGGAAAACCGTGCTTCTGATTGATCCCTTACTTCTACTGGCAAAGAGCTAATCAAATCCCGAAATTCCATCACGTATGCACCTGTCCATTGACTTCCTCTGAAAAAAAAAATGAAAAAAAAAAAAAAACATTAAACTTTGTGCATTAAGGGAAGAGAAGGCCAAATTTCTTGAATAATATATAGCATCTTTAAACACTAATAAATGCCTTATGCCTCCAGTATCCTTGTATAAGTATTGAGCGGCCGCAACAACATTCGGTTCTTTTTCCAAGGCAACTCAATAGCTTTGGATTAAAAATTAACAAGTTTCATTCAGGCAGAAAAACAAAAGACATTGTCTAATATGGCACCACTGAAGCTACTGGGGTCGTTTTCCAGAAAGATTTCAATGTGATAGAATGGAAAATGGGATACAAAACAAAACCACAAACTTTTCTCAATAAATCTTAAATTATTATCGAAAAGGGAAACATGAACTGTTTAAGAAGTTACCTAATGGTACATGACACATAATCAAAGGAAAAAACGGATATGGTACTGAGGGAAGATGAATAGTTTATACAAGTGTTTGGTAGCCTAAACATTTCATAATATCTCCATAGAGTATACACCATCTCCTAAAGGTATTTCTAGATACTCAGCAGTTGATCTGTCTCTTGGGTAACATCGAGAATATGGAATGGTGGAAACTAAAGTAATAACAAGGAATTTAAACTACAATGAACAATCAAAGTTGATGGAATAACCAGAAATAATGAGTGAGACTATGCAATACCTGTTGAAAGCCAGCATGGCTTCAAATGGGGTTATAACTGGAGAAAAGAATTCTTTGCTATCCAAAAGAGCAGTTTGGGCACAAGAGATGGTAATGAAAACATCACACTGCCACAAATGGAAAAGGGTCAAAATTGACCCCAACAACTTCTCTGAAAAGGAGGCATTTAATCATCACACATGTATTAAATTTACCTCTGGGAAGTTGGCAAGTTTTGCAGGGTTTGGTCTTCCCATAACAAGAGTGTAGGCCTTCTTACCAGCTCTTGTGATAAGTTCTCTCATCTGATGAATCATATCAAGGTAACCGGCTGCAACATGACATAAAATCAAACTTAAATCATTACATAAATATCAATGTAAGTAAAGTGAAGATTTGAAAGCAGAAAATGAACAACTAATACGCAGAGAATTTGGATTTAAATTGTCCGATAATGCAACATTATGAAGACTCTCTTTATCAACATGTTTAAATCCCACAAATCTTGCAATTGTTCCATGTACAAATGAGAAGGTATTTAAGGAGTTTGGCATCTCAACCAAGAAACGTAATGATTTTCCCCTGAAGAAATAGACTACAAAATCAAAGAGACATACCTACACCAAGAGTTCCTACCAGAATTCCAATGATGTTTGCATCCTTTGCTTTCTCCACCAGATAATATCTGCAGTAAATATTAGCAGTACAGTGAATTACACAAGAAAATGCAAACTAAAAATGCACATAGGGATGAACATACAATATATATGTTCCACTACATTAAGTGCCCGTTTGGAAAAGCTTGTCTACCGGCTAAAAGAGCTTTTTTAATTAGGAAAGCTCTTTTCATTTTATTTTATTTTTTTGTCGTTTGGTTGTCACTGAGTAGAGCTTTTGGATGATTAATAAAGTTGGTTTACGTCTACGGGGAGAAGCCCAAATTTAAAGCTTTTCCAGATAGATCTTTTGGAGTTTTTTTTAATACCACTAAAATCTCCAATATAACCCTATAATTTAATATTTGCTTGAGTATTTTTGTAATCCTATCATTAAAAAAGGTTTTTTTTAATTGAGAACCAAACGACCAACGACTTTTATTTAAAAGCTCTATATTTAAAAGATCTACTTGACAAGCTCTTCCAAACGGACCCTAAATTATATGGAATACAAACTTTGGGAACAGAAGAAAATATAAGGTGAAAGGGAGTTGGGGGAAGTTTATATCACTGCGAATAATACCTACGCTTAAGAATTCTTAACTGTTGAGATACATCAGTCACCAAAGAATCTTCTGTTGCATCGTATCTGACTAGAACCGACATCAACAAAATTGAAAAAATAATCATTTGAAGAAAATAATGCACCTAGTGTCATACTTGCATATGCAGGTAGCTGATTGAATACACTATTACACTATAAGTATCTTAAGTGATGATAATTATAAATTCTAATTATTATTTCCCCCATACAAACAATATTGCAGTAAAAACAACTGAACAAGGGAAATAACTAAATAACTGAAGAGTGATTATAACAAATTATTCTTAGGTTCTGACTGTCATAAATAGTGAAGCAAACTAAATATAATATCAGAAAAATTGTTATGAACAATTTTCTCAACAGAATATTTTGCGCTGGGAATTGAGAAAGAACTATAATCAATAAGCCTATACTAACATGATATATAGAAGACAGACTTATAGAGAAACATTATTGACGCTGGCATGCTGCATGATTCGAGACTATAAAATATAAATTGTAATCTAGAAAGAAATTCCAGAGAAATAAAAGTAGAATTATAATCTGATCACCAGGATTTAGGGAGAAAGTAACTACAAAGTTCAATCACAAGCAAAGTAAACTTGTTTCCAAGTGAAAAAGAATACATGTTATGTGGACCACATATCTACTGCATTATAATCAAAGTGCTTCGGCATTCCCTTGTAAAGTTTAATGCTACTGAACCAAATGGAAGAAGAAAGATCAATACATGTATTTCCAACTGCACTACTCAATTAACTGAACTTGTATAGACCCACAGGAATATAAGGTATGAAGCACGACGTGTGCGTGTCTCTTCACACACACACACACACACATATATATATATATATACATGTTATATATGTACATAATAAATATATGAAAATATTAGCAATAATTTATAAGAGAAATATAGCAATTATCTACCTATTTCACATCCATTAAATGTCAATACAACGTTTGCAAAAGCTGAATTGTCAGAACCAATCCAGAAAAGCAAGTAGTCCTCCATTTTGTGTCCCTCGGGAATATTCCAGTTCAAACCCCCAATTGCATACCTAGTACCAGCTTCCTTACCAAAACTCTCATTAGTGGTAGAGCCACCAGCTGATCCATGTATGCTTTTATGATCTTCAGCTGGATTTATAACTGAACAAATAACACTAGCAAAATTGATTTCTAATTTAGATCCAGACACACAGGAAGTTGATGCTTCTGTCAGTGCTTCTCTAATATGAGGGATTGCATATGCATACTCCAGCCCATAAAGCACCTGCATTTCAAAAGAACATTAGACCGTTGCCTTAACAGCACATGTATGCAGTACCCTTTTCCGAAAATATTAAATCATTAGATCATACTGGCAAAGTGTTGTAATATAAAGAAGAGGAAAATTGAAAAAAGAAATAATACAAGCAATAAAATGATGCATACTCAACTGATGCAACTAACAAAAACAAGATAAAAGAAAAGAAAATTTCTATAATCTTTGTGTTATGCACAACATCCTATCAACAAATATATGACTATCTTCCGTGCTCTCTAGCAGCTGCATGTTCATAAGATGGGATGGCATAAAGCATCAGAAGAATAATAAACAGAGACAAAAGCATAAGGCCTAAATTGTCATTGTTGACATCAACTGAACTAAAAAGAAAGAAAATGAATTTTAATCACATACATATGCTTGTCACGACATAAAAATCAAAATCAATCTACAAGTGAAAAGCAGAAATTGTAGAACAGAGATCATACCAAGACAGGTTTGTCATTTGTCAAAGCATGCTTTGATAAATTCTCAACACATTTGGATATACTGATGGAAGCTTTTCCGAAAACAAAGAATGCAGGTAGCTTAGTTGTCCTGTGAGCAAAAACATGTGCCTTTTAGAGTAGAGTTCAACAGTTACAATAGTATGGAAAAAAGAAAAATGATGAAGTAAATCAAATTATCACATTCAAAATATACAATTGCTGGAAAGACCAGAACTGTAGCTATGAAAACCAAGCAAAATAAGAAATAAGCCAAGTATCAGTCCTTCAAACACAGGTAAACAAAAATTCCACCCTATACTTGTTACTCAGTCTTGTTGCCTCGAAAATTTCACTGGCCTTAAATCATTTTCATAACGTAAAAACAAATTATGATGAACTTTGCTAGCTCTCGTACTTTCCAGCAATCTCAAACCCAAACGGATGCCTAAGAATCAAAAGTTTTGGCAAGTTTTATAATTCGAATTTCAGCTGTTCTTCAGGTTTTATTAATCAGGAAATGGCCATAGTCACAGCCAACCAAACGAACTAAAAAAAAAAAAATCAGTGACTTAAGGTTTGGTTCATTTTCATACAACTGAGCAACCTAAACAGCAATAAAAAGGAAATTTAACAACAAAAAAAGAGTTAATGGAGACACTCACGGGCTAAGGCAGGTGTGTCCATAATGGATGACACAATCGGCATCAATGTGAGAAGCTCCGACTTCATCAACGCAACAACTGCCGTAAGTTGTGTCTGCCATTACAAACAAGCCAACATCTTTGTTATCGCCATCAGAATCTCTGAGTGACCTAAGTTTGGCCCTCAGAGCACGCACTACCCTTATCGAATCCTTCAATAAATTATCTGGGAACTGACAATTAAAACAAATCAAATGAATTTGAAGATTGAAGAAAGAGAGGTTTTGGTAGAGTTTAGTTAAAAAAAAAAAAAAAAAAAAATGAGAAACCTGTAAAGCGACTCTGGTGAAGTTACGAGTGTGTATGAAATCGGCGGTGCTTGCAATTTCGTAATTTGTTTCCAACTCCATCTCTATTCACTCTTATCTTTCTCACTCAGCAAAAACCACAGCGGACCTAAAGCCATAAACAACACAGTTTTATACTTTTATTAAAATTACACACAAATACCAGGGAGAAATGACCATTCTACCCTTGATCTGTTTAATGGCAGTCAACATGGTCGAGGGTACCTATGTAAATATATATTGTTAACGAAAAAGAAAAAGGAAATACTGTATATAAATAAGGAGAGTCTTCCAGAATTTGAAATGAAGTTTACAAAATTGGGTTTCTAAGTATATGGAAGTTTCTGGGTAGAAAATCTAGGGTTAGCCGTCGATTGGGTTACATAAACATTTAAGCTAAATTTTTTGATAAATCTTGTAAATTACATACGTATTTGGTGAATTAAATTGGAAGTCGGTAGTAATCGTTTGTGTTTTCTGCAGAATTTGATTGAATTGATGTTGGAATCAAAAGAATGACTTGTATTCAGGCAACTGGTCTGTGCGCCAATCTCCCAACCAGACCCCTCTCCAAACACCGACCTTCCCCGCCGTTTCAGATTTTTTTCAAGCCAACAAAAACACACAATCAGAAGCTATGCGCCTCTCTCAAACGTACGCCTCTTTGTTTAATGGGTGGCAAAGACAGGGCTGAAGATGAGGTATCCTCATTTTTCTTCTTTTCTTTTTAATGCCTAATTGTATTTTGTATGTGTAGAATTTTTAGACGGTATCGTAGGGTATATTTGTTTTAAATTCTTGTTTTATTGGTGTGTGTTGTGAAAATATTTGTTTGAACTATTAAGATTTGTGGAAAAAACATTCATGGGGGTGCCAAAGAAGCCGCCCAAGTATCTTTGAAAACGTTATGTTTGTTAATATCAAGACCTGCAGAAATTCTTCCACAAACTAGCTTATTTCTGCTCTTTAAACAAATGATTTGATCAACGGCTAGATTCCTTGTGCCTGCATGGCTGCATGTGATGCTTAGGATTCATCATTGGAGACTTGATCTTGTGCACAAATATCCCATTGCCCAATTTTCCTCTTGTGAGTCATGATAATGGTATTGTTACCCAGTTTGTACTCTAATGTCGTTTAGTTTATCACCCACCGATGAATTATCATTTTCCAAGACACTGAACATTGGTACAAACTGAGTTTATAACTTAATCATTGTTCCTTCATTATCATCGAATAAGATTGAACTTGAGGGCTGCAGAAAAAAAATTGCATTCTTAAAGGGAGAGAAAAAAAAATGATATAGTTATATTTTCATTAGGAACAATTTTACTTGTTCTTATTCAATAATCATGAAATGCATTCTAATATCTGATTGGTTTTCTGAGTTGGGTGTTTTTAAGTTGAGATTTCAGCTATCTACAGAATCTGTTTGATTATCTCTGTAGCTATCTGAGTTAACTTCTTTTCCATTGTAAATGTAGCAGCTTTACATCATCTCGTATTAATTATTGTATTAGCCATATTTACTATGGGAATGATGGGAAGACGATATTTTGTTCTGAAGAATACAGCAGGGATTTTTTTGACCTGAGGAGTGTTCATATTCCACGCCTTTGTAGAAAAAGAAAGTTCTATTATCCTGTTTGTTATAAATATTTACTTTGAAACTTACTTCTTATTTGTCATCAGGGAGCTGCATGGAAATCTTTTGGTAAAGCTATGGAAAAGTTTAGCAAGGGGCAGTCAATAGAGGATGTATTACGGCAGCAGGTGGAAAACAAAGAATATCATGTTGGTGGGAATGGTGGCAAAAATCCACCTCGTGGTCGTGGCGGTGGTGGTAGGGATGGTTCTGGAGGCTCATCAGAGGATGAAGGGGTCATGAATGAAACAATGCAAGTGATATTAGCAACCATTGGCTTTATATTTCTGGTAAAATGATCTGTTTCTTTTTTGTCTCTTTTTCTTTCCTGGCCCTGTTTTGGGCCACTTCCTTAGTGATCATATTTACACACTTCAATTCCCAACGTCTTAAGCATATCTGTTTCTCTCAAATTGTTTTCTCTTTTCAAAATAATTAGTGGATTTACAGAAAAGGTGCACATGGTGGAAGTATTCTATTTTGTGATTTCAATATGAGTACAAAGCCAAACTATGTGTGTGTATATATATATATATATATATATATATATATATTAATGGATGGTTTGCTTGTTTTGATGCTTAAAAAAAAAAGTCTTCCGGAAGTTTCCTGATTGCACTATATTAATCAACTGAAACTTGATCAAATTGTACTTAGGATTATCACAGTAAAACAAGCATTATGGTTTCCAGCATTTCATGATAGATTAGGATTATCTCTTTATTGTTTATCTCAATCGAGCAAGCAGTATTGAGTACTAAATAGTAAATATCATTTCTCTTTCATTCTATTATCGATGATCTATATGTCTCTCCCTTGATGGTTTCATTGCAGTACATTTACATCATTCGTGGCGAGGAACTTACTCGGCTAGGAAAGGACTATATAAGGTATCTCTATGGAGGACACAAGAGTATTCGTTTAAAGAATGCAATGTACTCATGGGAAAGGTTCTGGAAGCAGCTTGGTGAGAAGGTGATGTATGATAAGAATTGGTTGGAGAAGCTGATTATCAATACCCAAACATGGTACAACAGTCCCGACAAGTACAGGCTTTTTCTCAGGTCTCACATGGCATCAAAAAGCGATGATTAATGATCCAATATTTCATATTTCCCTTTCCAGCCGTTAACTATTGGTTTTCCTGCTCAACTTGCAAGATTATGCAACTTTGAGGTGAAACTAGCATAATGTTCCTTATAACTTTAGATGGAGTTACGGTTTCAATTTTGATGTCAACTTGTTAGCTTAAACGCCATTTTTGTACAGCAATTGAAACATTAATCCTCTTTAAGTTTTGAGCCTGATTATTGTAGGTCTTTAAATTCATGATTTTTCGGAGATGGAGATGGAGATGGACTATGGATTCCAAATTGTAGTGCAGATAAAATCTCACCCCTTATATGCGAGTATCAGCAATTCAGTGATGTTTCTATTTGAATTACTCGACCTATGAAAATGCACCAATTTTTCTAGTTTTGTACCGTTTTCGTTCAAAGTTTACCATTAATATTCAAATCACCAAATCATAAATTATCTAAGGCTAATAAGACAAGCTAACGTAAAAATTAAGGATTGGAGCAGGTGATCATCTGCCTTAGAAATAGTTTTGAGTTTACCAATTAAGTTAGAAAACAAGCCAAAGTACGTAAGAATCTCGAATAGCTGATAAAACCAATATTGAGATCTTGTAATGGGTTACAAATTTGAGCAAACAGAACTTCTTGAGGAATTTCACCTTGCAGAGATTATTTTTTAGATTTAACAGAAGAAACTAGAGATTTTCTATGTGGGGAGGCAATGGATGCATCAAATCGACCCGCCTTAGTACCATTAAATTCAAATGGTAACTCTTCCTTGATACTGCAAGAAACTCCCATCCAGTTTAGACATGAAGATGGTCCTTACGCAACCAAGACTACAATAAGATATCAATTGATTCAATCCTTTGGTTGTAATTAAGGTCAAAGAAATAGAAACCAGCTCAACAATTTGACAAGGAAAATCATTGATGGCCCAACTCTTGTCTAAACAAAAATCAAACCTAATTCAAGAAGTTCATGGTCACAATTCAAATCTATCTTGCAACAAGCTAAACACAAAACATCTGCAAATTCTTTCATATCATGTGAAACCTAATCAGAGAATGGAAAACGCATCTCTGAAATGGGCAGTTAAACAAAAATCCATATCATCAACCTCTGTAATCGGTCAAAACTAAAAGAACCTAATCATTATATTCTTCTTTTCTTTTAAAACAAAAGAACCTAAGTAGCAAAATATCAGAAGAAAACCATTGCTTTCCCAGTTTATACATAGGTGTCGGGTTATTCACACCCTCTTTGGCTTCTTTGGACCGGCATCCTTCTTATCTACCTCTGCAGCCTTTTTCTTGTCCTTTCTCTCCCTCTTCTTTAGAGCAGCCACATGAGCTTTGAGCAGAGTCGCATAAGAAGCTTGAAAGCGCTGGTGATCCTTCGCCCCAACCTTTTCACAGAACCAAGAGTAGTAGTTAGCTATGAGATCTAAATCCACTACAAAACATTACAAAAATAATAATAATAAAAGCAGTTAGGGGAAAGCTCGTCGATAAGAGAGCTGAGAAGGAAAGAATGTAAACACATCGCAATTCGCAACATCCTACTCTACTAGGGAACTGATTTTCTATGTAAGCAATAATGAAGCAAATCACACAATAATTACTACAGCTTGATCCATGCATCTAGTAATAAACCCTGAGATCCATGTTAATTATAACCTTTTTAAACCAGATAATAACACTACTGTACTTCTTGCAAATTTTGGAATTTAGACACTTGAAAAAGATGTTCTCTTCACTCAAGTGCAAGAGGAAATTGTAGACATGCAAAATTGGCAACCTTTCAGACAAGATCAAAAAAAGTTCCATCTCAAAATTTCAACACATATTGCCATAGAGAAAAACACTTCAATCCTCCCCCAAATCTAGTATAATATTACAGTCACTGAGTTTACAAAGATAAATCACCATTTTCAACCTCTGCATTAAAAAAGAAATGCAACTCTTCGTAAAATTGAAGTTTCCTTAATATTCAGTCTGCAAGATCACATATAAACCTGGATGTACTCTGCATCAATGTTACCAAAATAGATCACAGCCTAAAATGCTACAAGGCAAAACCCTCAAACCTATTTCATATAAATTGCCAATAAATAGCTTTCTTGAAGGACAAACAAAGTTCAACGCAAAAAGAAAGTGAAACAGAGTGAAAAACTTTTAGTTGCACTCTTCTACCACCTGAAAAATCCCATAAAATTACAAAAACAAACTTAGTTCCCCCTACCCTTCCTACATCTATGATCTACCACCTATGACCCAGATTTCTTTTCAGGGCCAAAAACAGATGCTTTATCTACTTCTTAAAGTCCTCATACCACAGTCCCGGAAAGAACCCACTCTAACAACCCCCTCACCGATTCACAAGAATATATATGGGCTTCCACTTCCAACCATTAAGTGAAGAATAACTGGCAAGTCGCTGATTATGCAAAGCTGTTTCTGATACAAAACCTTCCAGACTCAAAATCACTCAGTCCCACAAATCTCATATGGAGACCAACCCCACATTGTCCCACCAATTACCCAACTTAAACATGCAACTAGAATTTTTTCATAAATACAGTTTATGATCACTCAATCCATCTGGCAAATCTTTCCTACCAGCTTCGGTGAAAATTTAAATAAGAGACGAAGAAACAAAAAGTCTAACTTCAATCAATTTCATCCAATAAGTTGCATTTGACCATCACATAAAACCATGTATATGCACTCAGACATCATTTCAGTATTCAAAGACAAGACCGTTTGTAATTGAATTCAAATTGCCCATAATATATACATGAAAGAATTGTCTAAAAAAAGGAGACATACAGTAGTAGAAATCTTCTGTTTGCCATCGGTTGCGCGGATTAGGCATTTATATTCTATGGATTGTCCAGCAGTCATCAATTTATTACTTTGAACCGTAGACTTCATAGATGCTAAAACACGCAAGAATTATATCCAAAAATCAACACATCACATACAATAAACACAAACACCTCCAAATTTCACAGCCCAAATTGACTTAAATCAACAAAAGCAGAAAAAGAAAATGAAGACATGGTAAAGGAAAGTTTGTGTATTTACATCGTTTGAAGGTAACCCAAACAGAGCCCTTCTCTCTGTTTCGCTCGAACATGCTTGTCAGTTCATTGAGAAACGGATCTGGTTGCAGGAAACCCTTGAAAATTCAAAGAGAACAAAACAATCAGCACAAAATCGCAAAAGCGCCAAGTCAAATCTTACACTAAAACCTTCGAATCACATAGATAAGACATAGAACCCCAATTCAGTTTACTGCAATTATCAATTTTCCAATTCACCATGAATATAATAATTAATAATTGTTTTTGGAAAAAGAAAAAGAACCCAATGCAAGTTTTAAGAATAGATACTAAGGAAGAGATTGAGACTCAATTTGAGAATTACCATAGCGAAGTCTGTGATCTCTTTTGCGCAGTACGAATCAGCAACAACAATGGTTAAGTTTGAACGGGTAATTGGAAATTAAACATTATAATTATGATTATGGTTTGGCTATTATATATAGGAACATTAACAATGCAGTGCGATTTAATATCCTTTGGATTTCAATCCAACAGTTGAAATAAAACAGTAATTTAAAAAGTAAAAAATAAAAACAAATAAAAGCATCTCCAATGTAGCCATGAATCGTGAAAAAATTGAATGCCAACTAGGATAGATAGATTGAGTTCAAATATACTTCTCTAAACTTGATAGAAATGTAAATGAAAAGGTGGTCTCCAATGTTTTCCCGGTAAAATACATGTTTTTAATGACATGTAAATTTATTATTAGTCTCTTTAAATATACTTTAGAATTGTTGAATAAAATAAAGTAGAAAATAAGAGTGGTTGATGACTGGGTCAACAAGATAGTTGTCCAACAAACCCACAGCCTCTAAAAAAGTTGCAATCTCAACTTGAAGTTGTACTAGATAGGTTGCATTGAAGATGAAATTTTTAACAAAGTGGATATTCATCCCATGTAGCATTTAATTTTTTCACAACCCACATTACAATTAGAGCATTTCCGATGCAAAAGTGGCTTGCATACCAATAATCGTTGACATGACAGTAATGTCAAGAGACTTTCTTTTTATGTGGCATAAAAATAGACTTGATAGACAATCAACTCAAAATTTGGTTTTCAATTCTTCCGTCTAAAACACAATTTTTCCTAATGGCGTGTCCATCTTTTTTTTCTGTTTTATTTTATATTTTATTTCCTTACCAAAAATAGATGAAAAACTAATGTTAGTTTTAAATATTTGTTGAGTCAACTGAAAAAATAGTTGTGCAATAGACCGTCTTAAAGTAAACAGTTATGTTGACAATGTCTAATATATTTTTTTGCCATGTCAGTTTAAGGTCGAATATACACGACTGCATTGGAGAAAGATTTAGAGGTTGAATATGTACGGTTGTATTGGAAAAAGATTTATTAACAGAATGTCTATTAATCCTACGTGGCATCTTTTTTTTTTTTTTCACAAGTCACTCTTACATTGGAGATGCTCTAATGCAACAATCACCATTCAATGTCAAGCTGATGTGGCAAAATAAATATTTGACATTGTTTCAGACGGTCTGTTGCACAACTATTTTTTCAGTTGACTCAACAAGTATTTAAATTCGACATTAATTTTTCATCTATTTTTGGTAAGGAAATAAAATAAAATAAAATAAAATAAATTGGACACGTCATTAAAAAAATATATGTTTTAAATAGAAGCTTTGAAGACCAAATTTTTAATTGATTGTCTATCAAATATATACTTAAGCCACATAGGAAACAAGTCCGTTGATATTGTTGCCATGTCAGCAATTATTGATATGCAAGTCACTTTTATATTGGAGATACTCTATAAATGATAATAATTCTCATGTTCCTGTATAGTAGCCAGCTAAAGTTGCAATATTTACACCTTCGAAAAACTATACACACCCCTTTTTGAACGTGCATCCTTTAAAAAAAAAATTAAAAAAAATTTAAAAAAAAAACATTTCTTCTAATTTTAAAAAACAATATTGATTTAATAAGATATAAAATTGATATAAAAATAAAAAATGAAAAACAAAAATAGGGAAGATACTTTTAAAAATAAAAAGATCAAAGATGAAAGATCGACCCCTTCCCAAATTTGAGATGGATTTTTTTTTTATTTAAGAATCGGAAACCTCCAGTTCGGTAACCTCCCCATTTTTTTTTTTCTTTTTCTTCTGCTTATCTTTTATTTCATTTAAATTTTTTATTTTAGTTTATTTAATTAGATTAAATGGTTTTCTGTTCTTATTTTTTTAATTTTAAATAATCACTATTTAAGTTTTAATTAATATTTTAATAAAAAAAATATTATAATTTTTATTTTTTTAACTAATTATAATTTTTGTTAAAAATTTTAAAATATTATATATTGTATTAATATGATTTATGAGATTTTTTTTCATTTATTAGTTTTTTTTTTATAAAAAAGGAAAATTGTATTTAATAGATTTTCTTTTTTGAAAGATCATTTTAAAAGTTTTAGTTAAGGGTAAAGTTGGAATTTTTGAAAACATAATTGTTTGGGTGCATATACAATTTTAAATGGGTGTAAATATCGCTACTCAACCCTATAATTAGGGGTGGTTTCAGATACTAGTCAATCTCATCTCATCTATTTTAATATGGTTTTGTTTGGGCCTAATGAATATTAAAAAAATGACTTTGTGGATCATAAAGGCTATAATCGGTTTCCTTATTCGATAAAATATCCACATATATACCGAAACGACAAGGTACCATTTTTAACACAAATTTTGATACAATTTTGTAGCATTTTGATCAATAATATATTAATGGTTTTGATTAAATTATATATCTCTTTTTTAATTTATAGATTTTCTATTAACGGCATTTTTTTTTTTTTGAAACATATTAATGGCGTTTTTAGTAATTGAAAATGAGAATGAAAGAGAATAAATTAAGTTAATAAGGGTCTATTCGGTAATGTTTTCAGTTTTTCGTTTTCTATTTTACCAATTTTCATTTGAAAATAAGAAATTAATTTTCATATTTTTAGTATCTAAAAACGTGTTCGATAATAATAACTGAAAACAATATTCTAATATATATATATATATATATATATTATAAAAACGATCAGATAAAATAAAATGCACAGGATAAAATATAGGAAACTAAGGAACATAAATGGAATTGATAAAGAGAAGAAGTACTTACAAGAATTAGATAATTATTCTGACAGCAATGATAATCAAGAGATATATAGGAATGGTCGCAAACTGTATTTATAACTCCAAAAATTTGTTACAAAGAGAGGTGGTTTTAGAGAGGAAGATTACAAGAGATAGAATCTCTGGGAAAGAAAGTGATAAAACTGAACCTGTGTCCTCCTTGGTCACAGATGCCTATTTAAGGAGAAAAAGACTAACCATGATTGGAGTAAACCTTGGTAAACACTACCTAGGTAAACTCTTTTTTTTTTTTTTTTCTTTTTTTTTTGATAATACAAACGAATAATTGCTAGTGAATTATTGTCTACTTTTGCTGTTGAAGAATAGTGGACTGTCTGGCCAGGATTGTCTGATATTGTTGATGAATAGAGATATGTTTGGAATTGTACTTGTCTTTTTGTGCTGACGGTAGGTCGGGAGGATAAGATCTGAGTCATTGTGAGATCCTGACAGGGTCTAATAGTCAAAATAGATATGATGTTCCTTGAGAATAAGTCTGGTGAGGTTAAAGCCTCTGATAATGTGATAAGTCATGTTCAAAGGTATCCTCACTAGGATGATGGAAGTAACTATTGCCTTTGGTGGGGTCATCTTCACTAAGGAGATCATCTTCATCTTGTTTTTCTGATTCTAAATCTTTTTGAGAGATGTTGGTCATTGTCTTCTTCATTTCTTCAGCTATTTTCATCAGTTCTTCAGGTGTGAATGCTGTAACAATTCTGGCTTGGTTATGAGACTTGGCCATTAAGAACTAGGATTGATCCATTGATTGTGTGGAGTAATTGGGGTTGTTAACAAACCACTTTGCTATTCTATCCCAACCATGTTCTGCAATGTTCATACCACTCCACCATTTAATCTTGGTCTGTCTTCCAAAATAGGGGACATTGACATTGTCGATTAACTTGTCTTTGATCTTATATTCAAGCATCAAAATCCAAGTCATATTGAAATGCTTAAAAATAATAATAAGTCTGGGATGAAGTCCCATTCTATGAGCTTGGAAAGATGGGCCATCCAATGAAGATAACCTTCTTTGATAGGATTTGGAAGGAAATCGATGTTTGGACCATATTTTTCCCACCACTTAAGGAATTAGAATGGTATGTTGAGAGGGAAATCCTTGTCAAAATAGATGAACCAAGAAAGTGAATTTCTTGGTTTTGTCCATACAGGACCTTGGTCCATGCATCAATATAATCCTAATAGGAAATTAGGAATAATCTGAGACATGGAACTGTCTGGAAAACTTGTTTTTCTTGTTGGGGCCGTTACCCCATTACTCTAAAGAGACAATTTTACAAAGCTTTATGAAAATATATATAACGTGTCTAAAATAATCTAAAGGGGGTGGGGGGTGAATAGATTTTAATTGAACTATTACCAACTTTTTGCGATTAATCAGTATTACTAAAAACCTTTAACTAGTCACAAAATAAAATCAAGTGTAATAAAGCAGAATATAAACGACACTCGATTTTTACATGGAAACCCTCACGGGAAAAACCACGGGCTGTTATGTGTGCCACACACGAACTTCAATCCACTAATTGTAATGGCAATTACAACCTAGGTTGACCACGTCAAACCTCACATGGTTACTAATATACTACTACTACATGCAGGCCTTCAAAAGTGAACCTAGTCCATTGCTTGCAAACTACCAAATGGTAAATACAAGTCTTAACTCTCTAAAAGAAGAGATAACACAACCTAAGGTGAATATATGCAATATTCAAGATGCTAAAATGCTAGGTTAAACATTCAAGCTTATCTAGGCATGGATGAACATGTTAGAGACATTCCTAGATATCATGTGGCTATATGACATTCATACAAACTAGCTATATATGCAAATCAAACCTTATAGGCAATAGCTATCACAAACAACTCACAAGGCACAATAAAAACTACCTTGAAACTAGTCAAGTCATAAATATGCAATCTTCAGACTAGTCAAGTAATAAAAAAGCCATCTTGTAGAGAAAGAACATGTAAAGTGATGCAAATAATGTTATAACTACAAGTCATGTGAGTAAAGAAGAAAACCCTATAAAAATCAAACTAGAACATGCCAGATGATGTATGAAACATGAAAATATGATGGGTGTTTGTAATTTGAGTAATAAAGATCAAGTCTTGATACCTTTGCTTTGAAGATACTCAATAGCTCTTAAAAGATGTAATTTTTGCTCTAAAAAACGACCAAAGACTATCAAGATATATATATATGAGATCCAAACAAAGTGGTACCGTTTTGGAAAAAACGCTCCAAATTCTCGTCAATTGCACTGGTCGAGTAGCGCACCACACCAGCGCACACCCTTTATTTTGCAAGGGCACTGAACGAGCTGCACTGGAGAGGGGCGCACGAACAGCGGCGAACTTCTGGAAAAGTTACGCTGGTGAGCTGCGTATGATGACCACCAGCGCACGACATGCGGTAAACCTTTGCCCATGTTACGCTGGTCCGGCGCATGACAACCAACGCAATGCACTGGTGTGCGCGGGTACTACACCGGTAAGAGGACCAGCGCACTGCACATATACTCAACACAATCAAGAAAAAGCGTGCAAGTGTGAATTGTGAAATGCATACATACAAAAAGCAATAATCACACATGCATGCTAGAATTGTGAGTGTTTGCATCTAAATCTCTTCAATTAGAGTCAAGATAGGTAATCTACCTTCCTTGAAGCTCTTGATGATCACGATGAGGTCCTTTGGCATTTGATGAGGATTTCTTCAATCCTAAACTACCCTTACATAATTGAACCCCATTGTGATTTTGTCACCGAAATAAACCAATTAAAAAGTGAGGCACTTACAATCTCCCTTTTTGGCTATTTCGTGACAAAATCAACACTCACAAAAACAAAAAATTGTTGGTCAACAAAATTTTTTCTACATTACAATAAAGCTCCTAGACTAAGTCTCAAACATCTTCAAGTCAAATCCAAGCTTATAGAAAAATCCAACCTACACACAATCAACAAGAAATATACCTTTTAAGACTAAGTGTGTGAGAGGTGCTTATAACAAGAGTAATTGCAATTGCTAATCAAGAAAATAAAACAATACAATCAAAAACAATATAATCATGCAATGCAATGCAACTCCCCCTAAATGCAATGCCAAGAATGGCACAAAATCTCCCTAACCCTACTCCCCATTTTTGTCATGAGATAGTCAAAAGGAGTCTCCCCTAATAGGTAAGCTTTAGCAAGGAGAGCTTGTAGCACAAGCACATATGCATAATCATATAAACAATTTTATGTAACTCAATTAAGTAAGAGAGATTCAAGAAGTTTTATTCTAAGAAAAGGATGTGTGACAAGAATGCTTTGTATGCAAGACATATTGCATTTAAAATCAAAAATAATGGTATTTGGCAAAGCAAACAACAAAGGTTTCCAATAGAATTCAAACCAATTTCACCATTTGTCATGGAAAAAGCAAGGATATAGAGTTTAAACATTTTAATTTAAAGAGCAACTATATCCAACTTTATAAGTAAAACAAGACATGAGCGACTTTGCACCCTATTTGATTTTTCCAGGTGAGATACCCATATGATAGTAGCCTTGTTCTACAAATAAAGAAAGAGAGATTTTGGATTTTAAGATCCTTATCTATTTGAGTCTCAATATTGCTTTTGCATACAAATTTGCATCCAAGATTTAGCAATCAAATATTTCACAATTTTTTTATCTCATACTTTTCAACTTAAGCATGTCATTAAATAGAATCATCATGTCATGGAGATCAATTAAAGGTCATTGAAAAAGTACTTCCAAGTACATCTCTTATTCCAAAAATGCATGTTTGAGCATAAATATGACATGGATTGCAAACAAGTCAATGTAGCACACTTATTTAAGAAAAATACATATAAGCATGTACAACCAATCATCTCAAGCAATTAACTAAGAGGCATAAAATATATTAATGTAGCACAATGCATGATCATGCAACTTTGCTCTCTTTGCTTGAGCTCCCCATATGGAGTCAAGACATACTATTTCAACCTAAGTGACAAACCCCAATAAACTTGCTAAGGTTCCTAAATCTAAGAGTGTCTAAGGGTTTTGTAAACAAGTCCGCTAGTTAGTCATTTGTTCTCACATGTTCCAATGCAATGGTTTTGCTCTCAACTAGCTCTATAATGAAATGGTGTCTAATGTCAATGTGCTTTGTCCTAGAATGTTGGACGGAATTTTTAGAAATGTTAATGACACTCATATTATCACAAAATAAAGTAAGAGTACCTTGCTCCAAGCCATAATCTGCTAGCATTTGTGTTATCCACATTAATTGAGTGCAAGCACAACTGGCGGCAATGTATTCTGCCTTGGTCGTGGATAGGGAAATTAAGTTTTACTTCTTGCAAATCCAAGAAACCAAATTGTTCCCAAGGAAGAAGCAACCGCTCGATGTACTCTTCCTATCATCATAATTTATCGCCCAATCGGCATCACTAAATCCAACAAGACTTGGATTAGTGTCAAAGGAGTACCAAATCCCATGATTTAAGGTACCATTCACAAACCGAATGATCCTCTTCACCGCAACAAGGTGAGACTCTTTGGGATTAGCTTGGTACTTAGCACAAACACCCACACTAAAACAAATATCGAGCTTATTTGCGGTCAAGTAAAGTAAGCTACCTATCATGCCACGATATAAACTTTGCTCAACATCCTTTCCACTAGTATCTTTACTAAGTTTCAAGGTTGTGCTCATGGGTGTGTCACAATGTTTGGCATTTTCAAGGCCTAACTTCTTACTAGGCTCTTTGTATATTTAGCTTGGGATATGAAGATCTCATCATGCATTTGCTTGATTTGCAAGCCTAAGAAGTGATTTAGTTCACCAACCATGCTCATTTCAAATTCATGAGACATGACATCAACAAATTGTTGAACTTTCAAGTTGTTGGTGGAACCAAATACAATGTTATCAACATAAATTTGAGTTATGAATAGCTCATCTTTAGTGCACTTGATGAACAATGTCTTGTCAACACTACCTCTAGAGTAGCCATTGTCAACAAGATAAAGAGTGAGGCATTCATACCAAGCCCTCGGTGCTTGTTTCAACCCATATAGAGCCTTCTTGAGACGATAGACATGAAAGGGGTGGTGTGGATCCACAAACCCCTTGGGTTGCTCAACAAACACTTCCTCATGCAATAAGCCATTGAGGAAGGCACTCTTGATATCCATTTGGTGTAATTTAAACTTATACACATAAGAAATGGATAAGAGAAGCCTTATGGACTTTAGGCGGGCAACGGGAGCAAATGTCTCCTCAAAGTCGATATCCTCAATTTGAGAGTACCCTTGTGCAACAAGTCTTGCCTTGTTTCGCACAATGTTGCCATCCTCATCGGATTTGTTCCTAAACACCCATTTAGTGCCTATGACTTTGGTGTTTCTAGGTCTAGGAACAAGAGTCCAAACCTCATTTCTCTCAAATTGGTTTAGCTCTTCTTGCATGACAAGAACCCAAAACTCATCCTCCAAGGCTTCATCAACCTTTTTGGGTTCTATTTGAGAGGTATAACAAGCATAGCTAATTTGATTAGCTATTTGACGCCTAGTCATAACACCCTCTCTAACATCTCCAATGATATCATCTTTATCATGGAGTTTTCTAATCCAATGAGTGGGTTCATTAGAGTCCAAAAGAAGAGCTCTATTAAAAGGTAAATCATCCTCTTCATCTTGGTTTGACTTTACACCACGTGAAGTCTCACCACTCTCCTTCAAAGGAAGGTCATCTATCTCACAAACATCCTTCCATGGTCATCATGTTTAGGCCTACAATCATCAAAGACAACATTTGATGATTCTATAACACTTCGAGTCTTTAAATTAAAAAATCTACAGGCCTTACTATTAAGTGCATACCTAATGAAAATACCCTCATCACTCTTGGCATCAAACTTGTTAAGTTGATCTCGGTCATTTAGTATATAGCACTTGCTTCCAAAGATGTGGAAGTAGCTCACATTGGGTTTTCTACCCTTCCATAACTCATAGGATGTTTGTTTAGTCCCAGGCCTAAGGAATACTCTATTCCCTATATAACAAGTCGTATTGATGGCTTCGACCCAAAGGTTCCTAAGGACTTTGTTGCTAAGCAACATGACTCGGGCTATCTCTAAGATGACTTTATTCTTCCTCTCAACAACACCATTTTGTTGAGAAGTCTTAAGGGCCGAAAATTCATGGGAAATACCTAAGCTATTACAAAAATTTTCAAAACTAGCATTTTCAAATTCTTTCCCATGATCACTCCTAATTTTCTTAATGCTTTTAATGTGAGAAGTTTTCTCATTTTGAATTTTGACACAAGGCATTTTGAATTTCTCAAAAGCTTCGGACTTTTATCTAAAGAAGTAAGTCCATGTGAACCTAGAGAAGTCATTAACAACCACAAGAATGTATCTTCTACCACCTAAGCTTTCAGTTTGGATGGGACCCATAAGGTCCATATGGAGAAGTTCTAAAGGCTCTTTGGTGGAAAGGTAGTTACCTTTCTTGTGCACACTCTTGGTTTGCTTTCCTTGTTGGTAAGGTCCATAAACTCTCTCAACCTTTTTCCTTAGCTTGGAAAGGCCTCTAACAACATTCAACCTATCAAGGACTTTCAAGTCCCTATAGTTCATGTGGCCAAATCTTTGGTGCCACACTTCAACTTGCTCACTAGTAGACAAGTTACAAAAGATGAAATTGGACTCAAAACAATAGCAATTGTCACTTAATCTTTTGTCTTTCAACAAAACTTGCCAATTTTCCTTAAAAATAGAGCAATCAACTTTGCCAAACATAACCGAAAGCCCTTCATCACTCAAATGTGATATACTAATGAGATTGGCTTGCAAGCCATCTACATAAAGAGCATTAGGTAAGGAGGGTAAACTGTTGATGAATATATTACCTTTCCCTATGACCTTTTTCTTAGATCCATCACCAAAGGTGACAAATCTACCATCCTCCATCACAAGAGTTTTAAAGAAACTCTTATTTTCGGTCATGTGCCTAGAACACCCACTATCAAGGTACCAAGTGTTGAAGGCATTTTCTTTCAAGGCAACTTGAGTCATATAGCAATAATACTCATCATTTCTATTCATCATAGAAGCAACATAGTCATTCCTAGGAGCCATTGGTCCATTAGCTCTAAGTTTCTTAGGTGCATGCATTGTGGCTCTTCTAAGCATATTTTTCTCAATCATGCTTTCTCTTCTACACAATTTAATATACTTAAAGCAATTAGGCCTAATGTGACCTTCAATTCCACAAAAAATGGCAAGTAGGAGTAAAATAAGAGTTCATACCATAGCCTTGTGTAAGCATTTGTGGCCTCCTTCTATTTTGAGTTGCTTTTGGATGTTGAGGTAACTCTCTCCTTTGTGGTTAAGCCAAGTTGGCATGTCTTCTAGGTTGAGCATGAAAGACCGTTGAGGAGGTCTTGGTTGTGAAGCTCTAGCTTATAGTGGTGGAGCTCTTGTTGGAATCCTTGATTGTGCTTGCTTGGAGGATTCACCAACTTCAACCCACTTGGTTGATTGTTGAGGGGTCTGAGCATTTTCAACATTTTTGCTCTTGACAAATGTTGTCTTTTTCAAGGATGTGGCTTTCATTTCTTCCACATATCCTAACCTCTTATTGTCTTAAGACTTTTCCCACAAGATAGCATCTTGTCAAGCTTCTCGATTTCGGAAGTCATCTTAGCAATCAACCATTTTGCTTCCATGAGCTCTTTCCTCAAGCTTTGTTCATTCTTCTTAGCCAAGACTAACTCCATCTTCAACCCTTCTTCCATCTCTTTTACTTTACTCATTTCCTTGCTTAAATGAGTCACTTTGGAAGTCAATTCAAGCTTCTCCCCTTTCAACTTTTGTATCTCCTTTTTCTTCTTCAATCTTGAGTTCTCAAAAAATCTCATGAAATCATCATAGTCCATCTCTTCATCAAACTCAACATTAGACATTGAGGAGTTGCTCCCACCATTTGAGTCATTTTCATCTACTTTTTCTTGCTTGTCCTCTTCCTTTTCTTTATCACTCATAACTTTATTGTTATTGTGAGAGGATAAGAAAGCAATGAAGTTGGCAACTTGGTCTTCATCATCATCCGAAGACTTGTCTTCATCTTCTAGGTCATCACTATCACTCCAAGTAACCGACATGGCCTTTCTTTTCTTTTTCTTCAAATTTGTACATTCCGGAGCAATATGTCCAAAGTCACTACATTCATAGCATTGGACACCTTTCTTGTGGTTTTTCTCTTAAGATTGCTTTACTTTCTTGAAGGGAGCCTTCTTCTTCATAAACTTTCCCTTGGAGTCAAAACCTTTCTTCTCAAATCTCATAAATTGCTTGAACTTCTTTGCCATCAAAGCAATTTCTTCATCTGAGTCTTCTTTATCCGAGTCTTTTTCATCTTTCTCTACCTTGATGCTCTTCAAGGTAAGACTCTTTTGCTTCTTTAGAGGTGTAGATGTATGACCCTTCTTAGATTCATAGGCCAAGAGCCTTCCAATTACTTCACTTGGCTTCATCTTTGAGTAGTCACTATTTTCTTCCAAGGTTGTCACTTTGGATTCAAACCTCTTGGAAAGCAATCTCATGATCTTTTGCTTGATTCTTCTATCCGAGTAAGGGTCACCAAGTTGGTGACTTTGATTCACAATATCCATAAGCTTCACTTGGAAGTCATTGAAGCACTCATCCTATTCCATCCTTATGGTCTCAAATTGTGTTTGGAGGACTTGGAGCTTAGAGTCCTTAATCACATCGGTTCCTTCATGAGCCATCTCCAATATGTCATAAGCTTCCTTTGCTATCCTTGTAGTTTGAATGAGTTTGTATTAGTTGTCATCCATGGCACATAGGATTGCATGCATGGCTTTGTTGTTCCATTTTGAAGCCTCAAATTCTTGGGGGGTCCATTGTGTCTTCGGCTTGGGGACTTCCTCTCCACCTCTCGTAGGAGTCATCATAGGTGGCGTGTACCCATCTTCAATCGCCATTCATGCTCGGTCATGAATTTGGCACACATATGCTTCCATTTTGCCTTTCCATGATGCGTAATTGACCCTGGTGAGCAAAGGGGGCCTTGTGCTAAAGGTACCCTCACCTCCAATTCCATTTCCACCTATTGTGTTTGGGTGAGAATGATATGAATGCACACAAACAAGCTAAACACACAAGACACAAAAGAAATCAAACAAATGCAAGAGATACTATCAAGAGCAATGGATCTCCTAATTATGTTAAGGAACCCGCTCTGATACCAATTGAAAATATATATAAAACGTGTCTAATATAATCTAGAGGAGGGTGAATAGATTTTAACCAACTATTACCAATTTTCGTGTTTAGTCAATTTTCAATGAACAACCCTTATCTAGTCAAAAATAACAAACATGTGTAAAATGCGGAAAATAAATAACACTTGAATTTTTACGTGGAAACCCACACGGGAAAAACCACGGGCTGTTATGTGCGCCACACACGAACCTCAATCCACTAATTGTAATGGTGATTACAACCTAGGTTGACCACATCAAACCTTATACGGTTACTAATCCACCACTACTACCCGCAGGCCTTCAAAAGTGAATTTAGTCCATTGCTTGCAAGCTACCAAATGGTAAATACAAGTCTTAATTATCTAAGAGAAGAGATAACACAACATAAGGTGAATATATGCAATATTCAAAATGCTAAAATGCTAGGTTAAACATTCAAGCTTATCTAGGCATGGATGAACATGTTAAAGACATTCCTAGATATCATATGGCTATATGGCATTCATACAACCTAGCTATATGGTCCAAATCAAACCCTATAGGCAATAGCTATCACAAACTCACAAAGCACAATAAAAACTAACTTGAAACTAGTCAAGCCATAAAGAAGCAATCTTGAGACTAGTCAAGTAATAAAAAAACTATCTTAAAGAGAAAGAACATATGAAGTGATGCAAATAATGTTCCAACTACAAGTCATGTGAGTAAAGAAGAAAACCCTATAAAAATCAAACTAGAAAATGCTAGATGATGTATGAAACATAAAAATATGATGGGTGTTTGTGATTTGAGTAATAAAAATCAAGTCTTGATACCTTTGCTTTGAAGATACTCAATAGCTCTCAAAATATATAATTTTTTGCTCTTAAAAACGACCATAGACTATTAAGACATATATATGAGATCCAAGCAAAGTGGTGTCGTTTTGAAAAAAATGCTCCAACTTCTCGTCATTTGCGCTGGTGGTGCGCTGGTCAAGCTGCGCACACACACCAGCACACGTCTTTTGTTTTGCAAAGGTGCTGGACGAGTTGCGCAGTCAAAGGGTGCACGACCAGCGGCAAACTTTTGGAGAAGTTACGCTGGTGAGTTGCGTATGACGTCCACCAGTGCACAACAAGCGGTAAACCTCTGCCAAGGTTACGCTGGTCGGCTGGGTTGGTCCGGTGCATGACGACCAGCGCAATGCATTGATGTGTGCGGGTAAAGGACCAGTGCACTGCACACGTAAGGGACCAGCGCACTGCACACATACTCAACACAATCAAGAAAAAACGTGTAAGTGTGAATTGTGAAATGCATACATACAAAAAGCAATAATCACACATGCATGCTAGAGTAGTAAGTGTGTGCAACTAAATCTCTTCAACAAAGAGTCAAGACAAGTAATCTACCTTCCTTTAAGCATTTGAAGTCCACAATGAGATCCTTTGACATTTGATGAGGATTTCTTCAATCATAATCTACCCTTACATATTTGAACCCTATTGTGATTTTGTCAACGAAATAAGCCAATCAAAAAGTGAGGCACTTACAACTTTCTTCACCATCTCTCTTCACGGGGTAGTGGTGATTGTGGTGGTTAGGTTTTGGTTTGGGGTGGCCACCGGTGAAGAGATCAAACGTTGATCTCCTCCGTTGAGAAGAAATCGACCGGTGGGGTTGGTTGGGTGCTTTCGGTTGTTGGTGGTGGGGAAGGTGGTGGTTGGATTTGAGTATTGAATATGGTTGGTTTTACTTTGAATTTGATTTTTACTTTGATTTTGGCTTTACTTTGACCCTTTTTTTATTCTTCAATTTTACTTTGAACTTGGTTGGATTTGAGTGGGGAGTTGGGGTGGTTTCGGTTTCGTTTTTCTGGTGAGGAGTCCGCTGGTTTGTAAGTTTCGAATTTTCTGATGAGGAGTCAGTTCTTGGGTTTCGTTTTCTTGGCGGTGGTGGTTTTCAATTTGCTGGGTGGCAGTGTTGGTGGTTTTTGGGTTTCAATTTTTTGGTGTGGGGGTGGTGGTGTTGTTGGTCTATGGACCTGGTGGAAAATGGATGATGAGGTTCCTGGGTTTATGGAAAATAGTGTTGGTCTATAGGGTTTCTAGGTTTGGTGATTGAGATGGGTAGTTATGGGTTTTGGATTTGAAGATAGATGGGTTTGATTTCTGGTGTTGAATTTTGATCTGGGTTTGATTTCTTTTGAATCAAATGATTTTAAGGGTTTGATTTATGGTGAATGGAATCAAAATTCAAAACTAATTTTGAAAGGACAAAATCAATTTGACTTTTTGGGATTTGGTGAATGTAGATTGTTGATGAAAGTGGTGTAGATTGTTGACTTTGATTTTCTGGAAAACTGAAGAACTTAAGTTTTGTATTTATTTTTATTTTGTTTTATGTTTTATGTTTTTTCAATGTTGTTTTATTTAATTAATACCTTGAGGATTAAATGGTCATTTTCAGATTATATTGAAGGGTAAAATGGTCATTTAATGGGAGGATTAACTTTTTTAACGGAAAAGGTAACAACATGGAGAAAATGTCTAATATTTTGGTTTCCATGGGGAAGAATGACCATTTCTGGAATTAGAGGGGGCAAAGTGTCTAATAAGGCAAACCTTAGAAGGGAAATGATTATATCCCTTAATTTAAGAGTAATGTTAGACTGTCCCAAAAAAATTATCAAAATTCATACCTAAATGATTTGGCATGTGAGTTGACAACATCTTGTTAATCTTGAGATTTTAGGGTGAGTGATGTGGTTTTGACAACTTACATATCACATCATTTGGGTATAGATTTTGGTAAATATTTTGGACAGCCTAAGATTGTTCTTAATTTAATATGTTTTGTTGGTGGAGAAGAGGAAATATTATGATATTGATGAATAATATCTTACCATTGAAAAGAAAATATTGATTTTATTTCCAAATACATAAAACTTCCTTATCTGTAATTGCAATATTTATTTACAACTCTGTAATTCTATTCTTCTCACAATGAATAAGAAAAACATCCTCTCCTCTTCTCCCGTGCATGTAGGTTGCTTCACTAGCAACCGATGCACGTAAATCCCTATGTGTTGTGTTACTTTACTTCTTTATTATATTGTGCTTTGCTTCATGGTATCAGAGCCTGGTTCGTAGGTTACTGTCGCTT
Organism: Acer saccharum; assembly: GCA_030490815.1. NCBI lineage: Eukaryota > Viridiplantae > Streptophyta > Magnoliopsida > Sapindales > Sapindaceae > Acer > Acer saccharum. The sequence goes on along the minus strand of CM059869.1, from coordinate 19,473,822 downwards.
ACCATATGTTCAATTAAATGTCATTGAAGAACATTTGATCAAACTTTCAAGTGATTTTGAAGAAAAGTGTGGGTTCCGCTGCGACCTATCTATTTGATTAACGTTTTGTTCCGCTTCTTCTTTGAGTAAGGCTCTTGTCTTTTTTTTTTCCCCTTTATCAATATAGGTGATTCAGTTTCTAATCCTAGCTAGAAACTTTCATTAGTTCTTTTAAATGGTTTGAACTATGTCTCTTGGTCAAGGGCTGTTAAATTGTCTCTTGGTGGAAAGAAAAAAATTGGTTATGTTGATGACAAATCTATTTGCCCTAACTCTAAAGGCTCAACATATGAGGACTGACTTGCTAATGATCAACTTGTTAGATCTTGGCTTCTAAATTCTATTGAGCCTCATATTGCTGAGATTTTGACCTTATCTGATTATGCAAAAGACTTATGGGATGCAGTGTCTAAGTTATATGGCAGTAATAACAATATTGCACGCATTTTTGAATTAAAATGAGAAATTGTTGTAGTTGAGCAAGAAGATAAAAGCTTTAGTGAGCATTTAGGGCATCTTAAAAAATTATGGGATGAACTAAACATGTATCGTCCTCATACTACTTATGCTAAGATTATTTTACAAAGAGCAGAAGAAGATAAAATCTTTTCCCTATTTAGCAGTTTGAGACCAGAATATGAAAACTTAAGGAGCAATATTCTCATGGGTTATCAGGTTCCCTCATTTACCAGTGTTTGTGCTACTGTTCAACGAGAAGAAACTCCTCACAAAACAATGAAAACGGAGTCAAAATTCACATCTGAGAAGGCTAAATCTCATGCATTATTGATTGAAAAAAACGATAAAAGGGAAAAATCGAGGAACAATCCTCGAAGTGAAGGAAGAAAAGAAGCTTATCATTGTGATCACTGCGGAAAAAATGGTCACACAAAAGATTGATGTTGAGAGTTGAATCCACACCTGAAACCTAATTTTGATAGGATTAAGAAGGATCATGCTGTCGTTGCAGACACATCAATATCTCAATGAATAAGCTGACTCAATTTTTCCAACAAATTAGTAAGTCTATGCTGCCTAAAACTAGTCAATCTACCTCTACTCACGTTTCAGGTAATTTACAAGCCTATCTTACTTCTTCATACAATACGAATTCATGGATTATTGACTCTAGAGCCACTGATCATATGGTCAATAATTCTTGTTTTGTTCATGATTTTATTCTTAAAAAAGATAAGCATGAGGTTTCTATTGCCAATGGAACCACAATTCCTGTCTGAGAGTGGAAAAAAATATTTTTTTCCCTCAAAGTTCCACTTCTAATTTTCTAGTTGTACCTTCGTTTCCTACTTAACTTTTATCTGTTAGAAACATTACTAACTCTTTGAACTGTGATGTCATTTTTTCTCCATCATCTGTTATATTTCAGGATTGAAAAACGAGGAAGATGATTGGTGAATGAATTTATTCACATGGCCTGTACTTGCTGAATGCCACCAAAAAAGCTTGTCTTACACCTTCAAACAACCCTGACCAGTGAATAAAGTGGCTCAAGTCTCAATACAACTTCAATTCAAAGCTTGTTTTTTTTTTTTAATAAATAAATAAAAGAAAATTGAGAGCACTATTTTTAGACCAATGAAGAAGAAGAAGAAGAAGATGAAAATGGATATCTGGGTGGATTCATTCTATGAATGAGTTTCTCATATTCATCATCACTATTGTGTGAAAAGAACATATTGACATTTATACTTGAATTACCATGACCAATCAAGACAAAGGTACTCTCAAATAAAAAGAGGATGTAAGGAAAGAAAAAGATCAAAAGCAAATCACCCTTAAAAAGGACTTCTTGCAAAACATTTAAAAACCCAAATACCCAGAACATCAATTAGAGAGTTCAAATGAAAACACAAGTATTTTTTAGGTGTGATTTGCTTTTGATCTTTTTCTTTCCTTGCATTCTCTTTTTACTTGTGTTTTCATTTGAACTCTCTAATTGATGTTCTGGATATAGTCCTTTTTAAGTGTGATTTGCTTTTGATCTTTTTCTTTCCTTGCATTCCCTTTTTAGTTGAGAGTATCTTTGTCTTGATTAGTCATGGTAATTCAAGTGTAAACGTTGATTTGTCTATTTTTATTCTTCCTTTTTTTTTTTTTAACCTTCAGAGGTCAATATGTGCTTTTCACACGATAGTGATGATGAATATGAGAAACTCATTCGTAGAATGAATCCACCCTGGTATCCATGTTCATCTTCTTCTTCTTCTTCTTCATTGGTCTTAAAATAGTGCTCTCAATTTTCTTTTGTTTATTTATTTTAAAAAAACCAAGCTTTGAACTGAAGTTGTATTGAGACTTGAGCCGCTTTGTTCACTTGTCAGGGTTTTTAACTATAACTCTCACTCTCTAATAAAGAGTGAGAGTTATAGTTATATTTGGGTCTCAAATAGTGCTGAGAGTGATTTTTATATGTACTTTTACTCTAGTGGTGCTAAGAGTGATATTTGAGGGTGATATTTTTGTAACAAATTTAATTATGACCAATTTATAGTAAGTGGTCAATAAATTGTAATTTATAACCTTTAATGTTAATAAAAATTATACCATTGTAAATTTCTCAATGAGATCTTTAAAATGGTACTAATATTTAATATATTTAAATATTTATAAATAATTATCAAGTTTGATAACATTAAAAAATTTAATTTTTAAATAAGGAAACATCATAAAATTTAAATTTCATAGATTAGAAAACAATGAACATAAACACAAACATAATGAAAAATTGTATTATTAGAAAATTTAGGAACTCAAACTACGGATGAATGTGATGTAAAATTATGTGGGAATAGAGTATATATATAGGCAATTTTGAAAAACTAGCCGTCGGAAGGCTTTTTATAATAATTTTTTTCTTGGATTTTTTGTTGATTTTTCTTATTTTTTTTGGATAAAATATATTTATTTTAAATTTTAATGTTTGAAAAATTGTAGACCGTCCTTCTCCATAGTTAGCAAATCTATTCTGTCAATCTCCAACGGTCATCAAATATGATCTGTTCATCTCTAACGGTCAACAAATCTGATTCGTCCATCTCCAATGGTCAACAAATCCAACTAAGTCCCACATATTCATCTCTATTAATTATGGTATGGGTCCCACGAAAAAACAAAAAATATCACTATTTTATTCATCCAACACATAGATCCCACCACCTTACACATGTGTCCTACCATATAACTCTCACTCTCACCTATACTAAATATAACTCAACCAAATAACTCTCAACCCATTTTAACTTTAACTTTAACTCTCTCTTGGGAATGGTATTGAGACTTAAAATAAGCACATATAGCTCTCTCTATTGGAGATGGCCTAAGTGTAGACATGACGCCGGTTCGGTTCAAAATCGGAACCGGAATCGAAACCAAACTGGGAATCGAAACCAGGGCAGTTCCAGTTCTGGTTCCCAAAAATACGGAACCATCGGTTCAGTTTCGGTTCTGGAACTGGCAGTTCTAGTACCATATTTTTTTAAAAAAAATGTTGGACAAAATGACACACCATTTTGAGTTTATTCACCAGACTATTTAAACTTCTCTTTCTTAGACAACAACCCTAGATTCAACTTCACTTTCAAAATCTTCTTCTCTCTCATCAATCCACAACAAAACCTCTGACTTCTCTCTAAAACTTTCTTCAAAAATCTCTTTCTCCGATCTCTTCTTTGATCCCTCTCGGCTCTCTCTCTTCGATCTTGTAAGTTGTAAGGATTGGGGATTTGAGATTTCGAATGATTTGATTTAGGGTTTCGAAGGATTTGATTAGGGATTTGAAGGATTTGATTTAGGGTTTTATGAGAAATTGTTGTGGATTTTGAACAAAAACAGAGATGGGTTGTAGAGAAAGATCTAAGGATTTGTTGGTGGATTTTGAAGTGAGAGAAGGAGTTTTGAAATGGAGTTGCAAGTTAGGTTTTCAGACAAGAAGTGTGGTTTATATAGTATCGGTTGTGATTTGGGTTGGATAATGTATTGGATAATAGATGAAGATGATTGGGTAAACAAAAAAAAGGAACCGAACTGTCGGAATCGTCGGAACCGGATTGGAACTAGGGAATCGGAACCATCGGTTCCGAACTGGGAACCGGACCGAACTGGGAACCGGCGCCATGTCTACCTAATAATACATATCTTATATATTATTATTATTATTATTATTATTATTATTATTATTATATATTATTATATGTTATTATATATATATATATATATATAATATTGCATAAGTTTGTGATTTTTTGAAGATTTAAGGGTAAAAAGGTCTTTTTAAGACTTGTCCCATGCATGGGACAAGTCTGGCCTAGGGTGGGACAGAATTTGGTGATTTTTATCTCACTTTGTCCTATTCTGTCCCATGCTAAAGTCGCGCCAAACGTGAGACAAGAAAAAACTGTCCCATATTGTCCTGTCCCGTCCCGCGTACTAAAGGCAACCTAAGTGACTCCAATAGGACCCAACTGCCCTGTGCTTGCAATTAGATTTTTTTTTTTTTTTTTTTTTTAAGGTTTCAATTAGATGAATTTGGTATAGCAAATTGGGTCTATTTATAATTTAACTGGATTTACAATAAAATATATAAATAAGTAAATCCATTTAAATAAGGTTACTATCGGAATTAAATTGGATGATTATGGTAATATTTGAATTTTTAAATTTTAATAATGGGTGTACTTATAAATTGGGTCTGTAAATCATATTTTCGGTCGATCATATCTGCACCCTTAAAATTATTTTTCCTACGATATTGAATTGAGAGAATTTTGAGAAAAAATATCCGCACCCTAACTGGATCCTAAACAAACCAGGCCTTAGTTTCGTACCGAAACCCAACTCAACTGACCCAGAAGCCCGGCCCAGCTAAGGTTTCACTTGACTGATCCAATTGAGAATTGACTCAATTAAAACAATTTAGGTTTTCACTCAAACCAAATCGCAATCTCTCTAGTTTTCTGAAAAAAAAAAAAAAAAAAAAATCCCAATCTCTCTCTCTCGTCTATTGAAGAACAAATTAGGTGCGTCGATGTCGAATATCTCTTTCATTTTTAACTTTTAAAGTTCAATTATTCATGCGATTTTAGTATTATTTTCTTCGATCGAATGGAATCTGTCATTTTTTGTTTCATTTTTTCATTTTATTATTTTTTTTTAACTTTCATATGGATTTTGTTCGATTGAATCTCTTTTAAGTGTTTAATCTAATATTATATTATCTAGATTCTGAATTCAAGATTGTTAGTTGTATCAAGTGACCGATTATGTGTAATAGAATCTGGTTTGTTTATTTTTAATTTAATTTTTCGTATTAATTTTCTCTGTTTTTATCGCTGTAATGACATTTTATTATGTTGATTTTGAATTCAAGGTTGTTTAATTGTGTGGAGTGACCGATAATGTACAACGGGATCGGATTACAGACCCCGAGAGGATCGGGGACCAATGGCTATATACAGACCAACAAGTTCTTCGTGAGAGCGAAAACCGGTCGGGTTACGGAGAACACAAAGGGGTTCGAGGCGGGTCAGGGCATGGCAGGGGTCACCAGGAAGGCAAACAAGGACATTTTGGAGCATGAGCGAAAGCGTCAGATTCAGCTCAAGCTCACGGTGCTCGAAGACAAGCTTGTAGACCAGGGTTACACAGAGGCTGAGATTGCTGAGAAGCTGCAGGAGGCTAGGAAGACCTTGGAGTCCTTTGCGGCTTTGGAGGACAGCGGTGGATCAACTGCCATTGTGGTTGCTGGGACAAAGTAACTGATCTTTCTCCGTTTTTTGAATGATTTATTGATATGCTTGTAGGGTTTAATAAATAAGTTGTTTGCATGATATTGTTTTGTATTTGTAGTGTTAAATGATCAAAATGGGTTAGTTACTTAGTTTGATGATATATATGTATTGAACCTGAAAGACTGATTGAAATGTTTGTTGGGTATTAGTCCTAATTGCCAAGCATGTCTCAGATGCATATTTAGTTAGTGAATAGGCAATTTCGCCTCTTCTTTCGGCTGCAAGGTCATTTCTATGTGTGTTCCTTGATAGCTTTGTTCTGGGGGCGTACATGTAATTCAGAATGGGATTTTTAGAGGGGAATTATTTTCTATAGTTCTCCTTATCTTAGACTCTGGAAAATTCTTCTTTTCTTATATTTATTTATTTTTTAAACTTTTTTAGGGCATTTTACTTCATTTCTTTTACATGGCTACTTCTATGAATTGTTTGAATGGAGTTAATAATTGTTTTCTGACTAGAGAAGCTCTCTAGTAAGTTACCGTATGAATTCTTTTTGTTATTTTCTGTAATTGTTGTAATCTTTTAGCATCTTCTTTGTTAAACTTCACGTTTATCAAGATAAGTTTCTTTTCTTTAGTGTAAAATTCGAAATGGAAATAATATTCAGATACTTATCCTCCTTTACATCTTAAATTAGAACTTGAAGATTTTTCAACTCTTATATATGTTCTTACTTTTTACCTTATTATAAAATTCGGTTCGAAAGTATATTTTTTAGCAGTTGAGATGATCATTCTTATTATGACTTTTATGCTTGTATTTGGGTCTGATGCTCTTGTTAACTGTTTGAGATAATTGTTTTTTCTATGGTAATGGGTTATTGATTTGGAGAATATACTTTGGTGGTTTATCAGGTTTTCAGAAACAGAGACCCACAAGATTGCTGCTAGAAAGGAGAAACAGATGGAAGCATTTAGATCTGCTCTTGGAATAGGGATGACTGAACCTGATGAACCTATCGCTGGGGGAAGTGATGAAGGACCAAGGAGTGGTCATAGGAATGGTCCCAATGATGATAACAAGTGGCAGGAGAAAAGTGAACATGCCTTTTTGGATAGAGAGAGTGGCCGGAAGAGACTTACAGAAGAAGATGGCAAACCTAAGGATGATAAGAAAAAGCGTGTTAAAGATGTGAAAAGCAAGGAGGAGACAAGGCATCACAGCAAGAAAGATAGCGGAAAGAGAAGAGGACATAGGAATGATTCTTCTGATTCAGATAGCAGTAGTGAGCATGCTGAAGAGATCTCAAAGAAGCATCATAGAGTTAGTCGTTGGAGTGATCATGAGAGTGACACTGATTCTGACAACCATAAGAAAAAAAGCAAATCTTCAAGGAAGCACAAGAAAAGCAGAAAACATTATAGTGACAGTTCTGATTATTCTTCTGATGATGACATTAGTAGGAAGCACAAGAAAAGCAGAAAACATGTTAGTGACAGTTCGGATTCTTCTGCTGATGATGATGATGACATCAGAGAGGTTGGTTCCAAGAAGGTAAATGAAAAATATGAAAAATCTCAGAGGCATGACTCGGATGATGATTCTGGTTTTGATGAAGGCTCATCTAAACATAGGACTCAGAAAGGGAAGCAGCATATGAAAACAAGAGTACGACATGATTCTGAAGATGGCCCTGATACTGATAGTGAGATGAACGAGAAAAGAGGTCAACTTGAGAAGCAGAGTAAACAGGAGGGTGGAAGCCGCAGGAGAGAAAAAGACCATTCTGATGCAGAGCCCCAGCGGAAGAGTGATGATGATAGGTATAGGACAAGCAGCAGAAGGTATGATGTTGATACTGATAATGAGATGGACAGGAAAAGAAGTCAACTTGAGAAGCAGAGTAAACAGGAGGGTCAAAGCTTCAGGAGAGAGAGAAACCGTTCTGATGTGGAGCCTCAGCAGAAGAGTGCTGATGATAGATATAGGACAAGCAGCAGAAAGCATGATGTTGATGATGAAAAATGGGGAAATAAGAGCAGAAGGAATGATACTGTTGATGATAAGTCTGATGCTGCCAGATATGATCAAATTGAGAAGCATAGTAGAAGCAGAAGGCATGATACTGATGGTGAAGATTCAGATTCCAGTTATGGGAGGAAAAACAATAAAATAACAGAAGGAAGGCCAAAAGCAATTGAAAAGAAGCCAGCCACTATGACTGATGACAGTGACAATAGCAATATCAATAGTGATGACTCTGGTCAGGGAAGCAGTGACAGTGATTCTGACAGCAGTGCAAGTGATGACAGATATGAGAGAAGTGGAAAGACTCCTGTGGGTAAAAGCAAAAGTGAACGTGAACTTGGAGAGAGGGGGAGTGATAGAGGTGGAGGTGATAAATCTAGAGGAAGAAGTGGGCAGTACAATGATGATGCATTAGACGCATTAAGGAAATTGGAGGAGAAAAGTCTGCACCAATTAAGGAGAGAGTCTGGGGATAGGTATAGATCCAGCTCTCGACACCAAGAAGTGATCACAAGTAAGAGGAATTTTGATGATGCAAACAAGGAGGAGAGACGCGAAACAAAGTTAAGAAGTCGGATTGTTGGGAAGGACACAGAGAACATAGATCACTCTGCAGATGCTAAAAATGAGTTTGATCTAAATACTAGATCACATGGGAACAAGGACGGTAGGAGTGGGGATGATCGAGATTATAAAGAGCATGTAAGTGGAAGAAGGCACGGCAGGGATGAAGAGGACTATAAAATGAGAAAGCGCCAAAGAGATGAAGGAGACGACTATAAATACAGAAAGCATGAGAAAGATGATGAAGAGCTGCAAAAGGGAAGCCGCGGGCATGTAAGGGGGGAGGATGAAGAGGACCATAAAATGAGAAAGCGCCAAAGAGATGAAGAAGAGGATAGAAAACATGAGAAAGATGATGAAGAGCTGCAAAAAGGAAGTCGCAGGCATGTAAGAGGGGATGGAGAAGAGGACCATAAAATGAGAAAGCGCCAAAGAGATGAAGAAGAGGATTATAAATATAGAAAGCATGAGAAAGATGATGAGGAGCTGCTAAAAGGAAGTCGCAGGCATGGAAGAGGGGAGGAAGAAGAGGGAGGTAGTAAAAGTCTTGAGCGTGACAGACAAACTGATTATTCCAAGAGAGGTAGATATGATGATTCACGGTCAAGTGAGAGAAAGAGATACGAATACAAGCATAGTGATGATCGGGGCAGACGTCGAGACTAATACTGCGCTCTTATATCTTCTGTTGATATGAATTCAGAGAGAAGAAGCCAGAAGGTATGTAATATGAGTATATGATTCCTGGTTTTGCAGTTACATATATTAAAATGTTTGGTCTATAAAATGCATGTAGCCGATTATTGACAACTGTGATATGAGAGTACCTGTATTATTGCATAGATCAAAATGGCCCAACTCACTAGATATCTGATTTATTCTTTCTGATTTCTTTTTATTTTCTAAAAAAATTAACAGCAATTATGTATGCATATATATGTATAACTAGTTTATTGTTTATTCTTGATGCAGACACCAAGAGAGGGTTAAACTTTAAAGACTATCGGCAAACATGGAATGGGACTCAAGAATAGAGAATTCCCTATGGAAGAAGTAAGATATAATGTCATTTGTAGATGATGATAAGTTTGTTAAAACTTTAAAGCAGTTGTGTTTGTTTATGTTTTTGAGGATGTGAGAAATGTGTAAAATCATCACTTTTTACCAGAAACCAGGATAAAGTCTCAGCCTTGTCTATTTGGCTGTGTTAAAATTTGTTGGTTATCCTTTTTGGACTGGTTGACAGTAGCTTGTTGATTTTTGCTGCAAATGTGTGGGTATTTACAATTCAGTAGCACATCTTATATATCTTGCGACTAATTATTCATCTCTTCTAAAATAGTATGAATTGATTTTTATTTAGGGAGTTGGAATTGGAGTTCTTTATTTGAATGTTTTCAATAAGAATGTTAGAATTGGAGCAACAGGAATTCTGCATCTACTTTTGCAGTGATGGATTTCATCATAGTTGCTTGACATCTCAAAACAAATCAGACAGTTACAGAATTATTATGATTTTTTTCCAATGCTATCCTTGAATTCTCAAGTCTGAGTTACTTCTACCAAATAAAATTGTTTATTTATTGCAAAATAACACAAGAAAACAAACATAATCCAACAATCAAATGCATCTAACGCCTAGAAATTGAAAACCCAAATTTTTAAGAAACCAGAATGATACATGTTAACCAGGACAAATGTCAACCCAAAAACAGTGTAGTGTCTGACCTACCTAGTGAAGTAAGAGCATATAGATCCCTTAATCAAGCCCTTTAGCTTAATTAAAGGAGGAGCTGCAATTTTTACTGCTCCAAGAGATTCTTTAATGACTTCCTTAATTAGAATCTAGATGAACTCACTCCCTTAATTAAGGGGTGGTTTTAGCCCCCCTTAATTAAGTGGGTTCCACATATAAAGAAGAAATGTAGTTAATGAATAATAATAATAAGTGGGCTCCACATAAAATAATAATAATAAATTATAAATGAGTTACTTAAAAGAGTATTCTCGGAACACATACTCCCTTAATGACCCCTTACAACAACATCTATCCTTAAATAAGGGGGTCTCTAAAGGAGAATCTATGAGATGCTCTAAAGGACTATACTTTTCACCTCAAAACGACTATGTCACATAGTGACAATAATCTTCCTGTCCTGACTTGAGTGTCCAAGAGTGGTTGTTGGTGTCACTGTGACCATGGTTCATCAATTGGTGACACCACCTTGTCAGATTTATCATGCGGTGACAATCAACCAAAGTTGATCCCAAGAAACCCTCTATGTGGGGGTTGGACTAGTGGTTTGCCTTTCACTTCCGTAACTAGTTTTTCCGGGCTCTAGATTACTAGAGTATTTTAAAAACTCAGGAACTGTGAGGAATGAACACGTTTTTTTAGAGGTAACACTTGTCGGACATGTGTCTGACACGTAATTTCCTGTTTCCATTGACTTTCTAACGAAATTGACTTTCCAACATGGCACAAACATGTTTGGGGCCCTGCGAACAAAGTATCAAATCCAACCCAAAATCAAAACCAACCTAAACCAAACCAAATCAAAGCCAAAACCCTCACCATTAACCACCACCAGAAAACCCAGAACTAGAAATAAAGGAAGAGAGAGAGAGAGAGAGGGTGTGCGAGTGGGAGATGAGAAAGGCAAGACTACATGAGAGATTGAGGTTTAGAGAGAGATGATCGTTAGAGATGGAAGATTTCAATTTTAGATAAAGGTCGTTAGAGATGATCGTATTCTACTGTGCCCGTGTCCTAGTTTTGAGATTTTTCTTACCTCTGTATCGTATCGTCCCCGTGTCCCCGTGTCCGTGTTCGTGTCCGTGCTTCATAGCTCGGGAATGATTACAGATCTAAGGGCCAGTTTGGTATTGCTGTAACTTTTATAATAACCACCGTTAGCTGTGCTAAAAGAATAATCAGCTGTGAAGTTAATCAGCAGATATTTGGTTAATTGTATTTTTAAAACTACTATATAGCTCAAAAACAGTAAACATATATTTGGTAATTTTATTGTAAAAGTGCTGAAATTAGTTACAATGACTAAAATATACATGAGTTTAGGACTCTATTTCATTTTTTTTTTCATTAATTATATATATAAACTCCATAAGAACAATTAAAAGATTATAAATCAAATAAATATTTAAATATAATATTTAATTTTGAGATGAAATAAGGTATATAAATGATTTTAACTTGATTTCACAAGGATAATAATGATATTTTAAAAGATGTATTAAATGCTGAAATAGATTATTTCATAATGACTTTCAAAAAGTAACCCCTCACTTACTTCTCAAAATCACTATCAAAACTTACCAGATTATTAATTAATCACTTTTGAAAGTTTTACCAAACATCATTTTATATCAAATTATAAAATAATCTAATTTTAACTTTTTAAAAAGAAATATCAAACTGGCCCTAAATGTGGCAATATGGACTGGCTCGGCAAGGGCGTACTGGGCCCTTAACACGTCGATCCCAAAAAAGCCTGAAGGAGGAAACAGGCCGGGCCAGCGACATGATAAGCTTTGGGGCGGCCTGGCCTGGGCCCGAAGCATGGCCATAGCAAGCTGTGCTGGCAAGCCGGGCCTAAACAGGCCGTCCACTTCCTCTCTTTTTTTTTTTTCTTTTTTTTTTCAATTAAATAAAATAATAAATCTTATATATAATTTTTTAATTTATAAAAAAATATAAAATAAATAAATAATTAATCAGTGATTTTTTTATAATTTTTTTTCCTATTTTATTTATTTATTTTGACTTAAAAATTTATTTATATTTTAATATTATAAGTTAAAAATTTATTTATTATTTTAACTTATGTATTTTAATTTTTAAGTTTAAAATTTATTTTAGTTTAAAAAAAGTTTAAAATTTATTTCTTGTTTTATTTTATGTTAAAAATTTATTTCTTATTTATTTAGTCTAATGAGTAATGAATTTATTTCTTATACAGTTTGAAATCATTTTTTAAATATGTGTCGGTTCAAGAAAAGGAATGAATAATTTCCAATGAGTCAATGACACAAGCGCAAGGCCATGGAAACCTTTTTCAATGCAAAGTTAATGTTGCAAGTAAGCTTACTAAATACAGAATGCACAAGAAAAAATTCCAACATATATCTCCAATGTTGGCTAAACTTTGTTGGAGAATTGCTACTAAGCCTAATTCTTTGGTTGCGAGGGTCCTTAAGGGGAGATATTTCCCTACGTCATGTTTCCTACAGGAGGATTTTGGTAACACGGGTTCGTATGTTTGGAGGAGCCTTGTTTGGGGTCGGGAGCTTTTATTGGCTGGTTCAAGGTGGAGAGTAGGCTCTCGATCTTCTCTCGCCATTTACTCTGATCGATGGTTACCCAGGCAATTTTCTTTTAAAGTTCAGTCTCCACGGGTGTTAGGGGATACGGCTCTTGTAAGGTCGCTTTTCACTGAGTCTGGGAGATGGAATTCTCAGTTGATCCGGGAGTCTTTTTTGGAGGACGAGGCTGATGCTATCTTGAGCTTGCCTTTAGGTGTTACCACAGTGGATGATACACTCATGTGGCATTATGAGAATTCTGGTGTGTATTCTGTGAAAAGTGGCTATAAGTTAGGGATTTTGCTTCGCAATCGGGACGTTCCTGCGGCATCGGGTGTTGCTGAATGGTGGAAGTTTTTTTGGAAACTTAGGATCCCCCAGAAAGTGAAGATTTTTACTTGGCGAGCTTGCAACAATTGGCTTCCAACGTTGGTGAATTTGGCTAGAAGGGGTATGCTGGTGGATAATCTATGCCCGGTCTGCCATAAGGGAGAGGAGACCTCTATGCATGCTTTATGGGGTTGTAGCAGTATCAAAGCCACTCGCAGGTCCTGCTACTTGCTAAAGGAGTTTCCCTGGACAAATGATATGCAGATCCTTGACTTGCTTACCCACTGCAGCAGTGTTCTGCGTATTAAGGAATTAGAGCTTTTTTGTGTTGTGTTGTGGCGGGTTTGGTTTTGGCGTAACAATTTTATCCATGCTTCATCTCCTTCTAGGACTGAGAATGTTATGGAATGGGCCACTGATTATCTTGCTGAGTTTCGGACGGCTAATCTGGTGGACCTTGGTTCCCGTCCTAGGGAGAGGACTGTTGGCACTGTGCAATGGTGTAAGCCTGGTGTTGGGGTCTTCAAGGTTAACACTGACGCTGCTATTAGAAGAGATGATGGTTTGGTTGGTGCTGGTGCGGTGGTCAGGGATTCGACTGGGATGGTGTTGTTCACTGCTGTGCAACGGATGGTTGCGTGTTTTGACCCTGCGGTAGCGGAAGCTGTTGCAATTCTTATGGGCCTTCGGTTGGTGATTAACAAGGGGATGCTGCCTGCTATCATTGAGAGCGACTCCAAGGTGGCTGTGGACATGATTAATTCGGAGTCTGGTTTTTTTTGCTGATATTGGTGGTGTCATCAGTGATATCTTGGCTTTGAGAAGTCAATTTGAGGTTTCTTTTTCTTTTGTTCCCAGAAATGCCAATAAGGCTGCTCATGCCTTGGCTAAAATGGCTTTCCTTTCCTCTAGTGACTACTGGTGGCAGGAATCTTACCCTCCTTGCCTTGAGTCGATTGTTAGGAATGAGTGTTTTGCCTAGTTTCTTTTAATGAAATTTACCTTTCAAAAAAAAAAAAAAAAAAAAAAAAAATTCTCTACTCTAAATAGTTTATTTATTAGTAATTATTCAATTTTTACCTTTCACATTTTCTTTATTACTCTTTAAGATTTTAGGTTGGGAATTGTAAATTAATAAAAAATTTATGTTTTTTCACTTAAGCAATTTTATTCCAACTGTTATAACTAAATTCTTCTTATTCTCTATCCAAATAATTTCAGGTGCTAAATAATAAATATTTTAGGTTATTAATATGATTTTGGTACATTTATTATATAGTTTGTTATTTAAATGTTTTCAACTACTTATATGTCATTTCCAGCTATGTGTATTGTCAAAATTAGGTTTCGTAACAAGATGAAAGATGCATTTCTTACAAACTCTTTGATTATGTATATTGAAAGGGAAATCATATAGCAACTTAGTATATGTTCGATCATAGGCAATTTTATAAACTTAAAAGAACTTCGGGTGGTTCTATTTTAATCCATAAAACTGTGCCTATTTTATTTATTAATTTATTTGTTGTATTATTACAATTTACATATGAGACTATACATTATTACATTTGATTTTTTTTTTTAATATTAGTATATTCGTCAGAATATTTTTTTTTTAAAAAAAGCTTACCATTGTCAAGTTCATTATTACAACAATAATAATAAAAATTATTATTCAAGATAAAAAAAAAGAGTTTATTGCTTTATTATTATTATTAGATGAAATAAAACTCAAACAGGTGATTTAATCAATCTGGGAAACAGAGAGCATGCATGACTGATATTATTCAAGGAGTGAGGTTGGAAATCTGTGTGGCTAAGTCATCCAAAGCCTTGTAAGAGCTCCCACCTTGTTGGGCAGCATTTAAAGCTTTGTCACGTATCTTCATCCATTGAATTCTTTCAGGGCGATTCAGCTGGAGTGAGTCAGCTAAGATTTGAGCGAGTTTTACAGAGTCAGGAATGGTACCTAAACCCTCACAAACTGGAATAGCTGCGCCCAGTTCATCCACAATCAATTGTTTGTTCATGAATTGATCACACTGCATGGGCCATGTAAGCAAGAGCACACCACCCATGAGACCATCAAACAGTGATCCCCACCCTAAGTGACACAAATAGGACCCAACTGCTCTGTGTTTGAGTATCATTGATTGTGGAACCCACCCTTTAATCACAAGTCCTCTCCCAGCCACACGATCTTCGAATCCATTAGGTACAACACTCTGATCACCACTTTCACTCTCAACACCTTTCCTAGGTTTTTTCACAGCCCAAATGAATCTCACCCCACTCTTCTCCAATGCATCACCTAATGCCTCCATTTGTTGTTTGTTCAAAGTGATCTCACTTCCAAATCCAACGTACACTACTGATTTGTCCACCGGAGACGAATCGAGCCACGCAAAGACCTCATGGGACGGCATTGCAGCTGGACCACCTCTTTCTGAACCAGCTTGTACAGGGACCAAAGGTGAAACATCCCAAACCCTATCGTGTTTAGCTATGGCTTTGAAAGCGTCAAAGCTCTTGGTGTGTAATTCCCTGAAGGAGGTGAGAACTAGTCCCCAACTCTCAATGGTGTTATGTAACATTTCTCCTTTGAAAAACTCCCTTTTGATTTCTTTGTAATTACTCCAAATAGTAGACGCAATATACTGATTAGAAGAAAGAAAAGCAATGGTTTTGATTCCCAGAGCGGAAGACAATGGATGAGTCCAAGTGGTGTTCATAGCATCAGTGAGGATAGCTACAGGAGGAGATGGGTGTGATTTGAACCATTGAATAATAGGATGATGGAGTTGACTCAAGGCCTCCAACATGTAAAGAAAGTAATCTTGAGTGACATCTTGCATGTTTTCTGAGCCGGTAGGGAGTGAAGGGTGAGATGGAAACGGAAGAACTAGGGTTTGGATGATAGTTTTGTCATGTAGGGAAATAAGTGGGTTCAGATAATACAGATTCTTCGGCGTCAAGGCGAATGTGATAGTTATTCCACGGATGGCTAGCTGGTGGACTACGTCTATCATCGGCAAAATGTGACCGGAAGCTGGCCATGGGATAGCCAGAATATGCTGATTCTTTTTGCTCATCGACATCTCTTTCTTGTGAGATTGTAATCTAAGAAATTAAATATTCTAAGCTTACCAATTGTGTGCCTTATATAATATGCTAGCTACGGCCTAGGTGTACAGAGAACAATAAACAATTGTTAAGTGTGTTTTACATTTTAGCAATTGTTTGGCTAATTATATGCTAGCTGGGTGCACAAGGAACAATAAACAATTGTATGTAGTCCATCACTCGATCTACGTGACTTACTTTTTTTACAAAAATCAGACGCTATAATTTGTTAATTAATAAATAATCCAAGAGTACCGTAGAATTATTAACACCCAGATCATCTATGCATAAGGTCCACTTTCTTGACACTTTTCTTTTCTGTGCACACCGATAAATATATATCAATGATTTGTATATGGACCATTAGATTCAATTTCTTTGATTCAATCTACATACACTTATCGGTGTTTATCCATAATCTATGACGTAAGCCCAAGCCCATTGAAACCTTTTTCAATGCAAATTGTCAAGTAATCAAGTATATATGCATCATGGCCCACTAGATGTTGCAAGTAAACTTACTAAATATCTAAATTCAAATTTTGATAGGAAAAAAAAGTATTAATAATGAAAATAAAAAAGAAATTGCATTATTATTATTAGATGAAACAGATCTCGAAAACAGACAGCATGCATAAAAACTGATGAAATAGATCTCGAAAACAGACAGCATGCATGAGCATGATTCAAGGAGTCAAGTTGGAAATGTGTGTGGCTACATCATCCAAAGCCTTGTAAGCGCTCCCACCTTGTTTGGCAGCATTTAAAGCTTTGTCACGTATCTTCATCCACGCAATCCTTTCAGGCCGATTCAGCTGGAGTGAGTCAGCTAAGATTTGAGCCACTTTTCCAGAATCAGGAACTGTATCCAAACCTTCACAAACTGGAATAGCTGCTCCCAATTCATCGACAATCAATTGTTTGTTCATGAAATGATCAGGTCGCATGGGCCATGTAAGCAAGAGCACACCACCCATCAAACCATCAAAAAGTGATCCCCACCCCAAGTGACTCAAGTAGGACCCAACTGCTCTGTGCTTTAGTATCATTGATTGTGGAACCCACCCTTTAATCACAAGTCCTCTCCCAGCCACACGATCTTCGAATCCATTAGGTACAACACTCTGATCACCACTTTCATTTTCAACACCTTTCCCTGGTTTTTTCACAGCCCAAATGAATCTCACTCCACTCTTCTCCAATGCATCACCTAATGCCTCCATTTGTTGTTTGTTCAAGGTGATCTCAGTTCCAAATGCAACGTACACAACTGATTTGTCCACCGGACACGAATCAAGCCACGCCAAGACCTCATGTGATGGCATTGCACCTGGACCACCTCTTTCTGAACCAGCTGCTTGGACAGGAAGCAAAGGAGACACACCCCAAACCCTATCGTGTTTGGCAATGGCCTTGAAAGCGTCAAAGCTCTTGTTATGTATCTCAGAGAAGGAGTTGAGAACTATTCCCCAACTCTCAATGGTGTTATGTAACATTTCTCCATTGAAAAACTCTTTTTTCATTTCTTTGTAACAACTCCAAACAGTAGACGCTATATACTGATTAGAAGCGAGAAAAGAAATAGTTTTGATTCCTAAAACGGAAGCCAATGGATGAGTCCAAGTGGTGTTCATAGCATCAGTGAGGATAGCTACAGGAGGAGAGGGGTGTGATTTGAACCATTGAATAATAGGATGATGGAGTTGACTCAAGGCCTCCACCATGTAAAGAAAATAATCTTGAGTGACATCTTGCATGTTTTCTGAGCCTGCAGGGAGTAAAGGGTGAGATGGCAAAGGAAGAACTAAGGTTTGGATATTGGTGGTTTTGTTATGAAACGACTTAAGTGGGTTCAGATAATAGAGATTCTTCGGTGTCACGGCGAATGTGATGGTTATTCCACGGAGGGCTAGCTGGTGGGCTACGTCTATCATCGGCAAAATGTGACCGGTAGCTGGCCATGGTATAGCTAGAATATGTGTATTCTTTTTGCTGATCGAGCTTATTGACATCTCTGATCTCTCTCTCGGTATTTCTTGTGATTGTAATCTAAGAAATTAAATATTCTAAGCTTAGTACATCTTAGCAATTTTGTGCCTTATATCATATGCTAGCTAGGTTTACACTTTACAGAGAACAATAAACAATTGTAAAGCGTGTTTCACATTTTAGCAATTGTTCGGCTTAAATGCTAGCATGGTGCACAAGGAACAATAAAGAATTGTATGCAGTAGATCCACGTGACTTTTTTTTTTTTTTTTCCACAGAAGCTTTGCACTATATGTTGACATCTAATTGTAAATAAAAATATATGATCAAGATTTATTTATTTCTTTTTCATACAAGGTCGAAGGAGATAATCCTAACTAAAAATCAGACGGTATAATTCCACAGTACTGTTGAGTTATTAACACCTAGATGGGCCAGATCTATTCATAAGGTCAAACTTTCTTGGCATTTGTGCTATCAGTGGTGATTTGGATAATTGGATCTAAGAAGTGCCCATTCCCATAAGGAATTGTTTAGTAATTATTGTAACAGCATGCCTGATGCCTCCTTCGTTGTGATTGATTTAAGGGGAATTGCCTTTTAGTCCCCATAGTTTATCTTAATCTGTGTTTAATCCATGATTTTTAGAATTATAACTTTTAGTCCTTCTGTGACAGAATCCGTCAAAAGATAGATTTTGCTATGTCAGTCGGACTAAATGACCATAATGCCCTTGAAGGTTGCTGATACCATTGAAAAGACCGTTTTACCCTTAATTAAAAACTAAAAACAGATTTAATAATATATATACAGTAGAACCCCTCTAAATTAATATTCTTAGGACCCATCCTTGTGTATTAATTTAGAGGGATTATTAATTTGAAGAGTGTTACATTGTAAAGTGTTATTTTGTCTTAGAAAATGTGTGGAAGTCGGTTTTTTTATTTAGGGAAAGTTCCTTTTTGGGATTCCTTATTTAATCGATTTTCTTCTTCAAGGAAAGTTCTTTTTTTTTTTCTTTTTTGTTAAATTTTTTTTTTTCCAGGATTCCTTTTTTAGGAAAGATTTATTAAGAAAATTTTCAATTCCTATTAGGAATGTGATTACTTAGTGACCAAGGATACTCACCCAAAAAATAGTGAGGCTTATTTTTTGGTTGTATACTTGTATATAACAAGATAGATCTCATGATATACCTAAAAATTATATTCTTAACGGCTCTTAAAAATTCTCTATTTTCTATCTTCTTTGTTATAACTTATGATAAGAAGACAATTCAAAAGATGAAGGACAAAGTCAAAAATATCAAGCATGGTAGCCTTATACAAACTAGCATCTTGAAGTACTTTTCTAGTTCTTGATTATTATGTAATTTTATGGAATTATTAATTTATGCGACAGTTGAGACCAAAATTTTACATTGGGTTTCAAAAAGAAATTAATAATTATTACGATAGTGGGGTTTATAAATTTTTGGGTTAAATTCATTTTCGTCTCACTAGTTTGACTTAATAGCCAAACTGGTCCCCCGATTTTCAGTATTATGTTGATAGGTCCTTCTAGTTTTCAAAATTCCGTCAAATCAACGAGGGTAAAAGGGTAAAACAATATCGAGGTTCTAAAATCTTATCTGACCAAAGGGTATAATGGTATTTTACAAATTAATAAACAAAAATTAAACAAAAAACAAGCAAAATTAAATTTAAATGTGGAGATCCACCTAATTAAAAATTAACTTTTTATTAATGAAAAAAAAAACATAAATTAAAAAGAAAAAACTAAAAGAAAAGGAAACAAATATATTAATGAATTTTTTTTTAAAAAAAAACAAATATTAATGGAATTAAAAACTTAAATTAAAAATTGCTTAACAAATATTTTAAAAAAAGAAAAAGAAAAAAAAAAGATTTAATAATAATAATAAACTAACCTAAACTCAAACACCCAAATCATCTACCCTATTGTCATCTTCTCCACCACCCAAACACTAACCTAAACTCAATCACTAAACCCTAGCCACCATCACCTAAACACCAAACCATAGCCATCACCCTAACCCACCGAAATCACACAGGCCACCACCCTTACAAGCTCCGATCAACTCCAAGTCGAGATCGACACTCGATCTCCTCCTTCATGCCACTCGATCTCCTCTCGCCGATGAGCCCCTTCTTCTTCTTCTCATCTCTCTTTACGGGGTAGTGGTGATTGTGGTGGTTGGGTTTCTTTTTGGGTTTGGATTTGGGGTTGCCGTCAGGGATGATGGTTGGGTACTTTCAGTTGTTGGGGGTACCGGTTGGATTTGAGTGTTCAAATTTATTTATTTGATTTTTCTGGGTTTCGATTTCTTGTTGGTGTTGGTGGTGGTGGTCTATCGGAGCTGGTGTTGATCTATTGGGTTCCATGAAATGAGGGTTATGATTTGATGATTGAGATGAATGGTGGTAAGTTCGGTTTTGGAGATGGATGGATTTGGTTTATGGTGAATGGAATCAAAATCAAAATCGATTTCAGGAAATTGGTTTGATTATGGGGAATAGAAAAAAAAAAAATCAAAATTGATTTTGAATTTTTTTAAAAAAAATTCTGGAAAAGTTTTGTTCTTTTGTTTATTTTGGTTGGTTCTTGTTTTGTTTTTCATTATTTTAATTTCAGCTTCTTGGTGTGTTTGATGGTGGGTATTGTGTTTGGTGGTGATGTCTTGACTGCGTGTGGTGGTGGTGTGAAGAAGATGATGTTTGATGGGTTGGGTTTGATGTTTGAAGAAGATGATTTTGGAGATTGATTTCTAGGTTGGTTGGTGTTTGATTTTCATTGATTGTAAAGGTTTGAGATTCGTGAAGAGAGAGAGATGAAGAAATCAAGTGTGGATTCGTGAAGAGGAAGATTTTTTTAAAAAAATTATAAGATTTTTTGTTTTTTGTTTTTTAATTAAAAAGAGAGATGGAGGGTACTAGGGTCATTTGAGCAATATGACTAATTTTAAGGGGCAACATGGTCATTTGACCCTCTATATCCATCAGATTTCACTAGACCTGACAAGGTTCCGGTTCGAACCTTAAAAATCGAAACCAGAACCGGAAGAGGCCGGTTCCGATTTTGGTTTTCACAAAACCGACCGATTCAAACCAGAAAGGAACTGATAGTTCCGGTTCCAATCGGTGGTTTTTTTTTTTTTTTTTAATATATATATATATAAATCCTAAACCTAAATCCCTAATTTCTAATCTCTCTCTTTCTTTGATTCTTCTTCAGTTCTTCGTAAATTCTTCTTCTTCATCAATTCTAATTCTTCTTCTTCTTCATCGATTTTGATTCTTCTTCTTCGATTCTTCGATTCTTCTTCTCTTTTTCTTCAATTCGATTCGATTCGATTCGATTATTCTAATCTTCTTCTTCTTCGATTCGATCTCTTCTTCTTCGATTCTAATCTTCATCTTCGATTCACGAAGTTGAATTGGAGTGCAATGGTGGTTTGGCCGTTTGTGGTTGATTTGGGGGTCGTTTGAGGGTGATTTGGGATTGATTTTGTGGTTGATTTCAGATTTGTGAGAGAGAAACGAGAGCCTTGCCTTGGATTCATGATTGATCTCTGATGACCTGATCTGGGTTTTAAAAAAAAAAAAATTTTAAATTAAAATAATAATAAGGTTCAAAACTATCGGTTTCGTCGAAACCGAAACCGACGGTTCTAAAATCGAAACCGAAACTGAAACCACCTAAGGCCGGTTTTGGTTCCAATTCCGGTTCCATTTAACCACAGAACCGGAAACGGAACCTAAATTGGAACCGAAATCGAAACCGAAACCGTCGGTTTGGAATCGAAACCGTCGGTTTAGAACCGAAACCGTCGGTTTGGAACCGAAACAGGAACCAAACCAGAACTGTGTCAAGTCTGGATTTCACTTTTTCAACGGAAAACGTTACAGAAGGACTAAACGAGACAATTCTGAAAACCAAGGAACTAGTTTGACTATTAGGTCAAACTAGAGGGACGAAAATGAATTTAACCCTTAATTTTTTAGAGAGGATATTAATTTATAGAAGATTAATTTACGGGAGTTCTACTACACAAATTGTGGACCATTGGATGATGGTGACTTGGATTGTAGAGATGCACTCATACCAATAATCACCATCAGGTACATACACATCATGCTCCCTCTTCTCTTTCCTTTCTAATTGAATCTCTTTCTTTCCCAAACCAGAATCATCAACCTCAAAACCTCAATCATCCACCATCATCGTTCATCACCAAACCTAGATCATCATCATCTCCCTCAATCTCATCTCTCTCGATCCACCATTCGCCTTCACTCACCCACCATCCCCATGGCTGCCAAATTAATTTCCATTAAATTCCACAAACAAGAAAAATGAAAAACAAATCGAATCAACAACAACAACAAAAAAAAAAAAAAAAAAAAACCACAAATCGAATCAATAATCCATACTTTTCAATCCAAACAAAAAAAAAAAATATTTGGAAAAATCTAGAAATAAAATACAGTACTCTTGAACCAGAGAGTGAACTTCCATCATCTTCTTGCAGTAAAAAACGGATTTCAAATTCACAAGAAATCTCAAATTTAAAAGATTTCCTAAACAAAAATCTAAAACCCATGATGAATTTCGTGAGCTTACCAAAAAATTAAACAAGATCAAGACACCAACTGCAATGACAGGATCAAACCCACCATTTTTTTTCCAGGTTTTTGGTGGTTCTTGCAGCAAAAAAAAAAGATTTCAAATTCACAAGAAATCACAAATTTAAAAGATTTCCTAAACAAAAATCTAAAACCCATGATGAATTTCGTGAGCTTACCAAAAAATTAAACAAGATCAATCGTATTGAACAGACCTTGGAGGGGATGCAGCCGATGTTGAGGCACGTGCTGCCGAGGGCACCGCGCTTCTCGATACACGTGGTCTTGAGGCCGAGTTTGGTGGCTTTGATGGCGGCGACGTAGCCTCCGGGTCCACCTCCGATGATGACGACGTCGTTCTAGTTAGATCCTAAAGCGAAGCCTCTAGAGAAGTTAGTGAACGAGTAGCTGTACTTGAAATCATCACTCGACGAGGCCAAGACCTTCCTCGACACCAGCAGATACGCCTTTCTTCAAGCGAAACTCGCCATCACCATTTTTTTTTTTTCGATTCAATCAATCAATCGAAAATTCGATTTTTTATTTTTTTTTTTGTTCGAGAAAAGAGAGATCGAGCTTTTTTAATTGGTGGATTTTAGGGTAATCTGGTGCGGTGCAGTCTAGAGTTTTTAATATTACTCGTCGATCTGGATTTGACCGATGGTGTTGGTGATGGAGTTAGAGATGAAGATGGTGGAATGTTGGAAGATCGGTGGTGGCCGATGGGATGGTGGGAGCGAGAAATGAGATTTTAATTTTGTTTTAATTATTTATTTTATTTTTAAATTGTTTTAATTTAATAATATTTATTTGTTTTTTTAAAATTAATTTGTAAATTACTATTATAGCCTTTGGTTATATAGGTTTCTAGATTATCTTATGTTATTTTACCTTTTTACCCTCGTTGACCCTCGTTGACTTGACAGAACCCTAACATAATTGTACAGTAGGGACTGCAATCCACATTGTCAAAATAATGATAGACTAAAAATTACAATTCTAAAAAACCGTGGATTAAATGCATATTAAGACAAACTACAGGGATTAAAATACGATTTTCCCTTAATTTAAAATTAATGTACCTTCTCAATATGGTTCTGTTTAAAGAAATAAGGATTAATATTAAAAACCTCCTTTAAACTTTCGACTATTACTGGATGTGTAGACCAAAATACATTTATTTTACAAACCTCCATTGGACTGTGATGGCGTTTAGGATTATGTTAGTGTAGAAAGGGTAAAGTTGTACATTCTCATGTCTATATAAAAAAAAGTTCATCTCTCTTTCTCTCTCTCTCTCTCTCTCTCTCCTCTCTCTCTCTCTCTCTCTCTCTCTCTCACTAGTCAACCCTCTTTCCCTCTCTGATCTAATATGTCCCTCTCCTTTCTCTCTCCCCTCTACCACCTCAACCGACGGTAGAATTATACGCTGACGAGAGGAAAAGCCGTTGGAAGAGACGTGGATCTTCTCCACACTGTTGGTAGCTTAAAGGAGGCGCGGATCACCTCCACCGGTGTGGTGGCGCTGGACCACCGGCCACCAATCGTTTTGTTTTTGATTTTTTACTTTTCTTTTATGATTTTTGAAGGATTTGGGTTTTTTTTTTTTTTGTGTTTATGGTGCTGGGCATGTGGGTGGATTTTGTGTTGAGGTTTCATTTTTGATGAAAAGATGAAACCTATTTACATTGCTTTAATTTTCTGTGGCATTTGTTTTGTTATGTTTAATGTTGTGGGTGAGTTTTATTTGGATGTTTATAGGTTCGGTTGTATTGATTTTTATCTTTGTTACGGATTTTTGTTGATCTGGAGATTAATGCCTTGTTGGTGAAAGAAGATGGAGATGGGATTGGGATTTGTGATTGTAAAGTTGAAAAGCGATGGAGAATTGGAGATGGCAGTTTCTCTGTTTTTTTTTTTTTTTTTTAAAGTGAAATTTCTTAAAGGGCATAAAAGACTTTTACAAGGTTAAAAAAAAGTCAATTTGACGGGATGATTTAATTACCAAGATTACCCTTTTACATATTTTTCAAACTTAATACACCTTATATTTTTCCAAAAAAGTAAAAATAAAAATACACTTAATCTATAATCTTTATATACAGTTTTCTCACATCCATTTTTAAGACTTGTTTTTTCTTCTTATTTCATGATGAAACCATCCTTATTAGATGTGATTTATTTATTTTTTTCTGTAGTCAATTGGATTGTTGGTGGTAAATTGTAAGTGTGATATTGATCGTCTGATGATTTTTTTAAACGATTGAGTTAGGGTTTTAGTGTGATTTCGTTTCGTCAGAGATTAGGTTTTCTTGGTTGCGATTTCATTGGTTTTTTTTTTTGTTGTTGTTGTTGTTGTTGTTGTAAATAACATTAAACTAACTTTGGAAGATCCAGAATAAAATTTACAAAAGAATTGATACAAATCATAGAATGCTTGAAGATCTGAAAGAAAATATATATCAGAAAAAAAAATAGCGAACATGGATATGGAATTTGAAAAGAAAAACAAAGCAAACATATGAAGCAATAAAATCAATAAATACTAAACATGAGAAACATGAGATCGAGATCTGAAAGAAAATATACACAAAATAGTAAACATTCAGTGGTTTGAAATAATCTACTTCATTAGGGTTTTGAAATAAGGAAATTGGGGTTTTATTAGTTTTACTTGTATAGGGTTTTCTTAATAAAAATTATATGTCTCTTTAAGTAATTTGATCAAGGGAAAAAAAGAATACAAGAAAACTGTCTATCCACTACAGACCATTCACTACGGGCTTGGAAGGCTTGTATTGTAAAACCATTATTCACTACGAGCAATTAAAAGCCCGTAGTAAAGTTGGTTTTATAAAATCATTTAAAATGGGCTTTTAAAAGCCCATGAAGAATAATAATTAACTACTACGAGCAAAAATGAGCTCGTTGTGAACAATATATGCATTACTGCCATAGTGCTTTGAGTTATTTACTACGGGCAAAATCCGTATTGGAAAGTAATTAAATTATCGGAGGGAATACAAAACACTCCCGCTACTAAATCAATTCCCTCTCTAAAGTGGATCTCTACTACCTAAATCCCTAAAAATCATTCTCTCATAAAGTAATCTCTAAACCCCCAAATTGGTTCTAAGGCTGCTATTTCAATTTCCTCTCTCTTGGGTCTTGGTCCCTCCCTTTCCTTGTCTTCCCTGGAAAACCAACCTTAATAAAAATTAAAATCTTGCAATTCTCCTGATCCCACAAAAAATTGGATGAAAACAATACGAACAACATTATTTCCCGAGATGGCTTGAACAACGTGGCTACCTGGGTCATCACCATAGTCATCTCCGCCTTCTTTGCCTCTCTGGCTACCTAACCACTTTCGAGCCTGATGACGACGAAAAGGATGAGAAAAGAATTCGGGGAAGGAATAGAGAATGAGAAGAATAGAGGTTTGGGAAAGTATTTTGTATTTTAATCTGATAATTTTATTCAAAAGAAAGAGTGAGCCTAAATTGGCCATAACGTTACATGATATCCTAAGATAATAGGAACTTCAACTAGTGGAACCGAATACTAGGAGAGCTATCAGCAACTCCTCTCATTAACAGCTAATTATTCATTGACTATTTCAATTGCAATTAATTAAAACAAAAGGAAATATCTAAACTATACTTCCCCCCAACCTTACGTGTGCAACTTCCAGTCAGGACCAAGGTCACCCATGCAGGTCATGCCCTTGAGGATTCTTATCAATCCATCCCCCTGAGAAGGTCATTGTCCTCAATGCTGAATTTTGGATAAGTTTTGGAAAAACGCCACAAGTTTTCTCATGTAGCATCTTTGGAGGAGCTCCCTTCCACTGGACCAGAATTTCCATTATCGGACGGTATTTCCCCTTCTGAATAACACGGCAATCCAAAATAAACTCAAGTTCTGGTCGTTGAGACAGGGGGAAGGGTCACAGCAGTGGTATCGACGACGAGTCCCCATTTTTTCTTGAGCAAACTGATGTGAAAAACATCATGTATTCATGCCTCTGCTGGAAGGTCTAGTTTGTAAGCCACTACCCCTATACGGGCAAGAACCTTGAAAGGTCCAAAGAATCTAGGTGACAATTTCAATGAACTTCGAAAGGCCATTGATTTTTAGCGGTAAGGCTGCAGCCTTAATCACCTACCTTGAAAGTGACCTCACGGTGATACAGGTCCATTTGTGCCTTCATGCGTACTTGTGCCTCTAACAAATTCTGCCGCAGTTCACGAAGTATGACCTCCCTTATGCGCAACAATTCATCTTGGACTTTTGTTGTTCCTAGAATGTAAGATATCAGAGAGGGAGGAGGAACTCCGTAAATGGCTTTGAAAGGAGACAATTTGGTAGAGGAATGGATGACAGTATTGTATCCATATTCTGCCCAAGAGAGCCACTCCATCCACCTTTTTGGCTGGTCAACAGTGAAGCAACGTAAATATTGCTCAAGGGTGCGGTTCACCACCCCGGTTTCACCATCAAACTGTGGATGATAACTGGAACTGAAACACAATGATGTTCCCTGCAACTTGAACAAAGATTTCGAAAAAGTACTAAGGAATATTTTGTCCTGATCGTTGACAATTGAAAGAGGCACACTATGCAAACGTACAACATTGTTGATAAAGCATTTAGCTATTGATGTTGTTCTGTAAGGGTGCTTTAATGGTATAAAATGTGCATACTTTGAAAGTCGATCAACAACAACCATGATCACATCATGGCCTTCTAACATTAGCAATCCTTTGACAAAATCCATGGAGATTTCCGTTCAAATTCGCTGTGGAATTAGGAGGGGTTGAAGCAGTCCGACTGGACGAAGGGTCTCATTCTTACAACATTGACACTTATCACAATTCTGAATAAATTCCTTAACAGAGGTGCGGATGCCAGGCCAAACAAAGCTAGCAGAAATTCGGTTGAGAGTCTTCAGGTAACCGAAATGACCGCCGACTGGAGAAAAGTGGCCATCGGCCAAAACAGCTGGTAACATTGACGAAGTGGGACTCAAGTGAATTAATCCATTTTGCATCCACACATCATCCCTTTGAAAACAATTTAAAGAATGATTATTAGACAAAGTAGCATAGTAAAGATGGTGTAGTACCTCATGTTGAAGTGTTGACCACTATTTAGCAATCAGTAATGACAAGGCCTGAAATTGGAAAGCGGCAATGCGAGAGAGGGCGTTAGTGCCTTGGTTTTCTTTTCCCTTTCTGTACTGAATAGAGTAATCGAATCCCATAATTTTTGGTAGCCATCTCGCTTGTGAAGTAGTGGTGATTCTCTACTCCAAGAGATATTTCAGACTTCGATGGTTGTTTTGATTGCAAACGACTTGCCCAAGAGGTATGGTCTCTACTTTCGAACGGCCTTCACCACAGCCAACATCTCTTTGTCGTAGGTTGACAGCAATTTGGCCTTCCCTTTCAAGGCTTCACTGTAATAAGCTATTGGCTGGTTATGTTGAGATAATATGGCACCTAATCCATCTCCACATTCGTCACATTCCACCACGAACTGATGTGTAAAGTCAGGTAGTCGCAAAACCAGAGGTGACGTGTGAGCATTCTTCAATTTGTAAAAGGACAAGAGAGACTCTTCGGTCCAGTTAAACCCCTCTTTGGTTAGAAGCTTTGTTAATGGTGCAACAATCAAACCAAAACCCCTCACAAATTTGCGGTAGTAACCGACCAAACCAAGGTCCGTACCTTTAGGTGATGTCGGCATAGGCCAAGTTTGGATTGAATGTATCTTAGCCGGATCCACTGCCACGCCATCGGAGGAAATAAGGTGACCTAAATACCCTACTGTCATCACCCCAAACTAACACTTGGAGAACTTGACATACAGCTGGTGCTCAGAAAGAATTCGAAGCACTTGTGTTAGGTGCTGCAGATGATTCGCCCAAGGCCTGCTATATACCAAAATAACGTAAAAAATAAATAAATAAACCTTCGCAAATGTGGTCGAAAGATGTCGTTCATGAGACTCTAGAAGGAGGCCGGGGCGTTTGTCAAACCGAATGACATCACTAGGAATTCGTAGTGCCCATCATGAATTCGGAAGGCGGTTTTTGGAATGTCTTCTGGATGGACACTAATCTAGTGGTACCCGGAATGCAAGTCTAGCTTTGAAAAACATTTCACGCCATGTAACTCATCAAGTAGCTCATCAATGATTGGTATCGGAAATTTATCCTTTACCGTGATCTCATTAAGTGCCCTGTAATCGATGCAAAAGCGCCAAGACCCATGACTTCTTGATTAGCAAAACTGTTGACAAAATTGGACTCCGACTAGGGTGAATGATTTCGGTTTTGAGGAATTCTTTGACCAGATTTTCAATCTCATTTTTTTGGTAATGCGGGTACCTGTAAGGTCTTGCGTTAACTGGTGGCTGGTTTGGTAGCAACGGAATCCGATGGTCATGGTTGCACATAGGTGACAATTCAGTGGGTTCCTCAAACACATGTGCAAATTTTTATAGTATTTTACTGAGGTCTGGTGGCATTTTAGTCTCTTGGATTGGTGCCACACATGTAACCACATGAACAAAAAACCCCATACCTGATAAGTGCATCAATTCTTTTTCACTCATGGAGAACGAGCTCGGAACTACTTATCCCACGCAAAACATGAGTCCGACTAGATTGTGTGAAGGACATACTAAGCTTCTTATAGTCAGTTTCAATTGGACTTAACGTCTCCAACCTTTGCACCCCCAAAACGGCTTGACAGGAGGCCACGGGGATTACGTAAAAATCAACTCGTATTGTGAACCCTTGAATTGAGAGGGAGAGTCCCATACAATGACCAGTGCACTCAATAATTTCTTTGTTTCCGACTGTTACCTAAAATGTCTTGCCACGGACCACCTGTAATCCAAATTTGGTAACCACGGACTGATCGATAAAATTATGGGTGCTTCCCCCATCAATGAGCACTGTCAATTCTCAGTTTCTAACCTTTTCAATAACCCAAAAGGTTTGTGGATGTGCAATTTCAGTCAAGGTATGGAACGATATTTTTGGTATGGCACGATATTTTTGGTATGGCTTCTTCGGATGGCTCTATGTCCATGTCCATATCATCTATCTCCTCTTCCAGCAATACGTCAACCATCATAAACAGCTATGGTCGTGTACAACGGTGTCCCTGTGTGTACTTATCATCACAATAGAAACTAGTCCTTTTTCCTGTCTCTCCCTAGCCTCCTGTTCCGTGAGACGCCGAACAGGTCCATTGAAATTTCCGGTCGCCTGAGGTGCTCGCTGAGAAGGGGGAGGTCCAAGTAGTCCCACTATGGAACTCTACTAAGGTCTAGGTTGATAGGAGGGTGCTGCTGGTTGAAATTGGTTACTAGGTTTCCACTAGAATTGGTTTCGCTCTTCAATGAGGTGAGCCACAGTAATTGTTTCAGATAGCGTTTTCGGTTGCTTGACGCTAGGGATGGGCGTTTCCCCATAGGGCCCCATCCCCCACGGGCCCCCATGGGGTTTTGGGGGTGGGGGTGGGGGTGGGGGCAAACTTTGCCCCCAAACATATTTTGGGGGAGGTGGTGGGGGTACCTCCCCCCAAACCCAAAACCCCATTAGGCCCCCCAAAATAATATATATATTATTTTTATTTTTATTTTTATTTATATATAAAAATTTTAAAAATTAAAAAAAATTATAAATTATAATATTAAATTATTAAAATTAACATGACTACATGAGTCACTGACTCACTAGTTAGTGGTTAGTAGTATTATAACAAATTGTATAATGCAATTATTTTGCATTGTATTTTGGATTAACAAGAACATATTGTATTTTGCAATTATTTTGTAATATATTTTTATTATGTTTTTATTACTTTTCAAATTGAAAATTTGAAATTTAGAATTGAAAAAGAAATGAAATGGGGGAAATGGGTTTTGGGGGTGGGGGTGGGGGAACCTCCCCCCAAAACGTCCCCCCCACTGGTCACCCCAAATGGATTTTGGGGGAGGTGGTGGGGGGAGGTTTGAGGAATGGGGGTGGGGGTGGGGGTACCCTCCCCCGCCCCATTGGGCCCCCACGCCCATCCCTACTTGACGCGTACATCCAATCAAATCTCATCCTTCAACCTTGCAATAAAACATCCAACCAAGAAATTTTATGGAAGGTCATCTACCTTGTGGGATAATTTTTCGAACGGCTCTTGGTTCGCATTAATTGTGGTTGTTTGTTTGAGATGCGACAAGGCTTCAGATGGATCATCATAATCCGTTGGACCAAAGCGATGGAGGACGACCTTCGTAAATTCATTCCAGTGCATGAGATCCTTTCTTTCCGTAAACCAACGATACCATTGAAGCGTGACTCCTTCCAGGTGGAATGACGCCAACTGCACCTACTATGGAGATTGGATATTCTTAAACTTGAAGTACTATTCGGCTTTAAAGATCCACCCCGTGGGATCCTCTCCTCCATAGGTCGAAAAATTTAATTTGAGGTTTGTGTGGCTTAGGTCTAGAGTGGATGTAGTTGTGGCAGAAGTTGTGGTGGAAGGCCTGTTGTGGGAAGTTTTGCTAGTCAAAAATGGATTAGCTTCTCTGTCAGGTGGGCGACTGGGTTGGGCGATTCGCAGAGCCTGTAGCTCGGCCATGACTCCTTGTAAGGCATCACTAACCCGACCGAAATTGTGGTTTAATTCGCCAACATTGTGGTTTAATTCATCAAAGTTGGTATCGTGATGAGCAAGGGCTTCATTGACCTTGTTACAGAACTCCGCATTTGTTTTATTGCGTGTATCCATGAACCAGAATGGCTCTGATACCACTGATAAGAAAAGAATTTGGGGAAGGAACAGAGAATGAGAAGAACAGAGGTTTGGGAAAGTATTTTGTATTTTAATCTGGTAATTTTATTCAAAAGAAACAGTGAACCTAAATAGGCCACAACGTTACATGATATCCCAAGATAATAAGAACTTCAACTAGTGGAACCGAATACTAAGAGAGCTACCAGCAACTCCTCTCATTAACAATTTATTATTCATTGACTATTTCAATTGCAATTAATTAAAACAAAAGGAAATATCTAAACTATACTTCCACCCAATCTTACGTGTGCAACTTCTAGTCAGGACCAAGGTCACCCATGCAGGTCATGCCCCTGAGGATTCTTATCAGGACTGCCCTTTCGTTCTCTCCGCTGCCAACCCCCACTTCGTCGACAACGTCATTAACTTCTTGGGTATCTGATTAAAATTTTGTTTGTGGTTTATCATGTAGTTTTATTTTATATATATATATATATATATATATATATATACAGTCTTTCTATTATCAGCTCGAACTGACAATAAATATATCAGGACGAAGAATGTGGACCACAGATTATAGAGAAGTTTTGACAAGTGCATACACTTTAAGTCAAAGTATGTAAATCTAGTGGTCCACATTCTCCGTCCTGATATATTTATTGTCAGTTCGAACTGATAATAGAAAATCTATTTATATATATATATATATATATATATATATATATATATATTTTGATGTGGATTTGCTAGATATGTTGATCTGATGGTGATGATTTAATGTAATGAAGGATCTTTGATTTGATTCATAGTGTATAGGGATTGATTTCTTCTTTTGTTTGTAAAATAATTTGACTCGAGATATGTATTTCGTGTTAGAGTAGTTCAGTTGTTGTATGATTTTTTAGTGTATAGTTGTATAAAATTCTTGAGCTCTTATTTGATGGCCGACATATGTGTTAGTCCACAATTGTTAACATTTTGTCTTTGTTGAGCTCTTTGTTTTAATGCTTTTTGCTTAGCTTCTAAATGGAGACATTCTGTGTTTCATGGATCATTATTTAAATATTTGCTCTAGTAAACATAGCAAGTTAAAAAGTGTTGCTTTGCCCAGCTGTATTTTTTTTTTTTTTTTTTAACCTGTATTATCAATTAACAAGTTGTAATGTTGATATTTGTTGTCTTAGAGACTTCTTTTTTGTTCTTGGCTGAGCATTAATATAACATAGAATGCTAAATCTAATTACAGGCTAAACATGTCAAGAGAGTTTATAACCAATCCTGTGTATTCTAACTTCTAAGGCCATGTTTTCAGGGTTTGTATTTTCATAGTTAAGACAATTGAAAATAGAACTCCCTTTTGTGTCATAAACAACCCCCTGCTTCTATTGCTAGAATGCTAGCTAACTTGAATTGAAACTACGTAGATGAAATTAGTAACTTAAACAACTTCTTAATTGGTCCCTTAGTTTAATTATATGATTGGTGAGGCCATATAAGAAGGTTTTTTCTGGACCGTCTATACTGAGAATGATTTCCCGCCTTAGTAATTGTTTACGGTAGCTTTATATACCAGATTTTTAATATTTTAGGCTATTTTTTGTCTTTACTTGGTAGTAATTGCTTAGTGGCTCTTTTAGTTTTTACCTTTGTCTTTACCTTGGTAGTAAATTAGTAATTGTTTACGGTGGGTATACATGTGTTTATATCATGTGTTTATATCAAGTGCTTTTTTTTATATATAGTTCTACCTCTTTTTATTTTCCAGCTAAAATTGCTTAATTTTATTGTTCAAAGCTTTACTTTGACCTTGGTGGCACTTTGTATTTAGTATGATTTCCTTGTTCTATATTGAGAATGATTTTCTGCTTCAGTCAAATTACTGATTTTGACTTTATCTTAGTTTTTTGGAATTTATTTATCATTTCTTGTATGCAGGTCCTCAACCAAAATGGTTTGGATTGCCATGAACTTGAAAGTTTGTGCATCAAAGATCAATCCCTTACATCTGAAAGTTTGTATTCTTTAACTCTTTCGTGTACTGTTAATTCTTTCTATGTTCTATTGTTCATTAATATTCATTAATGTTATAATAATCCCTTTTTGTAGGATGGGCCCCCTGGCACAAGGAAAACAATGCTTGCGAAGGCTGTTGCAACTGAAGCTGTTTATCAACATATCCATGTCTAGTATTACTTCAAAGGTGTGTTTACATGCTTATATTCTGTCAGCTTTCCATTCTGAGGTTGTGTTAACATTGTACATCTCTGTATCACTTGCACTTGCATTGGTTTGGTGAAGGAGAAAAGTATGTCAAAGCTGTCTTCTCTCTGGCAAGTAAGGTTTCCTCCCCACCTTGGAATTGCAGTTTCTATTTTCTTACTTTAGCGGTTGTTTTAGGTTGATAGCATGTTAGGAAGACGTGAAAATCCAGGAGAACATGAGGCTATGTGTAAAATGAAGAATGAATTCATGGTTAATTGGGATGGTCTGCGCAAAAAGGATAGAGAGCGAGTATTGGTACTTGCTGCTACCAATAGGCCTTTTGACCTTGATGAGGCTGTTAGGAGGCTTCCAAGGAGGTAAGCATCTTATGTTAGTTTCTCAAAAAAAAATTTAATTTTTATTTTTATTATTAATCTAAGTTTATTATATTTATTAGTTACTGTTATAATTATTTTGCATAAATAGAAAGAAATGGAGGCAATTCTCATCGATAAGACAAATTCAATTAAAGATGATGATGTAGCTCAAGTTTTAAGAAAGCAGCATCAAGGTCAAGTTCGAAGACTTGGTTTGGGTGTTATACCAACAAAAGTACATGCAACGGCAAACAAAGTACAATGTAACTTCAACCAGAGATGAAAGATCTTAAGCAACTAGTCAAAAAATTGTAAAATGTTGTCTTCAATGTATTAGTGACATTACTTTTATTATATATATATATATATATATATAGACTTTTATCAACGTATCCATATCTGAAATGATAACAATTTTAATGTGATAATAGATTCCAAAAAATTTAAATTACAATTATAAATATATATATACCAAAATCAATAGTTGTTTAATTTTATATTTTTTTCTTTCAAAAAAATCATCTACTACGGACATAGATTGTTTTAAATAACACAGTATACAAATTAACTACGCTCGATGCCCGTGGTCGATGAGCTTATTTATCACGAACATCATCCGTAGTTGAAACGAGATTCACTACAGGCGATACCCGTTGTAGTTGAGCTTATTTATCAAGGACGATGTTCGTAGTCGAAACACGACATTTTCCATCACAGCTTCGCATATAGCGGGCATTGTAACAGGCAATGCCCGTAGTCGATACCCGTCCACAACGGGCATCGCCTGTAGTAAATGAACTATTTTCTTGTAGTATACTAAATAATTTAAAAAGTGGGGTATAAATAGTTCAGCAGTGGATGTGCCAATAGAACCATTCTAAAGATAAATTACTTTAATTAAAAATAAATCAAATACTATGTACACTTATTAATTCAATTTTTCTCCTGTAGGCACATAAGTGTGAGTATACTTATAGCACACTTATTCACCTCATCACTTTTTACCGGAAAAAGCAATGTAATTGGGTCAAATAATGCTTGCATAGCAAAAAGTGGTGAGGTGGATAAATGTGCTATAAGTATGCACACACTTATGTGCCTACGGGAGAAAACTCCTCATTAATTAAACTCATATCTTCAATTATTTCTCTTTATTAAAAACAAAAAAAAACAAAAAAACAAAAAAAAAAAACAAAAAAAAAAAAAAACAAAAAAAAAAACTTATGAAAAACCCTAACTAAATTCTAATTTTATTTCAAGTTTCAAACTTTCTCATCATCACATAATTATTATATAACAACATAATGGAAAGAAAAAAAAAAAATCAAAGGATTTTGATCATACAAAGATAGGTTTTTTTTTTTTTTTTTTTTTTTTTTTTTTTTTTTTTTTGGCCTAAGTATAAACTCTATCAATAAACAAAAAATATATTATTATTTTTTTAAAGATAGAGGTAGATATCAATGAGTGTTTTTTTTTTTTTTTTTTTTTTGAAAGATACTGTACATATAAAAGAATTCCATATTGAAAATCTCTTGACTCCCTATACAATCCAATTCTACATCTTCCCTTTTATAAGACTCCTACATTCAAGATATTTCCAAAAGTAAATTGGACAATTATTAGAAGAGGATTTGATTCCAAAAATAATATGATACATATATATATATATATATATATATATATATATATGTATATATTATAAATTGGGTGTGTTAATAATCTAAGAGGGTTTATAAATCAATAAGGGTACTATTGGCATTAGGATGAGTGCTTATAGTAATATTTATTTTTAAAGTTTTAGACTTGGGTGTAATTATAAAAATGGGAGTACTAATTAGTTTTATGTGTGGCAATATCCGCACCCTTCACTAAATATAATTCTAAATTATTTCCGGAAGTATGGGGTCGTTTGTTTTTTTATCTGAAGGTTGAACGGTCCTGAATTTTTCTGAACACTGAATAGAGACTGAAATCTTAACATAAATGACTTTTTTTTTTCCTCACATCTGAATGTACTGTCAATATGTTTGTGTTTTTTTTAAAAAAAAAAATTGTCTGAAAATAAGTAACTTTACATTCATATACCCATGCTAATTAAAAAAAGTAATTTAACAAGCACAATTCTTTATAAGATTTCACATGTTCTTCTACAAAACAAAGTTCAATTTAACAAAACAAAAAATTCATCAAAAAATATAATTTTACATGTTTTGCAAACAAAGTTCAAGTTCAATTTATTGTTAAAAAAAAGTTCAAGTTATTTTACATATTGTCCACGTTTCCGGTATATATAATTGAGGAAACCATTTTTGTTTTTTTGGTTTCCTAGATCATATGCACTGAAAAAAAAAAAAAAAAAGTTATTGATTTTTTAAAAAAATAGGTTCCTAAATTATATGCACCAGTCTCTATGAGAAGTGATTAGATTTTTGTTTTTGTTTTGTTTTGGTTTTTTTTGTTTTTTTTTGTTTTGCTTTTTTTCTAAAAGCTATTTAAAATAAGAAATATGTTAAAAGAAAGAATTCTACACCATATCAAATTATGATAAATTTGGAAATATATCTTATTTAAGAGGATAGACTTAGAAGAGAATATTTTATTTGTAATCCAGGGATTTGGAATTAAGTTAACAGTTGGGATTTCCTACTTTTTATTTTATTTTATTTTTTATATATATATATATATATATGTTTTAAGTTGTTTGACCACTTAAAATAAAAACAAAACAACTTAATGAGTTCAATTTACACCCATTAAGTTTTAAGTGGTAAAAACAAACGAACACAAACTCATGCTAAAGAATCAAAGATCATGGGATTACACCATCAGCTGTCACCAAAGATTGTGGGATTACACCAAATCAATAGCAGATTTTCCATGGTTGGCACACATTTAGTGTGTTTGGTATGACTTTTCTAGAGGCTAAAATATATATTTTTTTTTAATGCTAAAAGCTCTTTTGCTATTTTTTTTTTTGGGTTAATTTCAAAAAGAGCTTTTTTTTTAATTAAAAAAGCTATTTTATCTTAATCCAATCGGAAACATGGAGTACTCATGCAAAGCCATCACACTTCGAAGTTGCAAAGAATTGGACGAGGATGTGAAGGAAGAGGTGGAAATGAACAATGAGGGAAAAGAAGATAAAAGAATTCCTCAACCAAGATCGAAAAATTCACCAAGGAGCCGAGAACAAAAGAGATATGGTGATGTATGAACCGACTGCTGAATTCCTAGCTCAAGTACCATATATGGGGATATTTCTAAAGGGGAAGAAAGAGCATAACACAAAAGATGTCCTTGAGACCTTTCGAAGGGTGCAAGTCAACATCCCTCTACTGGATGTCATTCAACAACTTCCGAAATATGCTAAGTTTCTCAAGGACTTAGCAACAATAAGAGGAAATTCAAAGAGAAGGA
This sequence comes from Acer saccharum, assembly GCA_030490815.1. Classification (NCBI taxonomy): domain Eukaryota; kingdom Viridiplantae; phylum Streptophyta; class Magnoliopsida; order Sapindales; family Sapindaceae; genus Acer; species Acer saccharum. Next base: position 19,436,218 of record CM059869.1, on the reverse strand, counting down.
GACTATGGCCTTAAGTGAGGAAGTTTATGCTATTATTCTACGCAAACTACCTCTAAAGCTCAAAGATCCGGAGAGTTTCACCATTCCATGCATTATTGGGACTTAAAAGTTTGAACGTGCTTTGCTTGATTTAGTTGCTTCGGTTAATTTGATGCCTTTTTTCTATTTTTGAGTCTTTGAAAATATGTGAGCTTAAGGAGACCTCTGTAAGCATACAACTCGCGGATCGATCCATTCGATACCTAAGAGAAGTGCTGAAAGATGTATTAGTCAAAGTGGGTGAGTTGATATTTTCCGTTGACTTTCTAGTACTTGAGATGGAGGATGCTCCCACCCTCACAAGAGATTTGCCATTGATCCTTAGAAGACCATTCATGAGGACCGCGAGGACTATGATTGATGTGTATGAAGGAACACTCATGATGTCCATGAAGACCATGAATGAGGAAACAGTAAAATTTATTGTTTTAGATTCTCTTAAGTTTCCTAACAAGAAAGGGGCGTGTTTTTATGTGGATTCAATAAATGAGGAGATGATTCAAGAAGAGAAGCCTCTCAATGCCACCCCAATCCATGTTTCCTCCAAAGAAAACACCACTCCATGGGTTATTCAGGTCGTGCATATGATTTATGAAACTTCCCCATTCAGAGATAAGAGGGAGATGGATGAATAGCAAAATAAAGAAAAGAAAACTTTCATTGTTGGACAAAAAGCTGCGGTCTACAATTCGTGCCTTCATCTCTTTGCTGGTAAGTTTTGTTGGGGGAAATAGGGGGTTCTGTCACTTCTTTGAGTTGGTGTTTCACGAGTGTCACCACTTTAATAACTGAAGTTTTAAATGCACCAAAGTCAGTGAACTTCCAAAAATGCACTTACTTTACATATATATTTTATTTACTTTACAGTTTTTTTTTTTTTTTTTTCATCTTCTTCATCGGCTTCCATTGGAGGTTGAACAAACATCCATTGGGGGTCGAAATCGACCTCCAATGGAGGTCAATTAAGAAGAAGATGAAAAAAAAAAAGTTTGGAAAAAATTTTCAAGTAATTTTTGAGACTTTTCATGTATTTTCAAGACTTTTCAGGTAATTTCTGAAACTTTTCAAGTATTTTCGAGACTTTTCGTGTATTTCCAAGACTTTTTAAGTAGTTTACGAGACTTTTTGGTAATTTCCGAGACTTTTTTGGCAAAATGAAAATTTTCAAGACTTTTAGTCATTTCCGAGACTTTTTGGTAATTTCCGAGACTTTCTTGGCAAAATGAAATTTTTCGAGACTTTTAGTCATTTCCAAGACTTTTTGGTAATTTTTTAGACTTTCGGTAATTTCCAAAACCTTCTGGGCAAAGATGAAATTTTCTAAGACTTTTGGATTTGGTCATTCCGAAAAATTCATTTTTGTCTAGAAAGTCTTGAAAATTACCAAAAGTCTCAGAAACTACCAAAATGTCTCGGAAATGACCAAAAGTGTTGGAAAGTTTCATTTTTGTCCAGAAAGTCTTGACAATTACCAAAACCTCTCAAAAATGATCAAAAGTCTCAAAAAATTTCATTTTTGCCTAGAAAATCTTGGAAATTACCAAAAGTCTTGTAAACTACATGAAAAGTCTAGGAAATACATGAAATGTCTCGGAATTGAACCAAAAAGTCTCAGAATACTTGAAAAGTCTCGAAAATGACCTGAAAAGTCTCGAAAATTACCTAAAAAAACCTCGGAAATTACTTGAAAAATTGTTCCAATTTTTTTTTTTTTTCCATATTCTTCTTAATCAATCTCCAATGGAGGTTGATTTATTAAAGGTCAATTTCAATCTCCATTGGAAGTCAATTCGACCTTCATTGTAGGCCAATTTTGACCTCCATTAGAGGTTGAACTGACCTCCAATGGAGGTCTTTCACCTCCATTGATGGAGGATTTTGAATAAATAATAATAAATAAATAAACCAAAATAGTAAAGAAGGTTACTATGGGGGCATTTTTGGATGTAATCCATTTTAGGTGCCATTTAAACTTAACTTATTGAAGTAGTGATAGTCTTAAAATACTATCTTAAAATGTGCTATATAATTTTTGAACCCCATTTTGTTGTTACTAATGTTTTCCCTCTTAGTGGTATAGAGATCCACAATGAGAAAAAGGAGAATACATTTAAGGTGAATGACTATAGATTAAGGATCTTCTATGAGTCACATGAGGTGAAACAAGGTTCGTGATCTGGATTGATGAGACGATGAGCCGAATGCTTCTAGTCGAGACGTTAAACCATGCACTATGTGTTTTATATATTTGCTTGCATTGCTTTAATATATTTGCTTGCATGTGTAGAGAGAGCATCCTTTTGGTGATCATATCGTAGAGGCAAAATATTTATAGCAAACTTTAAAGCATCTTTTTTTTTTTTTTTTTTTTTTTTTTTTTGTATATACTTGTTCTCTAAAGTGGTGAAAAAAAAGAGCCAAAAGGGGAAAATAAAATAGTTGACAAAATTCTCTCTCCCTCTTCTTTTTGATATATATGTTTGTGAGCATATTAATTACAATAGAAACCTCCATTTGGCTATAGGAATATATGATAAGGGTAACTTGTGATAACACCACCTTAGTCAGTAAAGCAAAGTCATAGCTCAGCTCATCAAGGTGAATTAAGTAAATTTTATACCAAATAGAAGTACTACACACTTTGAGCTTCTCTCCTTGTAAGTTTAGCTAGCTCTCAATAAGGAGGAATTCTATTGTGTTTGTATGATCGAACCTTAAAGATGATCGATCAATCTTATCATGCAAGGTTCACTGGAGATATTGGTTAGTGTTAATGATAAAAATATCCATCCAAGACAAGTGCTTAATTGACCTAGTGGATTAATTCAAAGTCTCATTCATCACCTGGTTTGATTAATTCAAAAACTCATATATTCAACAAAAGGATGCCCTCTCTACACATGCAAGCAAATATAAAAAAACAAATAATAGCACTGCATAAACAAAAAAATAGCACTATTTGAGGCTTTTTTTTTTTTTTTTTTTTTTTTGTGGGTTTGACATAATTTATTAAGTTGAGTTTATATATCACCTAAAATGAATTTGGAACCAAAATAAAAGAAGAATAATTACTTAGATTTGAAAAATAAAAAACTTATCTAAAACAAAAAGTAATAAAAAGGAGAAAAAAATCTTGAAAATTGAATTTAAAATTTTTTGGTCCTTTCAATTTAGATTTCAATAGACTTTTAAAATTTTTATGTAATTTAAAAGTTTGAGTAAGTTAAAAAAAAATGTATAAAATTCATAAAATATTCAACCAAAACTTTTAAAAATTTATGAAATTTATGAAGTATTCAACATGTCAATGACTTCAAAATTTGAATGACTTTTAGTTATATCAAAGCTCACAATTTATCTTTCATTCATTCAAAATATTTTATTTTTTTTTTTTATTTTATATTTTATTTTTAAATAGAGGACTTTCACTTTAGAAGAAAATCATAATAAACATCAAATAAAATAAAATGAACAAACATTATCATACAAAAAAAAAAAAAAAAAACATACAGACATTAGTGATCTATAACAACAACAACAACAACAACAAAACTATAATATAATATAAAATAAAACAATTCTTTACCGGTTATGCAGTAAAGACGAAAGATTTCATTTTTTTAACCTCCATTTTCAAAACAACTAAACAACACTCAAACAAATCAAACAAACTTCATTTATACTAATTAAAAATAATAAAGGGGTGAAAACCACTATTTAATCATGCCATAATCAAAGCAAAACGTATGAACGTGGCTCCATGTAAATATGGTCAATATCAAGTTACCCACTTTTGAGCATAGGTCTTGCTCAACTTAATAACTTGAATTAATTTTGGGTAGATTTTTTATACTCATTGTCATATTTTTGCGTAGATATGTAAATTTTAATACAATTGTTGGTTTACTACCTTTATTCTAAAGAAAAAATTATAATATTTTGAGTAATTATATTTTACACACATATTTTGAATAATTATAAAAACTTTTAGATACATAACTGTATTTATGATGTAAAATATAATAAAAAAATCAAATAAAAATTTTAAAATCACATAAATAGACATGAATTCTCTCGTTAAGTTTCATAGATATTAATGATGATTTTGTTTTTTATTCTTTTGAAAAAATATTTTTATTTACTTGAGAAATATAATTCTATTATAAATAACAACAAGTATATATTATATTTAAAATTCAATGGAAGTTTATAAATATCTATGAAAGTTTTTTAAAATGAAAATTTATGAAAGTTTTTCATAATTCTATAAAAGTTCATAGACTGATCTGCAATAAGGAATATCGAACACGCACATCACCATAATTTTGGCCAAGCAAAATCAAAGAGTGGTGATATTGGCATTTGGCACCCCTATAATAATCTATTTATGACTAACTTTCCAAATTATTTTGTGTTATTTTTTTTTTCCTTTATCAAAATTACTTAAAAGAGGCATACAAATAAAATTAAAAAAAAAAAAAAAAACCTTCTACAAAGTTAATCTAATAAAACCCCACTTTCTTTTTCAAAAACATAAAAATAAAAATAAAAATAAAAATAAAAAACTTCACGCTCATTGGTAATTTGTTTTCTTAAATTTTTTTCTAATTCTTAAACCCTAAAAAATATTATGGAAGAGTATGAGAATGATATAAAAAATCTATAAGAATTGTCTGAGAAAGATATCAAATATTTGGAGGAATTGTCTGATAATGATATCAAATGGCACCACACACACCAACAACAACCGAAACAACGAAATCACACCAAGAATCACTACAAAGAAAACCTAATCTCTGATGAAACGAAACCGCACCAAAACCCTAACTCAATCGCTAAAAAAAAAAACCGTTAGAGATGATCAATACCACACTCCTAATATACCACCAACCCAATCGACTTTAGAAAAGAAGGAAAAAAAAAAAAAAAAAAAAAAAAAAACTGCATTCTAGAACGATGGTTTCACTATGAAATAAGAAGAAAAAACAATTCATTTGATGGAAGTGAGAAATTGTATAGAGAGACGGTTCTAAAAAAAAATTGTATAAAACAATTAGAGATGAAAGTGTATTTTTATTCATGTTGCGCGGTCAAAACCAAATCACACAACGCTCTACAAAGACTCAAAGAGGAATATGTGGCACGCACATCACCGCGATTTTGGCCAAGTAAAATCAAATCACACACAGCCACATAAATCTTTCAAATGAGTTAAATCACAAATTCACAATTCACACAGCCACACAAAATCCTCTTATGACTGACACTTAAAAATAAATAAATAAATAAATAAATAAAAATTCAAAAAAAAAAAAGCAAAATAAATAAATAATAAATGAGTTCAAGCAGTAAGCCTCGATCCTTCCAAGTTTTGGTAAGTCTCAAATTTCCGACTGTCCATGACTTCGAGACTTTTACGCAATATTTGATAGGAGGGAGAGAGTAGGAGAGGTGGATGAATTAAGAAGAGAGAGTAGGAGATATGAAGATGATAACATTTATCATTCATGTTATTTGGTAAATTAGGAATGATGGAAGATAAGTCTTCATTCCTTTGTTTGGTATTCAAAAAAGAGTTGAATAGATGGATTGATATATAATTATAAATTTACTATATTGGTTGGCCCTAAGGGAGCTAAAGTCTCTCATCCTTGCATTTTGGTGGGCCTTAAGGGAGCTAAGATCCCTCCTCTTCTCCTCTCCTCTCTCTTGTCTCCTCTTCTCCTCTCCTCTCTCTTGTCTCTCCAACCAAACAATGGATTTGAACTCTCCTCCCACCCCTCTCTCTCCAACCCCCTCCCTCCCTCCATCTCTCCATCGAGGGGCAGACCCACGCTTAGCCCAGGTGGGGCCCGTGCCCTACCTGACTTTTTGAAAAAAAATCACAAGTTAGAAATAAAAAAGTAAAGTGATGTGTACTGATGTGGGCCATGTGTTGTACAGCCTATAACTTGATGACTGAGAAAAGTGTTCTTTTTTATTTTTTTAAACGAAAGTAACGTCTGTAAGTCTGTTCCTTATATTGCTATTATATTTTTATTAAAATTCCAGTTTTACCCCTCACTTTATAATAAGTATGAAAATAAATCCTTTCCAATTTTGGTATTACCCACTTTTCTTTTCTTTTCTTTATTTAATATTCTTCCCATATTTCCGATTTCGTATTTCATTAATACATTGTTTCCTTCTCTAATTCTAAATTCCTTAGATTTTCTTTTCATCAATTACTATAAATACTTTAAATTTTTGTTTTCTACTATAGTAAAACAATTCATTCTTTCTTTCTATAGCCATCCCCAACATCACGTCTGTACTCAATTTCCCAACTTCAGGTTAGTTAATTCAATTTCTATTTTATATTAAATTATTTATTATTTTTTTGAGCTCTTCTTATTTTAAATAGTTTTAGTTTGGTTACTTTGTTATACATCCCATCAATAAACCCTAAAACCTCAAATTTTAATTTATTGTATTATAATTGTTCTTTTAATATCATGATTCAATTATTTTGATCCATAGTATTTTTATTTTATTTTATAATCTTAATTTTTTATTATAAATTACATTGTGATTATTTTCTATGTATAAATATTATTTTTTGTTTTATTTAGATTTTTTTTTCTTTCTATTTGTATTGATGATTATTTTGAAAAAAAAATTATGACACAGTTATGGAGAAGTATTTGAAAAGATCATCGACACTTGAGATGGAATCTTAAAAAAAAAAAAAAACATTGTGCTGAAATCAATATGGCCGATCTCCCTTCTGATCCGGGGCTTCGAACTAGAATATGAGATTATCATCCTAATGTTTGTGAATAAGTTCGTAGAGAATATGCATTAAAGGGTCCTTGTCAACCTCGAGAACATAATTTTCGTTTATTACCTTGTGGAGACAAGTTAAGACGATTTAATCGTGCTTGGTTCGATAGATATTCTACTTGGTTGAAGTATAGTATAAAAAAGGAAGCAGTATATTGTCTATGTTGTTATCTTTTTAAACTAGATAATGGGAAAAAAGGAGGCGGTGACTTTTTTGTTGGTGAAGGGTTTACAAATTGGAAGAACCAAGCTTCGTTATTAGAAAAACATGATAACTCTACAGCCCATCAGCAAGCATCAAGAAAATGTCTATATCTAATGAACCAGAATCAACATATTGAGACAACTATCAACAAACAGACAGATCAAGCTCGAATTGAATATCGAACTCGTTTAGGTGCTTCAATTGATTGTAGCTGGTTTCTTTTACGGCAAAGGCTTCCATTTCAAGGACATGACGAATCAGAAAAATCTAGCAACAAAGGAAATTTTCTTGAGCTTTTACACCGGCTATGTGGTCATAATGAAAACGTAAAAGCTGTGACACTCAAAAGTGCTCTTGAAAATTTGAAAATGATAGCTCCCAAGATTCAAAGAGATATAGTAAGTGCTATTTCAATTGAAATTATTAATACAATTATAAGAGATATTGGTGATTCATTATTTTCAATTCTTGTTGATGAATCTCGTGACATATCTTCAAAAGAGCAAATGTCTATTGTATTGCGATATGTGGATAAAAATGGCAGTGTAATTGAGCGTTTTGTAGGCATTGAACATGTTACTGATACTTCTGCTCTCTCACTTAAAGCGGCTATTGATGGTTTTTTTTTCTAGACATGGATTAAGTATTTCTAAATTGCGAGGACAAGGCTATGATGGAGTAAGTAATATGAGTGGTGAGTTCAATGGTCTTAAAGCACTTATTTTAAAAGAGAATGAGAGTGCTTTTTATATGCATTGTTTTGCTCATCAACTACAATTAACTCTTGTAGTTGTGGTAAAAAATCATACAGGTATTACTAGTATTTTTTTTTTTTTGGATTACTTATGTGGTGAATGTTATTGGATCTTCTGCTAATTGCCATGATATTCTTCGAGAAAAACAAGCAGTTAAGGTTTTTGAAGCATTAGAAAATAATGAGCTTTCAAGTGGTCAGGGTTTAAATCAAGAAACTAGTCTTCAAAGAGCAAATGATACATGTTGGGGTTCACATTACTATACTATACTCCGAATGATTTCCATGTTTTCATCTATTGTGGAAGTACTTGAGATGTTAATAGAAAATGGATCGAATCAAGAGCAAAAATAAGAAGCAAAGATTTTATTGAATTCGATAGAAACATTTGATTTTATTTTTGGTCTGTATTTGATGAAAACAATACTGAGAGTCACAAATGAGTTATCACAAACATTACAGAAGAATGATCAAGATATTGTGAATGCCATGAACTTGATATAAACAAGTAAGGAACGACTTCAAACAATGAGAGATGATGGGTGGGATTCTTGTCTAAATCAGGTTTCTTCTTTTTGTGTAAAGCATAGAATCAGAGTTGTTAACATGGATGATATGTTTATACCTTAAGATAGATCAAGGCGTAAAACTCAAGAGATCAAAAGTATGCATCATTATCGAGTTGACTTATTTTGTGCTGTGATAGATATGCAACTTCAAGAGTTAAATAGTCGTTTTCCAAAAACGAATACTAAGTTACTTCTTTGTGTTGCATGTCCTAGTCCAATGGATCAATTTTATGCATTCGACAAACATAAGATGATTTGGCTTGCTCATTTTTATCCGAAAGACTATTCTCCTATTAAGCTCTTGGCACTTGAAGATCAACTTGAGAATTATATTGCAATTGAATTTTCAGAATTAAATGGTCTTACTGAACTAACAAAAAAAATGGTTGAGAAAAAAAAAAAAAAAAAGATAAGGTTTTTCCATTAGTGTACTTGCTCTTGACATTGACATTACTACTACCAGTTGCAACTGCTACAGTAGAAAGAGTGTTTTCTGCTATGAATATTGTGAAGACTGACCTACGCAATCGAATGGGAGAAGAGTGGTTGAATGATAGCTTGCTCACATATGTGGAGAAAGATATTTTCAACACAATTGATAAGGAGACTATCATGCAACGATTTCAAAATATGAAGCCCTGTCGAGGAAAATTGTAACTTTGCATAGTTTGTGCATTTTTTATGTTATTTTTTTAATGTTGTTTTTCTTGTTTTTATTTCTTTTTTAGCGTAAGACAATTCATCTTGATTACATTTCTATTCGTTTTATATAAGCTAAATTTTATTATGTCATCATTAATTTTTTTTTATATAATAATACTCATTTTATTTTGATCTTAATTTTTCAATATTTTTATTATTGTTCAAGTGCCCCACCTGGTTAAAATTCGTGGGTCCGCCACCGTCTCCATCGTACCAAACAGAGTGTTAGAGCATCTCCAACGTAAAACTGACTTGCATATCAAAAATCATTGACATGGTAATAATGTTAAGATATTTGTTTCTTATGTGGTATAAAGATAGACTTGATAGACAATCAATTCAAAATTTAGTCTCCAATGCTTTTGTTTAAAACACATATATTTTTAATAACGTGTCCAATTTTTTTTTCCTTTTTTCTTTTTTTAGTTTATTTTCTTATAAAAAAATAGATAAAAAATTAATGTTAATTTTAAATACTTGTCAAGTCAATCAAAAAAATAGCTATGCAACAGGGCGTTTGAAAGTAGATGGTCATGTTGGCAATATCTAATTTTTTTTATGACATCAGCGTGAGGTTGAATATGTACAACAATATTGGAGATAAATTTTTAATTAATAGACTGTCTGTTAATCCTATGAGACATCTTTCTTTTTTCACAAGTCATTATTGCATTAGAGATGCTCTTAAGCACCATTTGGAAAGCTTTTTTGAGTAGATCTTTTAGTGGAAGATCTTCCGGTAGAGTTTCTACGGGCAAAGCTTTTAAAAGAAAGTTATTGATCGTTTGATTCTCATTTCGAAAAAAGAGTTTTCCTGTTGACTAAAAGAGCCTTTTTTTTTTTTTTTTTTTTTTTTTTTGGCTTTTGTTTGTCACTCGGTGAAGCTTTTGGGTGATTAAAAATGATATCTACCAAGAGAAGCTTGAAAAAATCACATTAGACTTGGGGTGTCTTGCCCTGCCAAGTTTTATACTTTTTATGTTTATATATATTTAACTACACGATTGTTCTCTAGTCAACACGTCCTGACTTTATAATTTCAAGACGTTCAACCATAGCCATACATTCACATTGGGTATTGTTAATATTGGACTGTAGACCCAATGTGAATGTGTGGCTGTGGTTGGACGTCATTAACTTATAATTTTAGGACGTACTTACTAAAAAACCACCCTTTAACTACAAGTCTTTAATAATAAAAAGAGATTGCTAGTTTACTACTTTATTTAAATGAAATAAACTCAAAACAGATAATTTAATCAATCCGGAAAACAGACATAAGCAGGATTGATATTATTCAAGGAATAAAGTTAGAAATTTGTGTGGCTAAGTCATCCAAAGCCTTGTAAGAGCTCCCACCTTGTTCAGCAGCATTTAAAGCTTTGTCATGTATTTTCTTCCATACAATTCTTTCAGGGCGATTGACATGTAGTGAGTCAACTAAGATTTAAGCAAGTTTTGCAGAGTCAGGAATGGTACTCACAAACTGGAATAGCTGCTCATAGTTCATCCACAATCAATTTCTTGTTATAGAATTGATCAGACTGCATTGGCCATCCAAGCAAGCAAGAGCACACCACCCATCAGACCTTCAAGCACTGATCCCCACCTTAACTCTGTGCTTTAGTATCATTGATTTTGGAACCAACCCTCTTATCACAAGCCCTCTCCCAGCCACATGAGCTTCAAATCCAGAATGATTTAGGATCATTTTGGTATTTTAGGTGTCGTTTTGGTTAAATAAGTTGTCATTTAATTTTAACATTTTTTGTCTATTTTGAATAGGGTGAAGAGTCCTCTTATTTGCTGCTAGAAACTTCGACGGTTACGATCCAAATTTGAGGTGTAACCATTTTCTTATTTGTTTTGTCCTTTCACACAGTAGAGCACAGTTTAATTGAATCCGAATTGTAAGCACAAAGATATTCTCTTTTATCAATGAAACTTCTCCTCTTAAGCTTATACTGAGCTTAGAGGGTCTTTTCTTCTTCATCTATTTATCCTTACTTCGTCAAGTGGTATTCAGAGCCAAGGTTTTCTCCTTGCTTTGTGATGGCAGGTGATAGGAATGGTAGCCGGATTCACGACGATGATCGGGATTCGAAGGCCCTTTGGGCAACCATGGGGAAACTCGAATAGAAGATGGACGATTTTGTCATCAAAATGCGTCAACTATTAAATGAGCGACTCAATGGCGAGGTGGTGAATTGGGTTGTTCCACAGAACAGAGGTTGCGATTTTGCACGAGCCTAGGCTGGGAATGACGCTGGGCATCATCGGCCGCGGCAAGCTCCACTCTCTTGATCGGAATTTTCTAGTTCAGATGGAGAAGCTCAACCGGAGCACACTGGTTTCGATTTAGATGGTCATATGGAGGCTTGGGTTCAAAGGGGTTTTCGCTTTGGAGAACCAAGGTATGGCAATAATCATCGACGAGTGCGTAATAATCAGAATGTCTTTCATAAGTTCAAAATAGAAATGCCCTCATTTGATGGTTATCTGCATATCGAAGATTTTCTTGATTGGTTAGATGGTGTTGAAAATTATTTTAATGTATGGGAATAACTGATGATATGAAGGTGAAATTGGTTTCATATAAGCTCAAAAGGGGAGCTAATGCTTGGTAGAAACAAGTCCAAAACAATAGGACTCTGGAAGGAAAACGTCCAATTAACTTATGGTCTCGTATGAAACAATTATTAAAAACTAGATTTCTACCTGCTAAATTTGCTCAAACACTATATCTGCAATATTTGAATTACAAGCAGGGAACTAGGACTGTCAAGCAATATACAAAAGAGTTTTACAAGTTGAGAGCGCGGAACAGTATTGCTGAGAGTGAGGATCAACAAATTGCAAGGTTTATTGGGGGGCTTAGCGAAGAGATATATGAATGGATAGAGATGAGTTCCATTTGGAGCTTAACAGAGGCTGTGAATTTGGCCCTTCAAGGGGAGAAATAGATGCTACGAAGTGCATTGAAAACCCAGTCACTTCGTAAAACCTCTAGTGGGAGTAGCTTTGATCGCTCCAAGCTCAATATTTCTCAAAGTGAGAAGAATTTGGAAAATGCTTTGGGTCAGGGAAAAACAGTCACAAAACCTCCAACACACCAGTCAAATCCCTACACAAAACCTATGCAAGGAAAGTGTTTTCGGTGTGGCCAACCTGGCCATCGATCAAATGAATGCCCTGAGAGAACACAAGTTAATTTAGTGGAAAACAAGAGTGATGGTGAAGATGGTGAAGATAGTGAAGAAGAAGAAGAAGAAGATAAAGAAGAGGAGGAAGAGGCAGAATTGTGTGATGGTGATATTGGGCAACCGATTGTGTGCATTGTGGAGAGATTACTCTTGGCTGAACCCTACAACTCACAATGCCACTCAATTTTCAGAACACACTACACAGTGAAGAAGAATGTCTACAATGTGATTGTTGATAGTGGGTCTTGTGAGAACTTTGTTTCCAAAGCTTTGGTGAAGGCACTTAACCTAGAAACAATGAAGCACTCTAGACCTTACAAACTAGGTTGGATTAAGAAAGGAGCAGAAAGCAAGGTGACTGAGATTTGCAAAGTGCCATTGTCCATTAGTAAAAATTACATGGAGGAAGTTGAATGTGATGTGGTGGAGATGGATGCGTGTCATATACTTTTGGGGTGTCCATAGCAATATGATAGAGACATTATTCACAAGGGAAAAGAAAACACTTATTCCTTCCAGTGGGGTGGCAAGAAAATCCTTTTACTCCCGAATACTATCAAATTTACCAAACTGAAAGATGAAACATCCTATTCCCAATCTTTACTTGCTATCTCTGGAAATGCCTTGCAGCAAGAGGCTAAGAAAAACAAATATTTGCTGGCATTGTTAGTCAAAGAGCAGATTAAGTGTGGAAACACTGCAAAGATACCAGATATGCAACAACAACTATTGAGTGAGTACCAAGACTTGTCTCCAGAAGAATTACCAGCAAGACTCCCACCAATGCGAAATATACAACACAACATTGATCTGTTGCCAGGAGCTGGCCTTCCTAACCTTCCCCACTACCGCATGTGTCCTAAGGAACATGAGATCTTGAAAGGGATAGTTGATGACTTGCTAAACAAGAATCTCATTCGACCTAGCTTAAGCCCTTGTGTTGTACCGACTCTTTTAGTCCCTAAGAAAGACGGATCTTTATGGATGTGCTTCGATAGCAGGGCCATCAACAAGATAACCGTTAAGTATAAGTTCCCTATACCTCGATTAGAGGACATGTTGGATAGACTCGAGGGTTCTAAAATGTTCTCTAAACTTGATTTGCGAAGCGGATATTATAAGATAAGGATAAGGCCGGGAGATGAGTGGAAGACAGCTTTCAAAACAAATGACGGCCTCTTCGAGTGGCAAGTAATGCCCTTTGGATTATACAACGCACCGAGTATTTTCATGTGTTTTATGAATGAAGTTTTGAAACCATTCACCAACTCCTGCGTTATAGTGTACTTTGATGACATTTTGATTTATAGCAAGACCAAAGAACACCATTTAGAACATTTACAATCTGTTTTACAGGTCTTGTGAGAAAACAAGCTTTTTCTCAATATGAAAAAGTGTGAATTTATGTCCAACAGACTGTTCTTCCTTGGATTCATTGTCAGTGATATAAGAATTCAAGCAAATCCGAAGAAGCTACAAGCAGTCAAGGAATGGCCAGCCCCTAAAACAGTCACTGAACTAAGAAGCTTCCTAGGATTGGCTACGTTTTATCGCAGGTTTATCAAAGGTTTCAGCTCCATAGTTTCCCAACTCACTGATTGTCTAAAGAAAGGAAAATTTCAATGGGAAAAGAAGCAAGCAGAAAGTTTTCAGTTACTCAAAAAAAAGTTAACAACCACTCCCATGTTAGCATTACCAAGTTTTGAGAAACTCTTTGAAGTGGAAACAAATGCGTCAATGAATGGAATTGGAGCAGTACTATCACAGGAAGGGAAGCCCATTGAGTACTTTAGTGAAAAACTTTCAAATGCTCAGCATAAGTGGACAACCTACGAACAAGAGTTTTACTCTATTGTTCGTGCTCTCCAACAGTGGGAACATTACTTGGTGCAAAAAGAGTTCCTTCTTCACTGCGATCACAAGACTTTATAGTTTATAAACTCTCAGAGGAACATCAGTAGAATGCATGCGAGATGGATATTATTTATTCAGAAGTTTAGCTTCGTATTCAAGCACACAGTAGGGCAACTCAACAAAGTGGCAGACGCCTTGAGTAGACATAACTCTCTCCTTACAGTGCTGCAAACCGAAGTGATTGGCTTTGAGTGTTTGAAGGATAACTATGACAATGATTTGGACTTTGGGAGTATTTGGCGACGTTGCTCCAACCTTGAATTTGTCCCTGACTTCCATATTTACCAAGGGTACTTGTTTCATGGCAATTAGCTATGCATTCCCTAACATTTTTTACGTGAACAGCTTATCAAAAAACTCCATGCTAGGGGACTCGCTGCTCACACAGGGCTTGATAAAACTATAACTTTGCTAGAAGATCGTTTCTTTTGGCAACATTTGAAGCGTGATGTGTCTAGATTTGTTGAGAGGTGTGGCACCTGTCAGAGCGCCAAAGGAAGTCAGCAGAATACAGGACTTTATCAACCTCTGCCAATTCCATAAAATATTTGGGAGGACCTCTCCATGGATTTCGTTTTGGGCCTTCCTCGAAATTCAGTTTTTGTAGTAGTGGACCATTTTTCCAAGATGGCTCACTTCTTACCTTATAGAAAGGCAGCTGATGCAAGTTTCGTTGCTCATCTATTCTTATGAGAAGTGGTCCATCTCCATGGCATTCCCAAGAGTATCACTAGTGATCGCGATGTCAAATTCATGAGCCATTTCTAGAAGGAATTATGGAGGCGTTTTAGAACTGAACTACGTTTTAGTAGTGCATACAATCCATAAACGAACGGCCAGACTGAAGTGGTGGATCACACGTTAGGAAACATGATCCGTAGTGTTGCTAGAGACCAATCCAAACAATGGGATGCTGCGTTATCTCATGTTGAATTTGCGTATAATAGCATGGCTAATCGGTCTACTAGCCTATCTCATTTTGCTATTGTGTATACCAAACTTCCAAATCTAACTGTGGACTCAGCAGTCCTTCCCTCTGTTCCCAGTAAAGTAGCTGGGAAATTGGCTAAACAGGTCCTCAAACTTCATTAGGATGTCCGTTCCAAGTTAGCTGACTCCAACACAAAGTACAAAAGGGCTGTAGATGCTCATTGACGTTTTAAGGAATTTCATGTAGGGGATTTGGTGATGGTATACTTGCAGAAAGAGTGTTTCCTAGTGGGGACTTATAACAAACTCAAACCTAAGAAGATTGGGCCATGTAAGGTGTTGAAACAAGTTGGTGAGAACGCTTATGTGATTGACTTACCTTCAGACCTACAGAGTTCATCCACTTTCAATGTTACTGATCTTTACAGCTATCATCCTCCAGATGATGCCTCTGTTTTGGTTGAATAACTCGAGGTCGAGTTATTTTTTTTTTAGAGAGGGAAGGAGTTGATGTAGGACCGTTTTGGTATTTTAGGTGTCGTTTTGGTTAAATGAGTTGTCATTTTATTTTAACATTTTTTGTTTGTTTTGAAGAGGGTGACGTGTCCCCTTGTTTGTTGCTAGAAGCTTCGACGGTTACGATCCAAATTTGAGGGGTAACCATTTTCTTATTTGTTTTGTCCTTTCACGCAGTAAAGCACAGTTTATTTTTGAATCTGAATTGTAAGCATAGAGATATTCTCTTTTATCAATGAAACTTCTCTTAAGCTTATACTGAGTTTGGAGGGTCTTTTCTTCTTCATCTGTTAATCCTTACTTCGTCACAGCAGGTACAACACTCATCTGATCAACACCTTTCCCTGGTTTTTTCACACCCCAAATGAATCTCACTCCACTCTTCTCCAATGCATCACCTAATGCTTCCATTTGTTGTTTGTTCAATGTGATCTCAGTTCCAAATCCCACGTACAGCACTGATTTGTCCACCGGACACGAATCAAGCTACGCAAAGACCTTATCGGATGACATTGCAGTTGGACCACCTCAAATTCAGGTGATAATTATTTATTTTTCATCTTAAATAATTAATACCGATGAAATCATTTGGTCAATTGGTCCCAATTCTAAAGAGTCAGGACTCAGCACCAAGCTGAGTAAAGAGGGGCAGTTGTGCATTAAGGCCTCGAATACCCTTTGTGCATCCGGTATTGTGAGTTGAAGTCAACAACAATAATAAATAATGTTGAGAAAGGAAGGTCATTGCACACGCTTTGCCACACAAAAAAAATATCAACCACTTTATTTAAAAATTGATCATAATAACAATAAGAATTCTTAAACCTATCCTTATCAGTTGAGAATTAAACTTATTCCAAATCCAGAACCAGCATTTTCTGGAGAATCTGGATAAAGTATGTAAGACTCCAAAACAAATTAACCCAACAAATAAAAAAGAGCGTTGAGCAAGAATTTTTTACCATTTCTATTTGATGTTAACGGTGTATACAACTTTCTTCTAGAACATAATTAAAAAGAAAAAGAAAACACAAAATTTTGAATGAATTTCAATTGTTCAGTCAGTTACCTGAAGTTTAATTACAGCATCAAAGCTGAATTTTTCATCGGGTTCAAACATGTTTTCAAGTTCTTCAAAGCTCTGCTCAACTCTCAAGTCTGTACTTACTTTTAAATCCTCCTACGACAACATAAGAAAATGGCAGAATATCAGGGCTACTTAAGAGCACTAACATGTTAAAGCAAAAATGCAGACAAATTCTAAATGAAGCTCGTATGAGCAGAAAATTTGAAATGACAAAATGTAGGTCACCTTTTCAACATATTCAGCAATGGTGGAGTTGATGACTTCCGAGATGACTTCCTTATAAACTTTAGAAGGTCCAAGGACCTCTAACAAAATGTCTCTAGGTATCTGTTTGACACAAGAATGAAGCATACAAAATCTATAATTGTTTCCGAACACAAAAAAGTTAAAAAATCAAAATCAAAAGCTCAAATTCAGAACCATGTAGTTAAAGATGTAAAAGATTGTCTGTGTGCAATACTGTGTTATTGTAACCGTGTCTATACAGAATTACAGATGCACAAATAAGTACATGTTAATGTACTATGCATTAGTATGTGAGTATGTGACAAAACAAAACCTCATAATCCATCAGGTCTGAATACATTCAGTGAAGCAGACAATGCAGTGAAGCAGAAGTGCCATCAGAAAACAAGAGGGCCAGAATAAGTCATATTTCTTTATCTACAAACAAAGATTTCTAACTTTGTCATTGCTTGGTGAGCATAAGCATGAATTGTATACAACTAACTCTACTTTAAAGCAGGCGCAGAACAAGATTACATCGATAAGTAAGCGCGTAATGATGATTTACTTCCCATGTTAGTTTATCAATATGACGCATGACATATGCCTTGTGTATAAATCACAGTCAGGGCTGTGTACAATGTTTAAACATGTCAGGACTATGGCATCTTCAATCCAAAATAATTAAATTCACTTCCCATTTAGATTTATCAATCTTCTTCTTCAGGCCCAGAAGAGGAAAACATAAAGAAAATATTTTGTAAAAATTAGAGGAAAAAGAGCACTGCTATTGAAAAGTCAATAAATTGATTGAGGAGAATAATAGGAGACATAAACTTACATTAGGTGTCTTTCCTGGCAGCGATTGTTTATCAGATACAAAACAGCATATGGAAGAAATCATGGAAAACAAATAATGAACAATTAGAGGAAGAAGTGAGATATATTTATATATATATATATATAAAATAAAAAATAAATAAATAAATAAATAAATAAATAAAAGTTACAAAACAATGCAATGATAAAATAATAATACTATGGAGTTAATTGGATGCATCACTTCTTCAGAACTATAGATTATAACTTTTCAGAAATATGCAAATTAGAAGTCCTATTGACAAGATGATAACTTTCCAAATTTAGAGTAAATCAAGCACTTATTCTTTATACGGAGTTTAATTGCATCCCAAGTTCTCAATTACAAAGTTTCAAATAAAATCAACGATACTTTCATTGCATTATAAAAATTATTATAATTATAGTGTCCAACTTCCAATGGAGAATCTTTAGCGCGCCTAGGCATATATGCTTAGCCTTTTATATCAGGTCATGTGATGTAGGCCTCCAATCAAGTAAGGCTGTAAGAAGCCCATGCCACATGGCATGATAAGAGTGACCTAGGCATATACGCCCGGATACACCGAAGATGTATCCCTTCCCATGATGAAATCTCAAACAGAAGAAAACCAAAAAGCTTACCATTGTCAAGTTCATTATAGAACAATAGCTTTCTTATTTGAAAAATTAATTTTTTTTCTACCAAGTAAAAATATTTTCTATGCTAATTAAAAGATCCATTAGGCTTGAAATTTGTAAACCGAGTTAAACATATGTCCATATATGATGTATAATGCATCATCATACCTACAAAACCCTGAATTATTGTAATATTTCAAAAAAGAAAAAAGAATAAAAAAGGTATAATGCATCATCATGACACGGAACAAAAATAGTGAGCAAACATACCCATGTAAGTGGTGAACAAAAAATGGCAACACCATCTTAGTTTATGGTAGTGCAATGATAAAAAATTAAAAATTAAAAAAAAATTAAAAAATTAAAAAATAAAATAAAACATGCATGCACATGTGCACGCACATTCAATTTGCCAAAAATAGTACGTCATTAGACTATTAGAGTATACAATGAGCTCCACCCTTTAACCAAGAAAGACTAAGAAAGTTGCTAGATTGACTATAATGATTTCCGAAGATGATCGATATTTGTTTTAAATAGCCTAAGAAATAAGATTTCTTCATTAGTAATTGTGCAGTACATAGAAAATCTTACCTCCTTTTACTCTTCGAAAGCCTGGAATTGGCTGGGCAGCAGCAACCATTTTGTCAAATACATCATCAAAAATCGCACGAGTTTTAGCTCCCGATACTTCTACGCTTGCCTAGTTACAGAATTTATGAACATGATTTATTGTGTACTTAAAACCGACTAAATTCTAAACATTTGCATAAAAGCTTTTGCACAAATCCAACAGGAAGAATGCGAGGAACATAAAGGTCATCCCAAGATGTCCCCTAATTTTCTATTTCTGATTTGAAACTACATATTATTTTCACACTTAAATTCTTATGTACCTTCAGTTCTCTGGCGTCATTGGTTCCAGTAGTAGTAACCAAGAAGTCTTCAAATTGGGAAGAAGAAACTCCAACATCTTCCAAAGCTAATTCAAATTAAAAAATTTAATAACAGAAAATCTTAATCATATCACAAGGAAGAAAGTGAGACAAAGTTCAACTTGGAAGAAGGGCATTGGATAAGGACCTGACAACACAGCAAAAGCAGCCGTAGGATACTTATGACTTATCCTGAAAAATTAAAAAGGATTTCAAATATCTATTACATGTTGTAATCAACTTTTAGTTGAAACTAACACATAGCAATAGCCTTAATAGGATGTTTGAAAGCTCAAGACCTCACAGCATTACTGTGAATAAAATAAAGCACCTGGCAAACTCATATAATTAGATTACACACTTACACTAATAATATCATCTTCGGTTGATTATTAAGTAAATTTGCTAAAGAAAAATGTAGATATCCCGTAAATTATTCAGCTGATGCCATTTTTAGATGTTTCAAAAATATTTCCACCTTGCCTTTTGCTCTATTGTATCTTTAACACTTGCAAGATCAAACTATCAAAGAGATATAGAAAAATAAAACAAAAACAAAAAATGGTCTTGTACCCCAAATGATTACTGGGTTTTATCTATGGGGCTGTAGCTTGCATATTGAAACCACTAACTAGCATGTTTAATACTTAGGATACCAAGTAAACCACACAATAGAACAACAAGTACAGTTCACCATCATCATGTGTTTAAATTACTTGTGGGTTCAAATATATAAACAGATAAGGTCAGACCAGCCTGAGCTAATAAGCATTAAGCAGTGTATAAAATGACAAAGCATTGCTAATTTGCTATAACCCAAATGAAGACATAAGCATTACCTTGTCGTTAGAGGGAAAAAACATGGCCTTCTGCAAGAAATTCTGGGAATGGAGACATCCACTATTTGTTTATGATTGGTTATCTGGAACTGGAATGATTCGGTATTCAATCATGAGTAGATAGAACCCATTTGTTAAAGTACAGTAAATGATTCTAAAACTTGAAAAATAAGAAAAGTTACTTACTTTGGGGTTTATACTCAAGAAGACTGTTTTAACTGCCATCGCCATTTTTATCTTCTTCTTCTTCTTCTTCAATAGTTCACTACTAAACTCAAATGAATTTGTTTGTTCCAAATTCCAATAATATTACCATTTAAATGGCATTCCATGTGGTTGAGTACGGTGTCGTTTTTGTCAGAAGTTAGAAGATAAGAATTAAACGATGTCGTTTTGGGTGGGATAAAAAGGAGACTCTGTTGATGAGAGAAGAGAAACGGAGTGAAGTAAAAAATGGCCTCAGCTTCACTCACCACCAATACCATGATGATATCAACACCATCCGGAGTAATTTATTTTATTTTTGTACAAATTTATTTGTTTGTTTTGTTTCATGATTGACTTACAATTTCATTTCCCCTTTTATTATATTTATTTACAGTGGTTTTCTGTGAGGAGCTGCAACAATCAAGCCTTTTTCCACCAAAACGGCACAAGTGTTGATATGCAGAAACCCAGGTAGAAAGTTCAATGGAAAGCCTCTGAAATCTTTTCTATGTTTGAATAAGTTGATGAAATGGTGTTTATTTAGTTTGTCTACTTTTGATTAAGGTTGTTGTTATCTTGTAATAATACCCAATGGAGAGGGCTGCAACATGTCTCTAAGTCAATATCTGCACTGGGTTCAGGTTATCTTCACATTCTATAATATCATATGCTATGTTTTGTACAAGTTATTTATATGCTATGTTTTGTAGGTCTAGAGGTGTCTGTTACAGACCCGGAGGAGGAGTTGATTTCCTTGAAAGATGCTAAGGTTGTTGTAGAGTCCCAAGATGAAAATAAGATACAGGTGAGGCCTGCAGGATTAGCTTGTTTAGTTTTGTCCAATTAGGTTTCCTGCTATTTTTGTGAGACCAGCAGCTAGTCTCATGAGTCATGACATGTTCAATTATAATCAGGTAAGAGTTGAGTTGAGTGGCGATGACACACAAAAAGTATTTGATAAGGTGATAACTAATTTGGCTCGTTCAGCACCACCTATTCCTGGATTCCGCCGAGAAAAAGGAGGTAATACCTTGATTTCAAGTATTATAAAACGATTAGGTTGCTTTAGTGCAAGCCTTTCTTTATGTGAATGTGTCATGGTATGCAGTTTTGATATAGTATTCTGCTTTCATAGTCGATTGTCTTATCATTGGTTCATAGATTTGTGTTCAATGAATTCTGACAATCTTTTGTTTTGCATGTACTGGGGGGTGAATGCAGGGAAAACATCAAAGGTGAGTGATAGAGATCTTTCCATTTCCCTACAACAACAAGCCCCTTTTGAAATATCATGCCTATTATATTGTGTTCGATCTCTTTATAAAAGCTGTAGTTGATAAGTGGTTGCAGTTTCCCCATAAATCTCATTAATACGTGTATAAAAGTGTATACCAGATTACAGGAAATTAGGAGACTCCCTCCAAATTTGTATAAACTTTTTCTTGTTTACCACCACAAGATGGCTGATCTTATAATTTCCACAGGTCCCAAAGAGCCTCCTCTTGCAACTCCTTGGTGAAGAGCGTGTAACGAAATTTGTTATACAAGAAATAGTTAGCTCAACCATGACAGATTATACAAAGAAGGTGACTCATTTTCACTTGTTACTTGCATCTATTTATATTGAGTTGGAGTAACAATTCAGTTTTTCTTTTTTCAATTCTAAACAGGAAAATTTGAAGGTGAAGGACAAGAAAATTAACACATCCCAATCGGCACAAGAACTCAGGAAGTTGTTTACTCCAGGAAAAGAATTTGGATTTAATGCTGTAATGGAGCTTGAAAAATCAGAAGACGAAGAAACATCGAGTTCAAGCTCCTCGAGTTTTTAGTGCTTACACCGTTACTCTTTTCTTGTTGAGTGATGCAAATGGTTCTGTAGAGCTCTAGTTTCTGTCAACAATTTACAGTTTCAGAAAAGTGGAATGGGACACATTTAAAGTTGTAGCAGAACTTGCATCATATGATTCATTTTAGTCGAATACAAATTAAACTAGTTGATGAGCCTTCAAAAAACAGCATACAAATTAAACTAGTTGATGAGCCTTCAAAAAACAGCATCTGAATCCAATGGTTGAAATTTGCACTAGATAAAGATTATTTATTTTTGAACCAAAGCAGAAATACTAGTTAAAGCATAAAGAAATTAAGAGAATATTTATCACCATTTGGATTGATGAGACATCAAGTTTATTGTGAAGTTGGAATGGCAAAAGATCAGGACATGATATTAACATCAAAGTCTATGATCCTTCCGAGACAAAAAAAAAAAAAAGAATGCAATCTCATCAAAAGAACACTATAATTCTTATATATGTGTTAGCCAGTGTTGCGCCTATATATTCTAACAAAATCAATCAATTTACAAGTTCTACGCTCTGCTTAGCAATCTTTGATTCTAAAACAACCTTAGCGAATCCATCCTGGAGAGTCTGTGCCGGTAACTCAATTCATTTCTGTGATTCAAGTTTCTTCCACAAATAGATAGCTCGTCTAATTATTCGATCAGCTGAAGATCCTTCTGCATAAGCACTTATGGCCTTCAGGAGGCTTGTAAACTTTTCCCCATTGTCCTGCACCCATCATGATTCAGGTTCAGCCAAAAGATCCACATATATCTAGATATAAACAACTACTTATATAACCCGTTTTCATTACAGTGCACAAGTTTCTTATTTCTATGCTACATGTGTCATCATTCACATTGTGTTAGAGGTGCTCTAAAAGCACGTATATGGTACCGATGCATATACCGATCATGAGACCAACCCTGGGAACAGGCATGAAGATTGCAAACGAAAACTCCAGTTGGTAAAACCAATAGAGGTAATGGCAAAACGGATTTAGTCCCTCCAAAGACAGCCAATATAGCAACAACTCTTAATTGTATCAGGGTTCCAATCTCAATAAAAGAGTACATGATGCAAAAAAAACATTTGATTCAGTTGAAAAACTAATTTATAATATGAAGGCCAAGAAGAACAAAAAGAAAAGGAAAGAGGAAAAGGAATAAACTTCCTTGAGCAACCTCTATTAGTATCCAAGTCAGCTATCACTTGAAACGGTAAGAAGATGCCCCTGATGAGACAAATAGCAATGCCTATTGCTAAAGGATACCCTTACTGTATAGTTAACATCATTCTTGAGCTCAAAGAATAAATGACAGTAAAGAGTACACGGCTGGTAAGCCTGTGTTCGACAATTCTTTTAATCCACATATCTTTAACCGGAAAACTTTTTTAATTATTTTTGCACACTGAGCATATATTTAGGATTTGCTTTTGTAGCATAGTGTTTGGTAATAGCTGATGCTCTTTAGACGCGAAGAAACTGGTTAGATATCACAAATGGTCTAAGCATATGGACACGTTAGATTGATCCCAAGGTGACAGCCTCAGTGGTTAGATATCTCACAGTAGAACAAGAATAGGAAATACTTCCTACCAACCTTGACGGGGAACTCAAGTTACTTTGTGTTTGTACATAGGGTGGGGTACTAGGGTGTGTGGTAAAAGAATAAATAATGTCATATTGATAAGATAGATAACTTCGTTCAATTATGGTCACACAAACCTCTGGTTTTTTAAAGTTGAGATCTCCAGTAGTAAATGGTACCATGTAAGATGGAAGATCAGAACGTATCAACGCCTGCCAAAACATAAGAAATCCAAATATTATGTCAAGAGTTCAGACAATAGATAATCAAGGCAATCAAAGTGCTGAAATCTGCAAAATGTTATTCCAGATATAAAGAAGCATAACTCTTTGTCTTCAACAATCAATTGTAATTTCCAGATGATAGATATTTTCATCATCAAATAAATGAGTACAAATCATCCAGTGGGATTGAACGATGGGACAGGAGATATCAAATATGTAGCAATTATTTAGGAGAAATGGTTTGTAGATATGCAAGACTGTAATTTATTTAAGGCAACGGCATGGATGTGTATAACCTTGCCAAACGAATTATGAAACAGAAATTGGCAGGTAGGATAATTTATTTATGAATTCAAACTAATCATTTTTTACTAGAAAATAGTTCCAAGAACAAGCAAGTACAAAGTTTGACAAGATTACCAAGTTCTTGCTCAGGACAGCTTGATCAGCATGTGTTATCAAGGCCTGCAATAAGTCAAAGAACATAAGATGTGGGACCACTGCTTAGTATCAATCAGCCAGCTAAGAATATAATAATAGGCAACTAAAAGTCTTAAATATAAAAAACCATTACAACAGTATTATAGTATATAACTTATAGCATGCAGAAAAACTCCTATAAATACTGTCAGTGGGTTGTTAACATATAAATGTGAAAAAATAAAATAAATTCAGTAAATACGCTAGTAAGGTCTTTCAATTCCTTGAAATTCACTAGATATAGCAATTGTTAGAAATGAACAAAATGACAAAAGAACTAAACTGTTCATACTATAGACTGCTAAATAAGCAAAAGGCTTTCTCTTGTATGGGGTGCCTCACTTTATAAAGTGAGGTGCTTCCTTTTTTTTTCACTAAAAGACAGAACTGTTTACACTAACAAAACAACAATTTTGTCTTTTAGTGATTAAATAACCTTAAAAAGTAAGCACCTCACTTTATAATATAAGCAATGTCCATTAATCCTGTAAACGAAGCAAATGTCAAGCTGAAACTAAACACACTAGTATTGTACACAAGTCTTTGGACCGTGAGATGAGTAATTCATACAAATATCCATTTTCCTGGACAGGTACATTTATGTTCAAATAGATCCTGGCCACATCTGTAAGTCTGAATGACCCATGCACAAGACACAGATTTAGTCCCATGGCAAGGGCTAAACTAAAGACATGGTGAAACTGGATCGGACCAACAAACCTCATCTAATGACTTACTACTTCACAATAGAGAAAGTAATTAGAAAAAGAAAACCCCTAATCATGTTGTAACTATTAAGTGCTACCTCTCTAGTACGTTGCTCTTCAACTTGATCAACACATTTCAGCAAATTTTCCAAAGTGCCTGCCCATTGAATTGAGGATACTAACAAGTTAGCATATCAAGAAATACTGAGAAGAGAAAGTAAAGAAAAAGAAGACTACAAACAGTATGGAATAGGATCTAAAGAAAACGATAACTTATAGAGTCTAGTCAGTAAGCATAACCTAATTTCTAATAGAGAGCTAACTCAAAACCAATTAACAACATCTCTTATGATGATACTTGTCTTTCTCTTTATTCCATCTTAGTTTTAAAATAGGAGGCAAAGAAGATTTATTAAAAGGTACTAAACAGGTAGAAAATGCTAGCATTCATGGGATAGGGATTGAGCGGGGTGCCTACATAATGTTTCAGGTCTACTCCAAGTATTCATTAAAAAATAAATAAATAAATAAATAAAAGGTAGAAAATTGAGTGGAATAGTAGCCCACGTACAAAAGCGTAATCAGATACAAATTTAAAACACAAATCATATAGAAGGCAAATATATAAAATAAAAATAAAAATTAAAAACAGAAAACAGAACTTCCAGTGTAGGAAACTACAGCCACTTCCCAATTGTTTATTTTATTTTATTTTATAAAAATGAGCAAGAAATTCCCAAAATTTTGAAGAAACATGAATCCATACGGAAGCCAAGAAACAAACTTCATCCCATAGCAACCTAACATCCTCTCCTTTAATCTTCAAAAATTCTTTTATTGCTGCCGTCCAAATAACCTAAAATACAGTGATGACAGAACATCTCCAGACACATCAGCCTTCTTCAATCCTCCAAAGGCATGAGTTTCAACCAAAAACAATCCGCGAAACAGGGAATAATACAATTTAGCTTTGAATTAGAGAAGAATTTTGAACCATAATGTAAGAGCCAAAGGAAAATGAAGAATAACATGGGTGACAATTTTACCATCTTGTGGAGGCTGTCATCACATGTATTAATATTCCCAAGAGTGATGGAGCTTCTTCAATTAATTATGTTGTATTCTTTGATTCTTGAGTAGGTTCAGATTTAAGTTTTACATGTACATGATACTAATCTCTTTCTTTTAAATAAAATTACTTACCAAAATAAAATAAGAATAAATTAATAATCACAATTTCCATTCACGTTTTTTTTTTAAAAAAATCAGAAACACAACTTTGTAAAAAGAAGAGGGATTTTTACCAAGGGAAGAAAAGAGAGGACCAGAATTCCACTAGGGAAAACAAAAAGTATAGCCCAATAACTACAAAAAGGGAAACTCAAAATGTAGCATAAAAACTTTCAAAAAAAAAAATTAGCATAAAAGGAAAAAAAAAAAAAAAAAAAAAAACTAAAATAAGCTATTAGGGTGCATTCAACTTCAAATTACTAGATGGTAATAGAAATTTTCACCAATTTCATAATATAAAGGATGAAGCTACACATATAACTTATTTTCACATTTTCAGAAGAAAACATCCGCTACATGAAACTAACATACCAAATTTAGTGATTAGTTGTACAGCACGAACGTTTCCAATCCCTTCAACTCCTACATTTATAAAGTAATGATGCATCAATAATAAAACTTGAGATTGTTTGGATCTCAAAAAATGTAAACAATGAGGGAGAGAGAGAGAGAGTTGTGAAATATTCACTCCCTTTTGGAGCAAATCAGAGCATTACAAAATAACCTGGAATATTATCAGATTTGTCGCCCACAAGAGATATTACATCAACAAACTGTGAAGGTTCCAATTCTCCATATTTTTTAGCAAAATCCTCCATTCCAAATGAAACCATCCTGGCAAGCAAATGAATAAACAATAAAGCCCCAGGTCTACAAGAACCAATTATATCAATGTGTCTGTTTTTGAAAAAGAAAAGCCAAGTTATGTAAGCAAAATTGAAGTAACAAAAACAAGCAAAGAAAGATATAAAGATGGGCCAGCTCATAGAGATAGAACCTCAAACTTAATAGCAAAGAATATATATATAGAGTGAGTCTCTCATAAGGGATCCCTTATTTTAATTTCGGTAAGAACCACCATGAAATCACATCGATTTGAATGAATTTTGATCTGAATTTTTTTGTGGATGATAAGTTTATTGAAATCTACCTATGAATAAAATTTGAGAATTTTTCAAATACTAGAACTATTTTTCTTGAAATTTCCTATATTTTAGCCATTTTTCCGATGCCTTCATATTAAAAAAAATCGGGATAAATAGTTCTAGTGCTTGAAAAATTTTCAAATTTTATTCATAGGTAATTTCAATAAACTTATCATCCACAAAAAAATTTAGATCAAAACTCATTCAAATCAATGCGATTTTATGGTGATCCTTACCAAAATTAAAATAAGGGATCCCTTATGAGAGACGGACTATATATATATATATTTAGTAACTTTCTAATGCGGAATCCTGCATGAATTTTCTGTGCAACCGGTTTGAATCAATGTAAATTTTTTTCATTGATTCCAACCGGTTGGAATCAATGAAACCGCACGAATTTTTTACGTGGGATCCTGCACGTATTATATATATATATATATATATATTAAGTTGTGAAGTAATTAAAAGTTATATATTAGTAACAAGCTGAAAACAAATTGTGTTTTGAGAAATTTAGCATGCAAATATACACTTCACATGCTTCTTAACACTTCACATGCTTCTTAACAGCTTCCATTCTTTCTTTGTCACATTAGCAAATACTTCATTTTGACCATTTCTATGGTTGTCTTTGGTCAATAATCTCTCCACACAAGCTATGCAAGTATACAAGTGAGACAGTTTCTTGATATTCTTTGTTTCATTTGAGAATTGAGATCATACATCATTTATCTTAATCAAACATCAGACAGGATCAGACACAATAATACGTCAGAAATTAGAATACTGAAACAAAAAAAAAAAAAAAAAAAAACAGAGAATAACAGCCTCATTAAGAGCAAAATGACATGTTAATTTTAGATCATAGACAAGGTTAGAGTTCATCGTGGTTTAATGCAATTCAAGTTTAAAGAGTTCTATAAGCTAAACAAAAAAAATAAATAAATTAACATGCTTAAAATGAAAAGAAGAAGAATACATGCTTAAAAGCAAGCAGGTGCCAAAATTCAAACAGTTTCTTCATTTAATTTAAAAAGAAAAGAAAATGTAAAGTTGCATATTAAATATCTACTACAAAGCTGCATATTAAATGTCTACTAACTCAAATCCACGTGGTGCAATTCGTAGAAGACGTAATGAAGGAGAGAGAATCTGAAAGAAATCTTTGTCTGGAGACACAACCCGTACCTGTCAGAAAAAATAAGTAAAATTCAAAGAAAACAAAGAACGGTGCAAGGGAATGAACACACAGTAAGCAAGATTTTTTGGGAGCCTCATAATAGATTACAACCGTACATTATACAACACTTATCAGTGAGACAAAGTATTTAAAATTACTAAATAAAACATAAGCTACTATAGTTTTTTTTTTATAAGAAACAAAAATCTTATTGATAAAAATAAATGGAGAATCAGCAAACCATCCTATGCTCATATAACTTTATTTATTTGAAAAATAAAAACTGAAAAACTAATATTAAAAAGAGAGAATGTACAAACAAGAGAGAAATTTATTTAATCATTTCATGTAACCCATATTTGCTTTTTATTGCATTATGCCACCAAAAATTCTGCTCTTAAATGAATCTCCAATAACATTATTTTTCTTTGATGGATTCTCACCAATTTTGATTTCTGTGCATGTCAACCTGGAATATGTATCAGTCAGAAAACTTGACAGAGTTCTTACAAAACCAAACCTGATTTTATAGGTAAGCAAAAGGAGACTGTGTGCTCCAAGTATTCAATGCTCTAGAGCAAACTAAAGCATCAATAAATCTTAAAAGATAAAGAACACAAACATCCGACAACTTGCCAGCAACCAAATCATCCATTGTGAAAAATTTACCCACAGCAAATCTCTATGATCAAATACAGGAATATATAAAGCTCATGCAGTCATGCATGTAATAATCAAAAAATAAGCAGAAAAGTAGAAACTACACCCTTCATCCAAGTTTTATTCAACTTTACTGTTTAGATATCCAATAACGTTGTCCACTAAAACCTGACATATATGTTGTGCAACATTCCTAATATCCTCTCTACATTCTTATGATTACATGTGAATGCACTGAATGATGTGAATATAGAAATTGCTTTGGGAACTTGTACAATTTTTATTCACTGTGAATGCTCTGAATGATGTCTTGCTGAAAAAATTGAGTTTACAAAAGATGGAATACAAATTGGGAGGATGAAAATTAGACTGGTTTTTTCAAACTCTAAATTGGTTAACTCGGAATATTTCTCTAAACAATTTCTTACCAAACTTAGTTTAAATTGACACTTCTGTTAGACTAAAGCTACGAAAATAGAGTTTTCTCTCATAGGGTGAGAGATGGATCTATTTGGTCAGAAGATGAAGGAGAGACCTACATTTAATCAAGTGGCTTTCTGATATTTATTTATTTTTAGAAAAAAAAATAATAAAGTAGCAAATTTTAATTTGGAAGACAAAGGAAATCAAAATGCTCATCAAACTTCTAATTATATCTTTGCTAAAATCACCTTGAACCCAGCTTCAACACTTCTCATAGCCAATGTTCCAATCACGTCGTCAGCTTCTACACCTGGTACCTGCCTTTTAGTAAGCTATCATGTTTAGTGATCATAGAGCATCAAGAGTCAACTAATGGTTACATCTTGGTACATGATAATTACCTCAATCACCTGAATGGACATAGCCTTGATGGATGCTTTCAAATATTGAAGACCCTGAACTATGGTATCAGGTGTAGGAGGACGGTTGTTCTTGTAAGCAGGGTATAGAGTATGACGGAAATTCATGCCTTCAATAAAATTTAAGCATTTATAATCAGATATATAATGATTTTGAAGAATGAATAATAAACTCAATAATTACTTAAAAGTTTGAAGTTAATTAAAAAGGAAACATTAAAACAAAAATACACAAACAAAAAAGACCAACAGAAAAATACACAAAAGGTCAAAGGCCGTACAACTGTACAAGAAAAATCATGATAATAAATCAATTAAGGAAATGTTTAAATATATGTGAAGTCAGAAGAATCTAAACTTAGAACTTAGAAGATGTGATGGGCTAACATTTAAACAGAGTAACAACAAGAATTTGGTGATATGGAAGTTTACAATTGTAGCCATGCTGTGGGAGATGAATAAAAAGGCACTAAATTAAGACCTCTCTTTCAAACAGCGACAGAAATAAACCAAAACTCAAGAAAAACCAAAACTCAAGAAACATGTGCCAACTACTGAGACTTGTTCCAGTAACCTCTGAAAGCAACAACAGCAACTTTTTACTGAAATCTACCACTTCACCTAGGGTATGATAGTCATCTAATTTATCCTCCGAGTTATGTTTTGTGCTAATACAACTAAGACAAAGTGCTGAGACATACTAAATCTAAAAAGATAAAGAAAAAAAGGCTTCTATGTAACTTCTCAAAAAAGAAAACACCTTAGCCCAAGTTGGCTAAAACTGGAGATTCATATCTGATTACTCAGTTAGATACATTATGATCAAAAGAAGGCCTTAAGCTCAGTGGAAGGTCTAGTGGAGGTCAATGCCCAGGCTTCGGTTTAACTCTCAAAGAGATTTAGAACGGATTAATTTATAGAAGCTTTAGAATTCAAATCATCTGCAGAGAGGAAATGTTTTTGACACAAGAAAAAAGGCTGAGAGAATGTTCATTCAGAATGAGGTCAGATAAAATACAAAAGATTAGTATTTAATAACATTCAGCATATAAGATTAAATAGCACAAATCAAAATACTTTAAATTAAATATATAGGAAGAAATATCGGAACAAGCATAATTGAGAATCAAAAGATAATTGAAAAAAAAAAAAAAAAAAAACCCAAAGATATCCACCAATTCTGAAGGAAGCTGAGCTAGATCGTCACAAAATTCTTTTTCTAACTTTCAGAGTTTCACAAATTAGAAATTGCATCTAGGTGGAGTACAAGTTTAAGACCTCATAGTATTGCATGTCTAAATGCTGTTCTCCAGAGGAAAAGATAGAAATTCTCAAAAGAAATAAAGTATCTAAACAATTTGCAAGATACAGGACTAAAAAGAGATTGTAAAGGACACATCCTGTAAAATTCATATGATCTTTTGTTAAAGTTCACAGGTATATATGTGTGCCCGTGCACACACATATAAGCTTAGTTGTTAGGAAGTTCAATCATGGGTTTTCCTCTCAAGTGTTATGCTGATCACTATAACAAACTTGGACAGACACCGGCCTGCAATCCATACATCATCTACTTGTAAACACAATTAAAGAAAAACTGACTCTTCCAGTGTTTCAAAAAAAAAAAAAAAAATGTCATGTTTCAAGACAACCTCAAAACTGTGATTTTCTTTATCTGAAAAAACACAATATATTAACTCATCATCATACAAAAAGAAAATTAATAACAATAGCAAACAAACTTACCTTTTGCCATGACATTTTCTTTTGAAGAATTAGAAGTATGACCAAATGGAAATCCTGAAAGGAGAAGGTTTTTCTTTATCAAAATTGTGTTTTAAACGACAGATTCACAAACCAAAGTACCCCATAAATTGTCAATTCTCCTCCGACAGAAAGGAACATCAGACAAGGAAACCAGCATCCAACAAAGGATAAGACAGTCTGGAAATTGATTACTTCTTGAAGCATTAGCATATTAAGAGTTTCAGTTGGTATGAAAACATAACTCAAACCTTAGAACATCATGGGAGGAGTAATTGAGCGACTAACAAAAATATGCTCTTTCATTAAAGTAAGATGAATATACTTAAAGTACAATGAACGGTCAGATTGATCCAACGAGAAAACAGTTAAACAGGTTTAAAATTCTATGCAAACAAGAGTGCAAGAAACACGCGACAAAAAAGAGAGAGTAAAATGACAATTTTAAACAAACAACCAAATAAAAATTTATGCTATATTGTTGCATGTCTATGCATTGATTAACATTTTTTTTAACAAACATGATAACATGAACCAAAGTTACAATTGAACTTGACAAGAAGTCCGCAAATAGAAAGTCCTTCAACTAAATAATCCTAAAAAAAGAATAATGAAACATGAAGATCCTAACCACAGATAAAGAAATCACAGTCAACCAATCAGATTGATGAAAACAAAAAGGAATAACTCTGAACTATTAATCAACTGATGCCCACACCAAAACTGAAAAACCAACTCTATAGCAAGTACTCTGTTTCCTCCCACAATGATGTTCACAAAGTTCCCTTGGTTCTCTCTCACAAAATAACCCAAAAAGTAGCCATTACAATTACACCTCAATAACACTATCTTTAGTTATACATCCAAATGTAGCAAACTCTTCCACAATTGTTGAAATACAATAAGATGGTGCTAGCAACAGTTTCAAAACAGCATCACTGATTCAGAGGAGAGAGAAAAAAAAATTCTAATGGTTAAAAGAGGTATGAGGTGTATAGTTAAAAGTGTAGCGTCGTGACATATTCCCTCTAAATATGCCAAAGAGTACTCAATCAGAAAAGAAGACGGAAGAAAGATTCCACTATAATCTCAAGCTCTACTTAAATGCTAATCTGGAAAAACTACTTTTTGATTCTGGAATGCACAGCCTACTCTGGGTAAAACTTGAGAAGCATCTTGAAATTTTAGCTACAATTTGGAGACACACACACACACGTACATACATACATGCATAAACACACATCTGATTACTATGATCAAGCTCAGATAAATGATGAAATCTTGATGAGTGTCATTTTTTTTTTCTGTTTGCAATATTTATTCATCTCTATGACTTCAATAATCCTTTGTTTAAATTCCAACTCGACATGCAACATGCAACATGTGTTCACCTGACCACATACAATGTTTTCTTATTCACTTCTCTTATAACTGCAAGGCAATCATTTAAAATAGAGTTTTACATAGGATTTTATGTCACTGGGTTAAGTGGCTGATGGGTTGGCAGTTCTGAGTCTTCTGACAGTTAAAAATGAGAGTTACACTAGTTGTATCCTGAATAGAAATAATTGAGAGGTGGTGACCAAATACATATTCCCCTTTTATATGTTGATTGAGACAATGAATTAACTGAGTGTAATAAAGTAAAGACATGAATGGAGATAATCAGGAAACATCAGCAATTAATTTTGACTGCCCAACAAGAAGAGGAATAAGAAAAAATGGAAAACACGTTAGAAAAGAAGATGTGATATAGTAAGAACCAGCAAGAACTTTAAATTTGAATCTGAAGGCGACCCAAGAATTTTACCAGAGACTAATCAAACCACAAAATTATGCTTTTCATGGAGGATCCTCTTTTCCATTTTCTACCAGATATTGAGTGTAAAGTGCCTAGATTTAAAGTGACTTTCAAACACCAAAAATGATATGTGCAATGAAGATTTTATTCTATGAGCACATACTCATTGATTCAACAGAAGCCACAATAGAATGATAACACCAAAATTGAGTACCTCAAAGCCAATTAGTGAGAGATTATAAGATGGGTACATGAAATATAGGGCAATTGATTACAAACTTTTTCGGCCAATTGGGTGGGGGCAAATGGAGGAAGGGCAAAGGATGATACAGAAGGGGGAAAGAATGGAAACATCCTCCATTTCTGAAGCAAAAACTATTTCACCTTTGTCAAATTATCAATTACCAACTCAGGAAAATGTAGAAAAATTACTTATTCATCAGCAGAACCACAATGACAGCATGAAAGACAAACCGAAAAAACCATAGGAGTATAAAAAAGGATTGCAAACTGTTGTCCCTAACGGCTCTAAATAACATTTCACCACTGGGCACAACATGCTTTGTGCAGATTATGACCTGAATTAGATTGATTCTATTTAGAATTATCTATATATGCAACTCCAAAAACACCAAAGCATATCTAATATCAGTATGACATATTCCGCAATCCGCATGTTCCCTCAACCCCAAAAAAAATCCCAGAAATTGATCTTATAAGCAAAACTACCAATGTAATTAATATGACAGATAACAGAGAAGATTTGAATAGATATATCCATAGAGAGATGGTGCAAAACCACTAACTGAAATAAGTTATTAGTTTCAACTTGCTCAAACTGAAAGCTGAATAGAATATAAGTAACATGTAAAACAGCTTATATAGTGACTAAACAGAAAGCACTTACGAGGATGGAAACAACCAAGAATTGACAAAAATTAAGTACATAATAAAAAGTTTTCGAATGTCTCACCATCATGGTCAAACACCACCTGTATGAAGAAAAAGGAATAATTAATTGACAAGAAAGACAATCCGTTGGGGAGAAGGGAAAAGAAATTATTAACATCAAATAAAAAAATAAATAAAAATTATAAGGTGAAAAAATAAGACTGGGAGAATCATATCACACTAAGAGACATACAAGGAGAACCAAGGAAAAAATGGAGCTATGACATTTTGAGTACAAATTTATTGAACAATCACCATTTTCCTTTCAAAGATTCTGTATCACTGTATTTTATTTTATTTTTTGATAGGAAACAAAAACTTTATTCAAAAATGAAGAAAGTACATTAGTGAACCATTAGTCCACCCAACACAACAAACTAAACAAAAATAAATATAACAATGAACTCAATCAAAAACAACAACCTTCGAATCTAACATGATGAAAAATATAGAATTGTCACTAAATTCTTTAGAGATTGATGCCCACAGAGAAGCTAAATAATAAGCTTTAACCCATAAAAAACCGTCGTCCTCTTTAACATCCTCAAAAATCTTTCTATTCCTCTCTAACCAAATAATCCATAAAACAGTAAAAATTCCACAATACCAAAGAATCATAGCTTACTTTCCTCCCCCACAAGCGTTAAAATATTCCAAAATGAAAGAGACTACAGACCAAGGGGCATCCCATTTCAATCCCCCA
This sequence comes from Acer saccharum, assembly GCA_030490815.1. Lineage (NCBI taxonomy): Eukaryota > Viridiplantae > Streptophyta > Magnoliopsida > Sapindales > Sapindaceae > Acer > Acer saccharum. Next base: position 19,400,825 of record CM059869.1, on the reverse strand, counting down.
CCGAAAACAACTTACTCCAAACTTTACAACCACCGAACAATGGAGAAAAAGATGATTCAAATTTTACACCAAGAGGGGAGAAGACAAAGATTAGGGTATCTCTTCTAGATAATATCACAAGTATTAACTTTGCCATGAACTATCAACCATCCCAAAAATTTGAATTTGTTAGGAACCCTTGACTTCCAAACTACATTAGCATGCTCAAACAATGGATGAGACTCATCATTCACCAACCACTTGAAGAAAGACTTACAAGAGAAGATTCCTTTAGAATCCATAGACCATGCCCCTCCTATCTTCCCATCCCATAATTAAAGAGACATCTTCCAACATAGAGAGAAGAGAAGAAAATTCCTCAATCTCTCTATCATTCAAGTTTCTCCTAAAATCAAAACCCCACCTGCTATATTGAGAAGACCTTCCCCATCATACTCTTAAAAAGAGGACATTCCTTTTCTTTTTTTCTTTAATTTATTGATTATTATTTTTTTAAAGGAAACAAAAAGTTTTGTTATTAAGATCCTCTTATAATTGATATCTATTTGATACCATTGATAACCCCACAGATAGTTTGTCACTTTAGTAGACTTAATTCATTTAGCATCTGTTGAACATTTTAATCTGCATTTTCAACCACTGCAGTAGGGCCAAAATTGTCTAACATGATGGAGCTGCTACAATGATCTCGAGTTCAAGCCTGGTATGCTTACTTGTAAAAAAAAAAAAAAAAAAAAAAAAACACATTATCGAGCTTTTAAGTATTTCAAAGCTCTATAACAAAACCTGTACAGCACCAACATAAGTCCGACATGTCAAATTATTAATAGGAGAGGGGTCCAATAGATTCTAGTTTAACTTATTTAATGATTTTTGGGTCAGAAAGCCAGTGATACATCCTCTTGCTCCGGTCAATGTCTGGACTGATTTTGCTTACTGAGTCCCAAACAACAGAGACAAGGTTTTGAGACAATATTTTATTTTGACTCCTAGTCCCATAAAAATCAATTAGCTAGCAATGTCCTTTCCGTTTGAAGGATTTAACAAATATTATCTTCATAGCTTCTCACCAGTACTCTGGTCAGTAACAAGAAGTCAGGATTCTGTTGGTGACCATTTACAAAATTGAATAAGATCTACTGAAATTATAAAGTTACACTAAAGCTGATAATGGATAATGAAAATGATTAACTGGCAACACATGCATAAATTTAAATGTTAAAGAGAAACATCAAATACAAACATATATGTGCACAACAGACAAAACCATACCGCAACATGTGAAGGGGTAAATTCCAGAACATCAATGATCTGCAAGGGAAAGAATAATCAGAAACAAGATATCAATTAACAATTGTCATTAGAGCAACACTTGAGATTTGTATTTAATCAACAATGTTAGATTTGAAGATTTGTCAAATTCAACAAATGTTTCAAAATAATTTGACAACAAACATTTCTTCTATTTAGCAGGATAAAAACTTTGATTTATTTAAGATAAAGTGCTTAACGTTCAGGACAATAGTGATTAAAATTTGATGTGCTTAACTTCATGACAGAAAACATCATAATGCTAATTTATGTTCCAGAAACCTCTATTCTTGTTATCAGTTAACAATCATAACTCCATTTCCAATATGCAAGATTTTTAACGAGTCAAGGCTTATCTTGTTCCAATGCTCAAGATGTATCATGAAATAAGTCTCATGCGAAGTTTACCCATTTATCAAGATGACAAATACATAGATAATTGGAAAGGGTGTCCAGTAAATTTGTAGCCTGTTGCATGCTTTATAAATGTGGAAAGATGTCTTCTTCAAGCCCATGGTTGATGCTTGAGCTATGGCTTGGAAGAAAAGAAAGCAGTTACTAATAATGGCCACTATAGCAGTACTGTGTGTATGAATATTTTTTTACTGTCCACAAATACTGCAAGAATCATGTTTAATTTTCCATTTTAATTTAGGCTATTTAAGTCATTTGAATCTCTAAATTATATATTTATTTATTTTTTGATAAAAATATATGTTTAGGAATAGATCAGACTAATGACTAGGAAATTTTGGTATCAATAAAAATAGCCTTTGACCTTAAATGTTGTTAATCCAGGGTTTACACAATCTGGCACCATGTTTATACACAAAAGCTAGAAAGAGAGTATGTCTATCTGATAATAATACACTTTCTTTATACCTAGAAATCTCTCAACCTTCCTTTGTTCACTGGAATAAAAGTGGGGGACTATTGTTGTATCCTACAACCTTTGTAATCAAGAAACTCATGGAAAATTATAAATCCTAAGTAGGTGACCTTAAAGGATTTGAACCCATAGCCTCTAAAGATAGAACCAAAAGTCTTTTACCACTCAACCCACCGCTTGGGGTTGATAACACTACACATGCTAGATGCTACCAATTCAAGTGTTTCATACGAGAAATTTACAAACATAAATTTGTACAATTTTGGCAGCTAAATCAATTATCTAAGATTAATCTAAACCTTAAAAACAAAAGTACAGTGAAAGAGAAATGATTTATATGAAATATCATGAACTCCCAAAAATAAACATCACTCACAAGAGATAAAGCTGAAAATATAGTTAAAACCCAATCTCCATTGCCATCAGCATGAGATAGATGACCATGGTGCAACTTCGCTGCTCTCAGTCAGAAGAAAACAATATGATCAGAAGGAATAACTTGCCCTATAGTTGTAAATAAATTTTATAAATGAATACAAAGATTGATAAAAAGAAGCAAATGCTTACCAAGAATATGAAGTCATATAAGACAGTAGATATACATTTAACCTTTGTATATTGAAAACTAACCGACCTTTGAGGTTAAAGACCAAAACCCTTAGATATGAAAAAATTAACCTAAACCACCTTTTGAAAAACACTCCCTTCCAACCCTCCTATTTCTAACTAATCCTCTCAATCATTGGGACCAAAAAATTATCATTATTCTATAACTTCAAACATCAAAAACACCACCTCATGCTACTTCCCTAATTTGCACCACCGCCACAATCGACCCCCTCCTGCCAGGAATGGAACTGCCACTCTCATCAACTTTTATGAAATCAACCATATTATTAAACATATAAAATGATGTTGATGGATTCCTTATAATTTGGTTGATAAAATTAATAAACTAACTTTAGATTGCACGTAATTATTTCAGTTTCCTTTTATTTGTAAATCAGTTTTCCTAATTTGTAGGGTAGAATATTTCTAGGTTAATTTCCTAGTTTGTGTTTATTGCTACTCTATAAATAAATATTTTTTCCTCAGAAAATATGAATGAATTTGTGCCTATTTTTGTACATGGTATCAGAGCTAGGGTTCTCTTCCTGCATTTTTCTTTTTCTTTCTTGGCCATAATTGCCATGAAAGATACTGCATTTGCATGGCCTTCATTGCTGGCAGAAGAAAACTTTTCTCTCCCCGATCTTAATAGCCAAAGAATTTCCTTCAGCCTTATAACTTATTTTTTGTGTTTAACCCCTACATTTTTTTCACTCAAAAATCTGCACTTGAATGATGTTCAGACCAAGGGTCATTCTTTCAAGATATTACAAGCAAGTAATGAAAGGGAATTAAATTTAGATTACACATGTTAATTTCAGTTTCCTATTTTTGTATTTTCCTTTTATTTGTAAATCAGTTATCATAGTTTGTAGGGTAGAATATTTCTAGGTTAGTTTCCTATTTTGTGTTATTTTGTACTCTACAAGTAATGTATCTTTTCCTCTGAAAATATAAATGAATCTGTTCCTATTTTTGCACAAATGACATGCTCATCCAAACATATTTTCATAATATTTATGCAGAAAAACTCATTACTACCAAGCATGTTGAGAATTTTAGGTTATTTCCTATCAAACAGAAAAGTTGAAAGTTGCTCAATACATGTTACCAGTTCTCTATTCTCAAAAATTAGGAAAAGGAAAAATGCAAGATTCGGATTTTAAGCTTTCCAATCTATTAAATAACCAAGTTATGCAATCAATCTATGATATAATGATTTCAAGTTAGCAAGGATTTATACCTTTCCACTTAACATATTGAAATGGAGTTATTAAATAATATATAATACATTTAATACATCTGCAGCTATCAAAAAAAAAAAAACCATTTAATACATAAACCAGGAAGTAACAAGCTGCTATCTTGATTACCGTTTGCTATTGTAATTACAAGGTACAAGAAACAAGACCAACTTCAATTTCAACCTAATTAAATCATTTGACATAAAGCAAAAGAAGAATAGCATAACATACCCAAAAGCTTGTAGTAAGCTCTATATATGATCGATGTGCCATCAAGAAGCATTACTCTACCATTTGAGGGATTAACATTTACTCCTCTTTCTTGAACCTTGACTGAAGGAAAGAGCTCTTCTTGGCTCAAGGTTTGTTCACTTCTAGGAGAAGTCGCTACACTACTATGGAAATTTGCATGAGCAACTCCAGGGCAAGTCGAACTCAAACTATTAGATAGACTACAATATCCCTGAGAACAAAACCATGCCCAAGAATAATATCAAGGGATAGTTGAAATGCTAGTTACCTCATAAACAAATTTTGAAAAAAAAATGTATATTAAACATATTCAACGATGTCATATCAATACTTCAATAGAAGAAGAAAATATTGCATCTTGCCTATAAATGACCAGTAAAGAGGTTATAATTGTTGATGCTCCTTTGAAATTTATGCAAGTGTTAAAATACATGAGTATAATTTTGTTTCTGAAGAGTCAACAAGTCCAGTCAAAAGCCAGCCTTGTTTTCAGAAAATAGTACAAATTGTAGTATAGAAAATGTTCCGGTCATCTAATAATCCTTGAAATCATTTATAACATCAAGAAGTTTGTTCATCATAATATTCACATGTTAACAAAACAGGAAAAACATTAGAAAACCCTCTTCAAGCTTAATGAATTATGTAGTTGAGAATTACCTTAGTGGATTGCGCGGATGAAGGATTAATTAGAATAAATCTCTTGATATTAAAAGAGTTGCTTCCAATTCTTTGAGGCCTTGAGAAGTCTCTTCCAAAGCAATTAAAACTTCTCCACAAGGTATTGACACGAAGATGCAAAGACTGCTGAGCCATGACTGTTTAGCAACCTCACTACAGCACGGCAACGAAAAAGTGACTCTCAAGGTTGCAATCACCTGAAATTCCACAATGCTGCTTATATAAAATTTACTGTGATGAACACCAAGATTAAGCAGAGCAAAAACCCTAAATTTAATTTCTTTTTAGATTACAAACAAAATTGAAGCCAAAATAAAAATAAATAAATAAAAAACTATTATGAAAGATAACAAATTTATATAATATCGGACGCGGAATATAGAATGTGAGAGTAAAGAAATAAAAAAGATAAGGAAGACACCTTCAATAACAGAAATGAAATTTAGGGTTTTTGCAGAGAGCCATAGACTGTTGTTGCCCGCCAAATCCCAAAATGAAGAGTGGAGAGTGGAGAGTGGAGGGTGGACACCCTCGTAATCTTCAGAAGAGCTTTTAGAGCTTGTTTGGTTGGGTTTTTAAAAAACCCTCTATTAAAAATACCTTTGGAAGAGCTTTTCTAATAGATTGTTTTGCGATAGATCTTTTTAGAAGTAGATTTTTTAGAGTTAGAGCTTTTAAATAAAAATCATTGGTTGTTTGGTTATTAATTAAAAGAGAGCTTTTTTAATGATAGAATTACCAAAATACTCTAGTAAATATTAAATTATAGGGTTATATTGGTGATTTTAGTGTTATTAAAAAAACTCCAAAAGATCTACTTGAAAAAGTATTAAATTTGTACTTTTCCAAGTAGACGTAAAACAGTTTTTTTAATAATCTAAAAGCTCTACTAGGCGACAACCAAACGATACAAAAAAAAAATTGAAAATAGCTTTTAAAAAAGCTCTTTTAGCCAGTAGACAAACTCTCTCAAATGGACACTTAGAGGTCATTTGTTTTTTTGTCTGAAGACTGAACAGTCCTAAATTTTACTGAAGACTGAATAGTGACTGAAACATGAATCTGAATGACATGTTTTTTTTTTTTTCCCTCGCGTCTGAATGTACTGTCAACATGTTTGTTTTTTAAAAATAAAATTGTCTGAAAAGAAGTAATTTTACATATATATCCATACTAATTAAAAGAAGTAATTTAACATGCTGTTTATAAGATTTTGCATGTTCTTCCGCAAACAAAGTTTAATTTAACAAAACAAAAAATTCATCCAAGAATATAAATTTGCATATTATTCTACAAACAAAGTTCAAGTTCAATTTATTGTAAAAAAAAAAAAAAAAAAAGTTTAAATTCAATTTTACATATTGTCCAAATATCCAGTATATAATTCTAGAAACCATTTTTTTTTTTTTTTTTTTTTTTTGTTTCCTAGATCAAATGCAATCAGAAAATAAAGGGCTACCCTTGGGTGCAACGTTACATGATGCAACACAAAAAATTTGACTGTGATCATGTCTTCTTTGGTACAACCATATCAACTAATATGTGATTATATATTCTAACATGCGATCACAATAATTTAATTGTGTGATCATCTGCAATTCATATACCATAACATTATATATATTTGTGATCACATGCAATTATATATGATCACATGCTGTTGTATCGTGTAATGTTGCACCGAAGAATGACCCATATATATATATATATATATATAAACAATTTTTCTATAACTTCTTCAAGCCACAAAATCTACTCAATATTGAATGCAACCACAAAAAGAATATTTGATAAAGGGGTAATTACCCTAGTGGCCATCAACTCTTGCCACCACTATCAAAATGGCCATTAGATGGGAAATTGGATGGAAAATGGCCATTTTTGGTAAACATAGTTACACTAATGGCCATTCCATCCAATTCCATCCATTTCCATCCAATTCCATCCAATAAATGGCATTTTGGTAAATATAAGGATGACATTAATTTATTTTAGATGTTTTTTGGAAATCAATTTTTTCTTTTGTTTTTTGAAACAAATAATTATATTTAGGGTGTACATATACGTATAGCATATCTCAAACATATATACATATATATATATATATATATATATGTATATATGTTTGAGATATGTACATATATATACATATATATATGTATATATGTTTGAGATATGCTATACGTATATGTACACCCTAAATATAATTATTTGTTTCAAAAAACAAAAGAAAAAATTGATTTCCAAAAAACATCTAAAATAAATTAATGTCATCCTTATATTTACCAAAATACCATTTATTGGATGGAATTGGATAGAATGGCCATTAGTGTAACAATGTTTGCCAAAAATAGTCATTTCTCATCCATTTCCCCATCTAATGGCCATTTTGATCGTGGTGGCAAGAGTTGATGGCCACTAGGGTAATTACCCCTTTGATAAATTATATAACTGCAATTATGACAATCATAACAAATTATCATTCTAGATTATGTTTAAGGAGTTCTATAACTGCCACTACATGTAGATAAAAATAAAAAATAAAAATAAAAAAAATAAAGAGTGCTTACCATGATTTGATAGAAGAGAAATTCAATTGTTTAATCCCAGGAAGATTTTAATATGAGGGTTTTTTTTTTTTTTTTTTTTTCTAAAAGCCTTTTAAAATAAGAAATACGCTAAAAGAAAGAATTCTACACCATATCAATTTAGGATAAATTTAGAAATATATCTTTTTTTGGAGGATAGACTTGAAAGAAAATATTTTAATTGTAATTCAGTGATTTGGAATTAAGTTAAAAGTCAAGATTTCTTACTTTTTTTTAAAGTTGTTTTTTTGATATTTTTAAGTTGTTTGACCACTTAAAAAAAACAAACAAAATAACTTAATGAGTTCAATTCAGACCCATTAAGTCTTAAGTGGAAAAAACAAACGACCTCTTAGTAAAAGATCTACTCGCAATAGATCTATTAGAAATAGAGTTTTTGATAAAAAAATATATATATATATAATTGTTTGGTTGGTAGATTTTTTAAAAAAAAAAATATCTATTTGGAGAAGCACCTCCCCATGAGCTTTTACCTAGTAGAGTTTAACCTCTACTAGTCTCTACTCAATTTAAAATAGACAATCTTAAAAACCCAATCAAACAACTTTAAAAAATTCAAATAGATGTTGATAGACCTTTTGAGGCAGTAGAAAGCTCAACCAAACAAGCACTTAGTAACAATGAGCTCTCTTCATAAGTCGTTGGATCATAATCTGCCACAATTGATTTTAGAGAGAATTATAAATGAGATTTTTTTCCTGACAATCCAATTTTATCTTTCCTAGTACCTTTTCTAAATACACTCCATCTTAAAACTCAAGGATCATTTGTTTTTTCCACTTAAAACTTAATGGGTCTCAATCATAATTATTAAGTAATTTTGTTTGTTTTTTAAGTGGTCAAACAATTTAAAGATATCAAAAAATAACTTAAAATAAAAAGTAAAAAATCATGACTTTTCACCTAATTGCAAATCACTGAATTGCATTAAATGCAATCCAAAATCTTTTCTTCCGATATTATCCCCCGTATATAATATATTTCCAATTTCATCGTAATTATATATGGTATATAAATTTTATTTTAATAGATTGCTTATCTTAAATAGCTTTAAAAATAAAAAAGAACCATAATCACTTCTTATATTAGTGTTTAATATCAATACTTTATTATGATATTAGCGTGATATATTTATATATTATTTTTTGGAGTGTTTCGTGTGAGTTTTCCTACTGCCCATTTTATTTTTTGAAAAAAAAAAAAAAAACATTTTCTTTTCTTACTAAAAATGAAGTTTGTTTGTAATGGAAATTCTGGCATGTTCAGTCTTCAGACAAAAAAACAAACAACCCCTTACATTTTAAAATTTTCTGGGAGCACTCTATTTTATTTCAAAATTATCCATTTTATCTTTTTACACTCTTTTCTTTAAAAAATAATAATAAAATAAAATAAAATATTTTTTCAATAAATAAATAAATAATCTTTTTTTTTTTTTTTTTAGATTCTACAAAATCATTTTGTTTCGATTTTTTTTTCATTTATAAAAGGTAAAGAAAAAGAAAAAAAATCAACTCAAAACTTTTAATCAAAACAATACCCAATACACAAAATAATAAAGTATTGGACCCTTGTTTAATTTAAAAGATCACCCTTATTTGAATTTATAGATCTCAAAATCCAAATTATTATTTTTTTTGTATTATAGGATTATTATTTTATGGCTAATTGGCACAGATACCCCCTGAACTCTTTAAAAATTTACACATTGCCCCCTGAACTTTTTTTTTCGACAGTAAACCCCCTAAACTAACGGAAATTTGTAAAAACTGACGGAATGGCAACGGAAGCCACATTCCGTCTAGTCACGTGCGCCTCACGTGCGTCCCACTGTATAAAATTTGAAGAGTTGATGGGACATCAGTGCCAATTATCTTAAAAACTATTATATAAACAAAAATAAATTAATAAAAAACATTAAAATAAAAATAAATGTTATTAAATTAAATATTAATTATTATTATCAAAAAATTAAATAATAATTCAATTTTAAAATAATTTAATAATATTAAATTAATTAATAAAATATACAAAAATATTTTACAAAACTAAAATAAAAATAATAAAAAAGAATATTGAATAATAAAAAAAATCTTATATCTTAAAAAATCTTATCACCTAAATCTCATCTCCAATCACCACCACCCAATCACCATCTTCTTCTTATTCAAAATATTATAAAATAAAATAAAAAATTTAATTAATCTAATTATTTAATATTTTGATTAATTTTCTATTGATGAATTTTTTTTTTTTTTTCCCATTTTGAATAAGAAGAAGATGGTGATTGGGTGGTGGTGATTGAAGATGAGATTTAGGTGATAATATTTTTTAAGATATAAGATTTTTATTATTCAATATTCATTTTTATTATTTTTTTATTTTAGTTTTGTAAAATGTTTTTGTATATTTTATTAATTATTTTAATATTATTTAATTATTTTAAAATTGAATTATTATTTAATTTTTTGATAATAATAATTAATATTTAATTTAATATCATTTAATTTTATTTTAATATATTTTATTAATTTCTTTTTATTTATATAATAGTTTTTAGGATAATTGGCACTGATGCCCCCTGAACTCTTCAAATTTTATACTGTGGGACACACGTGAAGCGCACGTGACTAGACGGAATGTGGCTTCCGTTGCCATTCCGTCAGCTTTTGCACATTTCCGTTAGTTTAGAGGGTTTACTGTCGAAAAAAAAAAAAGTTCAGGGGGCCATGTGCAAATTTTTGAAGAGTTCAGGGGGCATCTATGCCAATTAACCTTTTTTTTTTTTAAAGGAGATCTAGAATCTCTATTAATAGAGATTAATCTCCATCAATGGTGATTCTGATTCTCTATTATCGGAGATATAAGATTTTATGGTTTATTTTTCTTAATTTTTATTGATTGTTTTGTCTGGTATGTTTGTGATGATAAATAAGGAAAGATGGGTAGGAAAAGAAGAAGAAAATAATATTGGATTATAAAACAATGGTTTGTAGTGTCTTTAAAACTTTTTTGTCCTTTTCAGTAATTTTAATTCTAGTTAAAATTGTCATTGACGGAAAAAATTAAAATGGAGTATAAAAAGACATTGAGTGGATTGTCAACAGCATCTCTTATTATAAATAACCATGTCGTTTGATCGAATGAAAAATCTAACCCTTTAGTTTGAACGACCGTCGACCGGTAACTAACCCTTACCATTAGCCAACTATTAATCGACTTTAATTAAATCTAATAAAATATAATTATTTAAGTGATTTTTTTTCTTTAACTAAAATTTAAAAAAAATGAAAACAAAAATATACTGAAAATATGTTAAAAAATAATAAATAATTAATTATTTTAATAAAAAATTAAATACTTAAAAATATATTATAATAAAGCAATTAAATCATTAAAATAATTAAAATAAAAACAAAATTATTTTCATTTTTGGTTTAGTACAATATCGTTGGATGTACCTATTTGAGAAGTAAGGGCCAGTTTGTTTTTGGCTCTGAAAACTTAAAGTCACTTAGTAAGACATTATTGTTTGTTTTTTAAGTGATATAAGGTCTGAAAAACAGTTAAAAACATCTAAGGCAAAAAAGTTCAAAATTCCAACTTTTATCTGAAGTCTTATGGGACTTCAATTCATTTACTCTTTTTTTTGCCCAAACTGCCCTTTACAAAATATCTTATTTCCCGGTGTATCCTTGTATATATCTTGCCCAAACATCGGCTTCCCCGCATCATTGAAGATCTGATCATTTCGCAAGTTGCTCTTCCTCCATCTTCCAAAACCAGATCTGACAAACTCACTCACAATAGCACAAATTTGATATCTAAGACCCTTCAATAACAAAACCCAAATCATAAATTTAAAAATAAAAATAAAACCTATAAATCATAACACTCTCAACAAAATTTGCCACAAAATCACATATCTCTCAAAAACAAAACGAAAAAAATTAAATTAAATTAAAGATATAAGAATCACAAATAAGATCTGGAGGCTTACTATTCAAGATTCATGACTGGAGAGCGAGAGAGAGGCAATGATGAAAAAGAGCGAGAGAGAGGCGATGGTGACTAGTGAGAGAGAGAGAGAGAGAGAGAGAGAGAATCGGTTACTGGTGAGAGTGAGAGAGTGGAAAAGAAAAAGATAATCAAGGAGATAGATATCGGTGGAGGAGAAAGAATATTAACTAGGGAGAGACTGATTGGTGGAGAAACAAAGGAGAAAGAAGAGAATAGAGAGAGAATAGAGAGAAAAAGTTAATATTCTTTTAATATTATTTTTAATATCTTATAATAATTATTAAATATGCTATGGCCAATACCAGAGCAAGGGTATGAATGTCAAATTACAGGTTTTTAGATGTTTTTGTTTTGAAAAAACAAACAGTTTAACACTTAATTCAGACATCAAAAAACAAAAAACAAACATGTTGCTCAGACTTTAGACTTCAAACACAATTCAGATTTCAGACCCAATTCAGAACTTTATGTTTTCAGACAAAAAAACAAACGTCACCTAAGTCATTAACATCATTTATTTCAATATATTAATAATCTTAAATTACGTTAACTAATTTTTGTTGCATTATATAAGGTTTATGAAAGTACTATATTAAAATAAGTGAGAATTGCCAAAAGTGGCCACATTTAAGATGAGAAATTCGTTTTTGATCATATACTAATTGCTAACAACCACATTTTAAAAAAATATTCCGTGTATATCCACAAATTACAAAAATATCCCTCAATATCAATTTTTCTAATTTTATTCTACCGTCTTCTCTCTTCCTTCTTCCTCATCAAATCCAAAGAACATCTCAGAAAGATTTAGAAAAAAATAAAAGAAAAGAACCACATTGATGTTCCTGCAATTCAACCAACTAGAAGAAGCTTTGATATCATAATTATGTTGGAAATTTGAAGAAGTTATTGAAGAAAGACTTATTTGATTTGCTCTAAATTGGTTTAAGATGTGTAAATCTCTTTCATTTGCTCATTAATTTAGTTGCAAACACTTACTTTAACGTGGTTTTAGCGTTAGTGCATCACTTTTGTTTGTGTTTTGTGAAGAATCGAATTAAACTTGTGGAAAGTTTTTTTCCAAGAAGATTTCAAGTTTCACTAATAAAAAACGTGAAATCTTCTATAAAAACCTAAAATCTTTAGTAAAAACGTGAAATGTTTCAGGATTTTCGGAAGTAAAATGTTAGGTGTTGTTTGGAACCATTTTTAAAAATGGTTTTCTATTTTTAAAAATAAAAAACAACTTTAATGTTGTTTGTTTACACGTTTTACAAAATTGTTTTTTAAAACAAAAAACAACTTTTTGAAATGTATAATTAAAAAGTTAAAAATAACTTTTTATTGTTTTTCACATTTTCAAAAACATCATTTCAAAACAAATCAACTTTTCCTTCTAAATAACTATTTTACCCATTTTAAAAACAACAACCAAATACTTTTACATCATTTTCCGTTTCAAAAAACTACTTTTAAAAAACACTACCAAACACATTAGAGCATGTCCGATATTGTTTTATGGGCCCATTTTCTTTTTAATTTTTCAAAAATGATTTGAAATATGCGTTCATTACCGTTTTTCATTTTATTTTCAAAAAACAAAAACAAAAACAAAATGGAAAACAAAACCAGTGTTAAAATTGAAAAATATGGAATACAACTAAAAGTTGTGTTTTCATTTTGTTTTTCATTTTGTTCTCTAAAAGTCAAAAACAAAATTAAAAACAAATCTCCTTCAACAAATCTCCTTCAACAGTCTCTTCTTCCATAAACACCCAAAAATTTCCTCTTTGACAGGCACCCAAAAATCTTCCTTTGACAGACACACCCAGACTGGCTTTCGACTCCAAGGTATGTCGTCTTCTTCTCCTCCTCCTCCTCCTCCTCCTTCTTTCTCTTCCGAGTTTCTTCTTCTTCTTCTTCTTCTTTTTCGATTTAACATCTTGGTCTTCCGATCTTCTTATTCTTCTTCTTCCGATTTCATTCTGGATTTTGTTATCTTTTTATTAAAAACAATTTGTTCTTCTTCCTTTTGTTCTTCTTCCGATTTCGTTCTGATTTCGGCTCTTTAAAAAAAAAAAAAAAATCTTCTTCTTACTCTTGTTCTTCTTCTGATTTTGGTCTCTTTTTTTAATAAACAAATTCTTCCTCTTCTTCCGATTTGGTTCTAGATTTTCATCTTGTTTTTTAATTTTTTTTTTAAATTTTTCTATTTTGGTTTTCAAGTAGATCTATGTAGATCCAAGTAGATGAACACTTATTTTTGCTTTAATAATTTATTTTGTAGTGACTTGTGCAAATTTCTCTGTTGTGAAAACTTTGAACCAAGGTTTGTCTCCATTTTTTGTTATATTATAGAATCTGTATAAATTTCTGCTGTGCAAATTTATAGAATCTGTATAAATCTCTACTGTGCAAATTTATAGAATCTGTATAAATCTCTGTTGTGCAAACTTGGATCAGAGAGGGAGAAAATTAACAAGCTGATCTCATGTACTGCAACATATTTGGTCATGTCAATTCAAGCTTTTTTTTAGTAGATTTTCTGGTGGATCAGAGAGGGAGAAAATTAACAATCCATGGCTATAAGAATAGATTTGAAACTGGAAAGCAATTCTTAATAAATATGGTGTTATTGATGTTCAACAGTTAGTTTAGTAGTATTCAACATTAATTATTGTTTGATACAAACAAAAATAAGGATAGCAACCATGCATGAATCTTTCAATTGTGTAAGGATTCCCATATCTTGATTGGCTTATTTCGTGGACAAACCACGTATTGGGGGATTGCATGTAAGGGTAGCTTAAGTGATTGATATTCAAGCTCAAGACCCTCTCATGTCCTCAAGGTTGATAAGCACCAAAGGTAAACTTTTATGTGCTTAATTTGCTTTGAAGAGATTAGTTGCACACACACACTCATATCTCATGTTTAATTCATTTTCTTGTATGTTGTGTATGTGTTGCCAATATGTGCTCATTAATGTTCATTAACATCTCTTCTTGCATGTTAGTTTGATTGCTTATTGCATTGTCCATTGCCTTGTCATGCATAGCCTTGGAATTCTTGCATTGTAAAGGGCGCTGTTCAAAGCGCTGTTCTGAACAGAGCCTACAAGACCTGATGCAAAAATGGTCTTTTAAATGCATCAGGTCTGATGCATTTTGATGTGGTGTTGTACAAAACGTTGTTCGTACAGCGCCCCTCTGTTTTCCCGGGAGAACAGAGTTGGGGCGCTGCACAAGGGGCGCTCTACGTACAGCGCCCAAGGCAAAAATAGGTGTCACTTTTCAAAACGACCACAATTTGGTTTGACACCCTATATATATGCCACTTTGACTTTAGGTCATTTAAGTGAGTTGATTTTCAGATTTCATACTTAGAACATTTTTCAAGCAAAGAAAAATACATAGAACTCACCTTTAACCACTCAAATCAAATCCTTTTTGCATCATATTTCATATTGCATCTTCTATTACTATATAGAATGCATCCATGATTGGGTTTGCATCATCATAACTTGCTTGGTAAGATTTTGATTAAGTTCATCTTATTTTAGTATTTTTACTATCAAGCTATTCTCTTTTAATTTACTTGTATGTTTTTGATCATATGATAAATACAAGAATAGAGAATTAATTATGATGAATTGATTGAGTGTTGTATTGTGATAGCTAATTAGGTTTTTGATTAATCTTGATTAGCTAAGCTATTTGACATGTCATCTAGCTCTTAATATCTAGGGTTGATTTAATTGAATATATCATCATCCTAGACAAGCATCTAAGGTTCCCTAGCCTTGGTTGTTATTTGAATATTCATACATATTCACATAGGCTGCATAATCTCTTCTTAGAGAATTAAATCTTGAGACTAAGATTGCTTAAGCCTCAAGCAATTGGACTTAAGCCACATTTAAAGGCTCGCGTGGTAGAAGTGGGGGGTTATTGACCGGAGTGTTAGACGAGGTCTACATAGGTTGTAAACTTCATTTCAATTAGTGGATTTTGAGGTTCGAGTGTGGCGCACTAAACAGCCCGTGGTTTTTCCCAGTGGTTGGGTTTCCACGTATACATCAAGTGTTATTTAAATTCCGCACTATATTACACTTGCTTGTATTTTTGACTAGTAGGGGCTTTTTCATAAAATTGATTTGCATGCGAAAATTGGGTAATAATAGCTAAAATCTATTCACCCCCCCCCCCCCCCCCCCCCCCCCCTCTAGATTGATATATTAGTACACACCTAGTTTATTTGAGAACTTTCAATTGGTATCAGAGGGGGTTCCTAGATATACTTAGGTGATCCTAGCTCATTTTAGGTGTGTTGTGCATTTGTGTGATTTTTTGCTCATTCATACATTTTGCATACATTTCATTCATTCATTTGATACAATGAGTGGATTCAGTGGCAACCATGAGGGTGCTTCAAGCACACGACCTCCCTTCCTCACCGATGTTAATTATGCCTCATGGAAAGGCAAGATGGAGGCGTACGTGTGCCAAATCCATGATAGGGCATAGATGGCTATTAAAGATGGGTATGCACCTCCTATGATGACTCCTATGGGTGGTGGAGAAGAAGTACTCAAGCCTAAGGCTCAGTGGTCACCTGAGGAGTTTGAGACTTCAAAATGGAATAGGAAGGCATGGCATGCTCTTCTATGTGCAGTGGATGAAAATCAGTACAAACTGATTCAGAACACTAGGATAGCCAAGGAGGCATGGGATATCCTAGAGGTTGCACACGAAGGAACCGACGTCGTCAAGGATTCTAAGCTACAAGTCCTTCAAACGCAATTTGAGTTGCTTAAGATGGAGGAGGATGAGTGCTTCAATGACTTTGAAGTCAAGTTGATGGATATTGTCAATCAAAGCCATCAACTCGGTGATCCTTATTCGGATAGGAGAGTTAAGCAGAAAATTATGAGGTCTCTCCCCGCTAGGTTCGAATCAAAAGTGACGGCTTTAGAAGAGAATAGCACATATAAGGATATGAAGCCGAGCGAGGTGATTGGAAGACTCCTCGCCTATGAATCTAGGAAGGCTCCTAGTATTTCACCTCCTAAAAAGCAAAAAGGGATTGCTTTGAAAGCTTCCGAGGTTGAGAAGGAGGAAAAAGGTGACTCGGACCAAGACATGGCGTTGCTACTTAGAAGATTCAAGAAGTTTGTCAAGTTCGAGAATAAGGGCTTTGGATCCAAAGGCCAAGACTTGAAGAAAAAGGCTCCCTTCAAGAGTTTTGAGCCTAGGCAAGAGAAGAGTGAAAAGAAAGGGGTCCAATGCTATGAGTGTGGTGGTATAGGTCACATCTCACCTGATTGTGGGAACTTGAAGAACAAGATGGCAAAAGTGATGGCCACCACTTGGAGTGAAAGTGATGACTCCGGAAAGGGAGACAAGTCATCAAGTGATGATGAGCTTACCATCAACTACACGGCTTTTGGGGCCACTTGTGTAGAAGACAAAGTTGTTGGTAAGAATGACTTGACTATAGATCCCATAATAGAAAGAGATGAAGAAGTAGCTCTAGAGGAGATAGGTGTAGCTACTCATTGGGATATGGCTCTCATTAACTCAAGAGACCAAGGTGAAGGTCTTAATGAGGGAAATGACTCCATAGGTGAGATGGAGAGTGGAGGAGATAGCTCTAGTGTAGATGACTCCTCATCTAACTCTACAAATGGAAGTGTAGAGAAAATGGATGTAAATGAATTTATAATCAAGTGTGAAAGTTCATTGAAAAAGAACAATAGAAAATTGAAGATTTTAGAGGATGAAAATCTAGAACTTTCAACACATAATGACCTCTTAAGTAATCAAGTGGAAGCATCCAAGAAGATTGAAGACAAGCTAAGGGAAGAGCTAGCTTTGTCTAAGAGGAATGAAGAAGGGTTAAAAAGAGAGCTTGATGAAGCTATAGAGTCATTATCTAGAATGACTACAAGCACCAAGAAACTTGACCACATTCTTGGTAGTGGAAAGAACCCTTGTGACAAGAGAGGTATTGGGTATGAAGAAACCAAGGAGATCACTACTCCAACCAAGACCGTCTTTGTCAAGAGTTTGGGCAAGATAGAAGCCTCGCCGGTGCACACTCCTAGGAAGAAAATTGATCTAGGACAATGCTCAAGAAGTGCACAAGTGAAGGAAGCTCCAAGGAGACAACCTCAAGCTCAAAAAATTCCTCAACCTAACTTCCCTAAAGCTCATATTCATCAAGGGAAGAGGCCAATCATGCAAAATGGAACAAGGAAGCAAACTAGACCGGTTCAACAACAAAGAAGGTTTGAACCCGCTCAACCACAAAGTCATGGGAAGGCTCCTATGCATGCACAAGGACATGGTATGAATTCTAAATTTATCCCTACATGTCACTTTTGTGGTATTAATGGTCACATAAGACCAAATTACTTTCATTTCATTAAATTATGTAGAATCAAAAGCATGATTGAAAAGAGAATGACAAGAGCTAGAATGCATGCTAATAAGAAGGTAAATATTCATATTAATGATCCTATTATTTCTAGAACTCTTGAACCCTTACCCACTAGGAAGAAGAAAGTCATATCTATGTGGATAAGAAAAAATGAACCCGCTTGCTACGAGACTAACAAGTCTCAAATAGGTTCATCCAAGTCAAATGGACTTGGGAGGTCCATAGGACCTCATGACCTTCTTTAATGAAGGATGATATTGACCCCATATGGGGAACTCAAGCAAAGAGAGCTATTGCATACTTGTTGCATGCAAATATTTGGAAAAATTTTATGCTTCTTTGTTGATTGCTTGAGTAAGCTTGATTGCACATATGTATATATGTTTTCAATCCAATAAGTGTGAACCTTGTTTGTCTACAATCCATGTCATATTTATGTTCAAACATGCATTTTTGGATTAGGAGATTTACATAGGAAATATGATTTGAATGACCTATAGTTATCTCCATGACATGATGATTCTTAATAACATGCTAATGACATATGAAAAGCATGAAATTCAAATAACATGCTCAAATGAAAAAGCATGAATTGATGATTGCAATTTTTAAATGCAAAACTTGTGTGAGAAAGCTTATGAGACTCAAAATGAATAAAGGATCTTGTATCCGCTCAAAGGATTTTAAAATCCAAATGTCTCTCCTTCTTTATTTGTTGAACATGTCTACTATCATACGGGTTTCATTCCCGGAAAAATCAAATAGGGTGCAAAGTTGCTCATGACATGTTTGACTTATAAAGATGGATATAGTTGCTCATAAATTAAAATTAATGAAAAACTCTATATCCTTGCTTCTCATGTGACATTGGTGAAATTGGTTTAAATTCTTATTAGAAACCTTTGTCATTTGCTTTGCCAAATACCATTGTATTTTGGACTTGAATGCTACATGTCTTGTATGCAAAGCAATTTTGATTCACACATTTTATCAAAATAAATCTCCTTGTTTCTCTCCATTTGATAGAGTTGCATAAAGTGCATTTAATGATTATGCAAATGACTTGAATGCTATCATCTCTCTTTGCTAAGTGACCCAGTTGGGGACTACTCCTTTGCCTATATCATGACAAAAAGGGGGAGTAGAATGGTGGTAAGGGGAGTTGCAAATTGTGGTAGCAATTATGCATGTTGGGGAGACAATACATTGGGGGGGAGTAACCCATTGAGGGGGAGCATTGCATTCATCAAACATTGCATGATGTTGTTTGTTGTACTTAAATTTTTAGAATGCAAATGCTTGTTTTTTATTCTCACTTAATTCATCTCACTTTTTACTTGAATTGGAAAGTATAGAAACTTTGCTTACAGGGATTGATTGTTCTACTTGAGATTGAAGACTTCAAGATTATTTTTATATATCTCTTTGTAATGTAGATAATCATTTGTGACCTGTAGTTTCTATTATGTTGTAAGGAATCAATGTGAGTGGTGGTTTTGTCACGAAATAGCCAAAGGGGAGATTGTAAGGATTCCCATATCTTGATAGGCTTATTTCGTGGACAAACCACGTATTGGGGGATTGTATGTAAGGGTAGCTTAAGTGATTGATATTCAAGCTCAAGACCCTCTCATGTCCTCAAGGTTGATAAGCACCAAAGGTAAACTTCTATGTGCTTAATTTGCTTTGAAGAGATTAGTTGCACACACACACTCACATCTCATGCTTAATTCATTTTCTTGTATGTTGTGTATGTGTTGCCATTATGTGCTCATTAATGTTCATTAACATCTCTTCTTGCATGTTAGTTTGATTGCTTATTGCATTGTCCATTGCCTTGTCATGCATAGCCTTGGAATTCTTGCATTGCAAAGGGCGCTGTTCAAAGCGCTCTACAAAGCGCTGTTTTGAACAGAGCCCCAAGACCTGATGCAAAAATGGTCTTTTAAATGCATCAGGTCTGATGCATTTTGATGTGGTGCTATACAAAGCGCTGTTCGTACAGCGCCCCTCTGTTTTCCCGGGAGAACAGAGTTGGGGCGCTGTACAATGGGCGCTCTATGTACAGCGCCCAAGGCAAAAATAGGTGTCAATTTTCAAAACGACCACACTTTGGTTTGACACGCTATATATATGCCACTTTGACTTTAGGTCATTTAAGTGAGTTGATTTTCAGATTTCATACTTAGAACATTTTTCAAGCAAAGAAAAATACAAAGAACTCACCTTTAACCACTCAAATCAAATCCTTTTTGCATCATATTTCATATTGCATCTTCTATTACTATATAGAATGCATCCATGATTGGGTTTGCATCATCACAACTTGCTTGGTAAGATTTTGATTAAGTTCATCTTATTTTAGTATTTTTACTATCAAGCTATTCTCTTTTAATTTACTTGTATGTTTTTGATCATATGATAAATACAAGAATAGAGAATTAATTGTGATGAATTGATTGAGTGTTGTATTGTGATAGCTAATTAGGTTTTTGATTAATCTTGATTAGCTAAGCTATTTGACATGTCATGTAGCTCTTGATATCTAGGGTTGATTTAATTGAATATCTCATCATCCTAGATAAGCATCTAAGGTTCCCTAGCCTTGATTGTTATTTGAATATTCATACATATTCACATAGGTTGCATAATCTCTTCTTAGAGAATTAAGTCTTGAGGCTAAGATTGCTTAGGCCTCAAGCAATTGGACTAGAGCCACTTTTAAAGGCCCGCGTGGTAGAAGTGGGGGGTTTTTGACCGGAGTGTTAGACGAGGTCTACATAGGTTGTAAACTCCATTTCAATTAGTGGATTTTGAGGTTCGAGTGTGGCGCACTAAACAGCCCGTGGTTTTTCCCAGTGGTTGGGTTTCCATGTATATATTAAGTGTTATTTAAATTCCGCACTATATTACACTTGCTTGTATTTTTGACTAGTAGGTGCTTTTTCGTAAAATTGACTTGCATGCGAAAATTGGGTAATAATAGCTAAAATCTATTCACCCCCCCTCTAGATTGATATATTAGTACACACCTAGTTTATTTGAGAACTTTCAAATTGCTCTTGCACTTGTATTTCAATCCCTTAAAAACATTCTATAACAATAAGTATCTTAAAAGTTTGACTTCATTTTGATCCAAAACCAAACCACTTTGCCAGGAAGAACTTGTTTTTCCCTCGAGAATTATCAGGCACTGCTTGTGTTGCTGCCGGTGCTGCTGTAGCTTGCACTGCTGATGAATTACAAGATTTAAAATGGTGTAAACATAAATTAATACCAGCAACTTGGGAATTATAAATTATACAATGTCATTTAAGTTTATTTTTTTATTTTTTATTTCTCAATCGTGTTGAGTGTGATATCGAAACATCATATAAGTTTGATACAAATATACAACAGTAAAGAAGAAGGCATTACCTATCTTTGGTGAAATTTTATTATTCTTTCCTTTTCTCCCATCATTAATAGGATTCTTGATTGAATTTTGTTTGACAACTTCATTGTGAGAGATAGAATTTGAGTGCCTTCTCTTTGAAACTCTATACTCCAATTTCTCTATATTTTCTAGACCATCTATAATAAACCACAAGGGACAAATTAAGAGCAGAGTGATCAAGGTACTGAAAAAATAAAGTGTATACATGCAAAAAAGCAATGTAATTGAAAAACTAAACTAGCAATGAATGATGATGATGACACTTTAATCACTAATCACTTTTATGTTGTTTGCTTTGTTAGTGTGGATGAGACTTTAATCACTTTTATGTTGTTTGCTTTGTTAGACTTTAATATTGCTTCGACCCTTATATCTATCAATTTTTTTACTTCCTGAAGAAAAAGACAATTGTGATTTAGATTAATATGAATAGTAAAATGATATCATAATCGATACGTATTTATGTCAATGAGATAAAATTGCCATAGGCTCTGCTCTTTTGTTCTTTCAGCATTTTGTTTCACTATTTTTCTAGGTTGTTCCTGTGGTCTTCTTGCGTTTTTATATTCTATCTCATGGGGCTGTAATGCGAGTTGTTGCTGAACGTTTTCAACGGGCAAAAGATATCATATATAGACAATTTAAACGTGTGCTAAAGGGGCTATGTGGGCTTGCACCACGTATTATACGTGAACAAACTCAAGGACAACAACCGCCACCACGAGAGATTAGACATGACCCAAAATTTTATCCATATTGTAAGTATTCCCATTTATTGATTGGCTTATTTCGTGGACAAACCACATGTTGGGGTTTGAATTGCAAGGGTAGTTTAGGTGATTGGGGATCATGCTCAAAGGCCCTTTCAAGATCTCAAGGTGACAAGCACTTCAAAGGTAAATTTCTAAGTGCTTACTTGCTTTGTAGAGATATAGTTGCACACAACCACAACCCATGCATAATTCCTATTCTTGTATGTTGTGTGTTCTTATTATATGTGCATTAATCTCTCTTCTTGCATGATTATTTAATTGCATCTAGCTTGTTAAATGCCATAACATGTTAAGCTTTAGGATGCATTGTCTTCACTCACACACGTGCACTTATTGCATTGTTCTTGTGTGAGAAGCAGCATAAGAAGGCCTTGCCTTTCTCTACCGCGGTTGTGCTACTGCGGTTGGACAACCGCGGTAGTGAAGCGACATAGATGTGTCTTCTCTGCCACGGCTACTGCCGCGGTTGGAATAACCGCGGCATGCAAGCAATAGAGACCCGTTGTCTCTATTGCGGTGCATCTGCTGCGGTTGGCCAACCGCGACAATTGGGATTGCGACAATCCGTCGTGCCCATAACGCTCAAAACGCTGCAGTTTCGTTGGACACCTATAAATACATCACTTTGTGTTCTAGGTCGTCCACAACTCTCAAAATATCTTATTTTTCATTGAGAGCTTTTTTCAAAGAGAAAAATTTACCAAAGAAATCATCTTTTATCTTCTTTGATCACTCAAATCATTCTTCATGAGCATTGATAATCATCTAGCATCATCCTTGATCATCTAGGTGTCTTTGCATGGTTTTTCAACACACTTTGCTTGGTAAGCTTTTCACTAATATCTTACATATTTTGTGTCTTTCTTAACAAGCAATCTCATTTATCACTTGTATGTCATTAGAATATATTTTAAATACAAGTTTGAGATTAGTGTATTGATTGTTTGAGAGTTGTATTGTGATAGCTTCACAGGATTGCTTGATCTATGTTTAGCTAAGTTTTATGACATGTCATCTAGCTATTTGATATATATGAGTGTTTTAATTGTCATATTATCATCATAGATAAGCATATAGGGTTCCCTAGCTACATATTCACATAGGCTATATTATATTTTCATTAAGAAGTAAGTCTTGTGTTGCTTCCGGGATTAGGTTGCTTAAATCACAAGCAATTGGACTAGGTTCACTTATACCGGGATTAGGTAGTGGTGGTGAGGTACATATCAGGATTAGGTTGTAATCACCTTTACCATTAGTGGATTCGAGGTTCGAGTGTGACTCACTTACTAGCTTGGGATTTTTCCTGTGAGGGTTTCCACGTAAATATCTTGTGTCATTTATAATTCCGCACATATTACAGTTGATATTATATATTGACTAGATAGGGGCATTTTCGTAAAATTGGCCTATAATGAAAATTGGGTAAAATCGGATAAAATCTATTTACCCGCTTTCTAGATTAATATTGAACATAACATAATTTGTTTCACATATTTTAAGGAATGACTATATTTTAATGCATATTATTATTTTTTACCTTTCATTTTTACGTAATTATATTATGTAGAAATATATTGGTGTAAACATTCTTTATATAAATTTTTGATTCATTATATTATGTAGAAATGTATTGGTGCTATTGATGGAACACACGTTGCTGCATGGGCACCGACACATAAACAAAATTCGTATCGAGATAGAAAAGTCCAAGTTACCCAAAATATTATGTGTGCATGTTCGTTTGACATGATGTTCACATTTGTTTACACGGGTTAGGAAGGAACCATTAACGATTGGGTGTTTTTGAATGCAACTGGAAGACAAGAGAATGGTTTTCCCTATCCTAATGAAGGTACATATGACGTATTAGTATTTCACTATTTCAATTATTGTAAAGTATAAATATTTATTTGTATTCTTTCAGGATATTATTATGTTGTTTATTCGGGATACATAAATATGCTGGGATTTTTAACACCTTACAGAGGTGAGCGATATCATTTACGTGATTATGAAGGACAATAACGTACACCAAGAGGTCCAAAGGAGTTATTTAACTATAGGCATTCATCATTACAAAATGTAATTGAGCGTAGTATTGGTGTTTTAAATGCGTGCTTTGCTATTTTGAAAAAGATGCCTAATTACCGTTTACATAGGCAATGCCTCATACCTAATATATATTTAACTCCATCAAATGGCTCGGGGTGATAAGATGTTTAAAGAATATGACAATCAAGATATGATATTTGATGGCGAAGGAGAAGGTAGAGAAATTCCTAATATATATTTAACTCCATCAAATGTAGTACTAATGAATAATGTTAGTGATGAAATTGCAAGAAAAATGTGGCAAGATAGTTCACGTAATAGGAGGTGATGTCTTGTAATAGGAGTGGGTATCTTATGTAATTTATTCATGATCTTATGTAATTATATTATGTAATTATTTATTTATTTTTTTGAGAAATCCTTGCATGAAACTGCTCAAAGTACTACATACCAATACTTGTACATTTGGTTATGTATCTTCAGATATTACTTTGAGAGTTATCAGATTTAAACAAGATTAACAAAACACTGCTTCAAGAGTTTAACCACAATCAGCATTTTGATTGTATCGACAACACTGATCCACTCAAATTTCTTGATCATTGAGAGGTCGTTCAACATTTTGTCAATTGCATAGTTATCTTGAAACTGTCATTTGCATAGTAATTATATTATGTAATGCTATGTTATGAGAATTCTAAAGAAGTATAAAAGTAATCTACAATTATGGAAATTTATAGTTATGTTTTTTTTTTTTTTCTTTTAATGCAAACGGATCAAATATCATACAATCCCTTTTATAATTCAATTAAAAATGATTGAATGGTCGGTATGAAATGATATTCAGTTTATTATATCGTTATGAACAATTGTATAATTATTTCACATATATATTAAATTATATATTGAAGTGAATGAAAATAAATATTACAACCTTCTAAAAATATTTTTAATCTAAAAATATTTTTAAGAGGTGGGAAAGTCAAATTACATATGTAGAAACTGATAAAAATATCCAGTTTTTTGATGTTTTAGTTAACCTACCGGACGCGTTTTTACTATTTTCATTTTTAGAATACAGCTTTCAGTATATGCTACCGAACGCGTTTTTACTGTTTTCATTTTCAAAATCTAGGTTTCAGAAATGCTACTAGACGTGTTTTCATAATTCGAAAATGAAATCAAAAACACTATTTTCATTTTCATTTTTATTTTTGAAAAACAAAACGGAAAACACCAAATGAAAAACGATACAGGACTCACCATTACATTTTTAAAACATGATTTCCATTTAAAAAAACAAAAAAAGTTTTTAAAAACACAATTTTAAAAACGATACCAAACGCGCCCTTACATTTCATGTTTTCCAAAAGATTTCAAGCTTTTTAAAGATTACAAGATTTTTTGGAAGATTTCAAGGTTTGCAGAAGATTTCACGTTTTCTGGGTAACATTTCAAGATTTCAAGCTTTTTCTTCTTGGAATTAAATGGGAGGGAATTGGAAATATTTAAAAGGAAGAGAGAGAGGGAAAACGTGAGCCAATCAAGGGCTGCCATGTCAGCACCCCATGTGGGGCGCGTGTGGCACACAGGACCAGAGGGCTGCTCTGGCCGTGTGGCACACAGCCTCCACATGTGGTGGCCATGGCATGGCCTTTGGCCATGCACGTCCCTCTCGCGCACCTCTCACGTTCTTCGACCGTATTATAGCCTCCAAACTTCGATTTCGAATCCGTCTTCGAATTACGAATCATGACTCCCTCACGCATAATGACGACTATAAAACTTTGACAAAAGGTTGAGAAATCATCTCGGAATACGATGACAAAAACAACTCAACGAATGAGAACGAAAAGTAGTGTAGCTACATCATTTGGACTCGAAACCTAATGAATGAGTAACCGAAATGACCGGGACTTAATAAGAAATCATAAGAGATTATGTTCAAGTCCAAAACAAAAAAAAAATATGAAAACATATAAACACAAAATCACACACGTATGCCATTTCCTAGACATAGTCATAGAACATGCAAATTACAATGTTTATCAAATTAAATCTAATGCATGAGCATACATTACCAAGTGTGTGAAAGTGATATATAAATGTTATTCAACCATGCAAGGACACATATGAATGTCATGTGTGTGTGCCCCTAGCCTTGTAAGAGAAATGGGGTCTTATATACTTTTGTAGACCGATGAAGCACATTTCTCTTTGAAGCCGGCATCTTGCATGAGTTATGGCCAAGTCATTCTTTGACACCTTGTATCTTCAAACTTAGACCACTAAACATTACAAGACAACATCGTTTTGATATATAATACATGCCAAGACAAACCAAAAACCTAACAAACGCGTATTGAGAAGGCCCCTTCCTCTAGTTTTGTCCAAGAATCAATTCACTGTAAAGAAGAACAAACATGGTTCGTTGCCCCTGAATCTACTATCCATGGTGAAGACTCATCTTCCATTATACATAATTCAATGACAAGTAAATCATATTTACCTTTCACTTTATTTTTCTTAGAGAGCTTCTCGAGGTACTGCGAACAGTTCCTTTTCCAATGACAAACCTTGTCGCAATGGAAACACTTCCCTTTTGCTTTGTCAGTTGTGGTGCTCTTCTTTTTATTTTGAACACTTGTTTCTTCATGGGCTTAGCCTTTGCCTTACCAGCAGACCTCTTCCTTTTCTTTATTCTAGAGGAAGATGGTTTAGCAACATTTATCTCACCGGTCTTACTTTGTTGTCCTTAAACATGGACTCAAAAGTTATGAGTTCATTAAGAAACTGAGTCAGACTGAACTTCAACTTGCTCATCACATAGTTGCTTTTGAACTGATCAAAGCTCTTTAGAAGAGTTTTCAGTATGATGCTCACCTGGCAAGCCTCATCTATGGTCCCACCATTGACTTCATTAGTATTGAAATGGGACATCATACCTAGGACATATTCCCAGACTGATGATCCCTCCTTCATACGAGCAGTCATTGCGGAACGAATAGCTTTGTGCCGCTTTTGCTTAGAAGGTTGCCCAAACATGGCCTGTAATGACTCAATCATCTCATATGCTGTAGTCATTGCTTCATGCTTTGGATAAAGCACATCAGTCATGCTAGCTAGCAAATAAATGCGTGCCTTTTCATTATCTAAAATCCATTTTTCATGGGCCTCACGAATAGTTCATGCTGCGTTGGCTGCAGGCTATGGAGGACATTCCTCCGTAAGCACAAATTTTAGGTCTTTGTTGATCAAGATTGCATTAATGTTGTTTTTTCCATTTTGTATAGTTATTCCTGGCTAATTTGTCATTGGCAAGTATTTAAAGTAAAGCAGAAGACATTACTGAAATAAACATAAATAAAAATTTATTCATTCATTCATACATTTAAACCATATATAAATTATTCGGCATATAATTAAATATGATGCATGAAACATGTTTAATGAACAATAAAAATCCCTAAAAAAGTCACTATGCCACGACAATTCAACATACCACAAGTAAGTGCAGCCTTAGGGTAGGTCAAGTACTTGTATGTCGGATCAAGACATTCTCAATTAAATAATAAATCGGATTTTAAACTATTTAAAAAAATAATTTATTATTTGAATTATAATCTATGTAAACTACTTTAAATAGACTAGAATTAAATGTGAGAATTACAAAGTTTTAACTATTAAAACTAAACCACATTATTCGGTCCAATTATTATTAAGGCGTTAATCATATTAATCTTAATAATGGTTTGGGCTTTACTAATCTATTTAATTAAACTCTTTAATGAAAGATCAGTAATTAATGAGAATTACCAAGTTTTTACTCTTAAAAATAATCTCATTATTAATAGTCAATTTATGTGATTATTCAATTTTATTCATATTAAAAAATAAACAAAATATAAATCAGATGGGCTATTAATCATGTATGATATATTATAATGCAAGTGTAGGCACTTCTAATCTATATGATATAAGTATGCTTGACAATGCTTTAATCATCTCATAAATAAAACATACATGAGTTAACCGAGTACGATGAGTTATCTAACTTAAAAATAAATAAATAAATAAATAAAAAATTCTAATTACAAAAAATCAATCCAAGGCATTCCTTGGTCTTTTTGTAATTCCTTTTTCTTCAAGTCCATCTTTTGTTTCTAATGGGCTTTTAACCAAGTCCAACTTGATTAACCTTTTTTTTTTTTTTTTTTTTTTTTTTTTTTTTGTGTGTGATCCATCTCATGAATAAAAAACTAAGGCCCAAATGTTACACTAACATTTATTGGAGGCCCAAAGTGGTTTAAAAAATATATATATATATATATATGGCCCATTCACGCTTTTGAATATACAACCCTAGCGTCACGAACACTCGGCCTTGAACTTTCGCACGGACGACGTGTAGCCATCGTCCGCACGAAGAGGGTGGCTATCTGCAGCCTTTGTGTGTAAGCGCGCAGAAGCCTTGCGCGACACTCGCGCGCTGCTGCCACCCCTTGCGCAAAACAGCACACATGTGCTGCAGCCCTCCGTGCAAACCAGCCCAGCTGATGCGCTAAAAGTCGCGCGGCAACCTTGCTTGTGCACATGCCTTGCGCACAACAGCTTGTCGTTGCACCATGTGCACACGATGCCACTGTTGTGCAAGACCAATGCACAACTTTTGCACTACTCCAAGCATGTGCACGGCTATGCCTTGCGCGCGTAGTAGCTATGCCTTCATGTGCACGGCTGCCGTATGTGTGTCCTACACACGCTCAGCTTTTCTTTCTTTCTTCGTGTGTTCTTGAATCTTCTTCTTCGTACAAGATTACAATAATCGTATTACAAAATATTGATTTACATAGAACGATTACATCCGAAAAAGTAAATAATAAAATTAATTATTACAACCCGGAAACAAATTTAACTAAACTCATCGTACCATACAATTAACGATCAACCATGTTTATATATAAAAAATATAAACATCATACAACCCTAGATTGTGCCTACATATATCATACATATCGAAAAGACTTTGAAAACAAATATAATATATTTGTGTATATCAAAAAATTAGCTTTGATACCAACTGTAAGTTGCACAACGGAAAGAAAATCAAGAGGAATTTAAGAACGATAAGTTTCAAAAATTTTATCGTCTTATTGAGACCTTTTTATATACATGAATATGAGGAAGAGATTTGTTTTCATACATTTAAAGAACATGAATAGGTTTTGTTGTGAAATGTGACTTTTATTAAGTCTTATACCCTCCTAATTACACTACTAGTAACTTGAAATGAAAAACAATCACCTTCCAGAATCTTTATATTCGAAAAATGCTAATTATTAAAACAAAATTAATAAATCAAACCAACATTAATTAAATACAAATTTATAACAATTAAAGAGAAAAGGAAAAAAAAATAAAAAATAAAAAATAAAAAATAAAAAAAAACATGAAAAAAAGGGTAACTCTATTGCCACCCAAAAAAAGTTCTCAACACACGCCTTTACTTTTAACACCCATTTTAAAATTTAAAAAAAAAAAAATTAAAAAAAGTCAATTTACTCTACCAGTCTACCCTTTCAAATACCAAAATTAGTCTTTGAGTGTTATTAACAACTCAAATCATATTATTTTCCCTTCAAACCCATTTAATCGGTCTTGACACCCAAATAATTATATAGAAAACAAATTAATTATCTTGCTGCTCACATTTAATCATTTCATAGTCAAACACTTCATGGAGTAAAGAAGTTTAACATAAACTTTCTATACATTAACACATTTTACGATTTCAATTTGATTAGTTTGGACAAGTCCGGGCTTGCCCAAGTCACCTCACTACTCTCTTCTAAATTTTTTATTACATTGAATATCTTAAATTACACAAATAAATTTGTACCAATAGATTTGAATCGTGATACAATTTGTCACATTTTGAGAAACCACGAATTAATGAGCATTGTGAGCTTTGTTAAAGCATCCAATTTACCTATTGAGAGAGTCAGAGGATTAAGATTCCTAGAACCAGTCCCTCTCACCGTTGTGGAAAGTAATTTTGCTTTTGTCACAAATAAAATCCTCTACTTTTAAAAATTTTGATGAAAAAAGAAAATTTGATTGATCGAATTGAACAAAAAATTTAAGTTTAAGGTTATTGGGCAATTGGCAAATATATATATTTTTTTCCAGATTTACTTTTTTTATTTTTCTCGCATCCTTCCTACAACTTTTTTTTTTTTTTTTTTTTTTTTTTTTTAAATCCTCCAACTATTTTGTTTCTATGATAATGTAATGAAAATTTTGGGTTTTGATGATAATTATTTTTACAGTTTTATGTTGTTCTATTGCAATATCCTTCATTCTTTAATCATATTTGAATGAATTATTTTTACGGTTGATACAAATTAATAAATTAGGGTTTGTGTTTGGTAGATGAATGAGTGGTCAGTAAATTTTTTTTTTTTTTTTTTTTTTAATTAAGTAGTTGTTTCTTTTTAGTTCTGGAGTCTGTAACTAATAATTTTTTGTTTTCTATAAAATATATATATATAAATATATATATATATATTTCAAGTCTTGAAGATCTTTACATGTTGATTTGTGTATGTGTAAGGGTTATATTTAAATGACGATGGAAGCATATAATGTTAGCAATAAGATTATTTGTGAAGTTGTGTACTTGTTATAAAAATTGATTAGTTTACATCAGTCGATGATCATGGTCTATCATCTTTCTATTATTTAAATCTCTATCATGTTATTCGGTGTTGGGTTGGAGTTTGAAGTATGGAGATTGAAGAAGACAATGGCGTTGTTGGGTTTTTTGTTGTTTTTGATTTGAGCAAAGAAGAAGTGAGAAGAAGCAACACGTTTTTGTTTTGAGAGAGAGAGAGAGTAAAGTCCACCAAAATCTTTGGGGAGAGAGCGGACATTTTATGGCATTTGATATTTATATCTCTCACCATCAAGTCCACCAAAATCCATGACCTAGGAAAATCCTTTAAAATCTAGTTCTAATTGAATACATCTTGATTTTTACGGGTATTTTTAAAGTCCCAGTTCAATACTCATCTCCCAATTCATCCAAGTTTCTCAAAAGATCACAAAACTTCTTTAATTATTTCCCTAAATCAAATCATTCTAACCCTAAAATTGAAAACTCATTAATCAATTTCAACAATTATGCTCAAAGCCATATATCTAAATGTTGAGTGATTCTTTCAAAATCGATACCTTATTTTAATATAAAGTAATGACCTCTATGAAATCCATTGATTTAAATGAATTTTAATCTAATTTTTAATTTTTTTAGTTTTTTTAATTTTTTTTTTATGGATGATAAGTTAAATGAAATCTACTTATAAACAAAATTTGAAAATTTTCAAGCACTACAGCTAAGGGGTTGTCCGGTAGGTGAGTTTTAGACTGTTTTTGTTTTTGGTCTCGAAAACGATTTTGAATTCTTGTTCATTAACAATTTTTCATTTTGTTTTCAAAAAAAAAAAAATAAAAAACAAAACCAGTGTTAAAATTGAAAAAAAATATGGAAAACACGTTAAACATGTTTTTATGTTTTTCATTTAGTTTTTCTTGTAGTTTTTTTATTTAAAAATAAATAAATCACAAGGTATTTTTTTTTCTTCATCTACTACTCTTTCTTCTCTTCTTCTCTTGCTTTTTTTCTCTTCCTCTTCTCCATTGTTAGAGCCGCCGATCTGTTCCTCCAAAGGCAAATCGACGGCTCCCTACATTTTTAAAATTTTTTTTCTTTTTTCTTTTTGAAATAGTTAAATTATTTTTCATTTAATTTATATTTAATAAAAAATTAATGTTTAATATTTTAAATTCTTTCTTTATTTAATAATTTTTTTTGACTTAGTTGATAATTATTTGGGAGGAATTATTGTTAAATTTTGATATTTTTCGGTAATCTATCAAATGCGTTTTTAGTATTTTTATTTTCATAATACTATTTTCTGCAAATGCCACCTGACGTGTTTTCAGATTTCGAAACTAAAACATAAAACACTATTTTTATTTTCATTTTTCTTTTAGGAAAAAAGTAAATGAAAAACACTTACAGGATACGCCCTAATTGTTTTCATTTTTCCAATTTTTCGTCCTTTTTCGAATACTTCACATTTAACAAAATCGGGAAAAAATAGTTGTAATGCTTGAAAAAATTTCAAATTTTGTTTACAACTATATTTCATTAAATTTATCATCCATAAAAAAATTAGATCAAAATTAATTCAAATCAATGAATTTTATGGAGGTCCTTACTTTACTTTATGTTAAAATAAGAGATCAATTATGAGTAGTTAATCTCGTAAGGAATCCTTTATTTTAATATAAATAAGGGATCTATTATGAGAAGGAGGAAATAGGGGTATATAACACTTTTTAAATTTTGAATTGTACAACTATCACACTTTAATAACTCTTGTTTTAATAGCACCAAAAATGGAATTTGGACAAAAATACCCCCCGGCTTCTTTTCTTTTCTCTTGTGTGTCCTTTACCTTCTTCTTCCTCCTTTTTTCAAAACCTCCATTGATGGAGCTTCAATGGAGGTGCCACCGCCGACCAGTGAGTTGACCGGCAAAACCACCGGGAAAATGTTCGTCGAGTGCCAATAATTGTAACCGAAGTGTTCGTTTTCATTTTCGAGTTGTGTAGAGAGAGAAACAAAGCAAAACCCAAACTGTCGCGAATCTTCATTGTCTGATCTATGACGATCCATCGCGAATCTGACGAAATCGATGGCGCCAATGAACTCGGCATCATTCGATCTTCTAGATCGAACTATTTCCAGAGTCAACCGGCGCTGTCGTCGGATCGTCACTGTCACCATTGATGGATGTCGAATAGAATAAGTCCCGAACAAACTTGAATTAAGTCTCGAAACGCATGAATAAGTCTCGAAAAAATCATGAATAAGTCTCGAAACTGTAAATAAGTCTAGAATTTTAGAGAAAAAAAATAAAAAGGAAAAGAGTAAGTGGGGGTATTTTGGTCTCATCACATATTTTGGTGCTATTAATACAACACTTATTAAAGTGGTGCTATTTGCACAAGCCCTCCCCCAAAAAGTGCTATTTAATTTTTGAACCCTTATGAGGAGTGAGTCTCTCATAAGGTATCTTTTATTTTAATTTCAGTAAAAACCTTTTTGAAATCATATCAATTTTTATGAATTTTAATATGAATTTTTTGATGGATGATAAGTTCACAATGTTGGAGGCTCTCTAAAAAAATTTTATAATCCCCTACCAAATATATATATATATATATATATATATATATATTCAAAATCTGATTGAACCTTTATCCAATCCATTTTAAAATTTTGAAAATGTTTTGATAAAAATATTTATTTAAAAAAATATTAACAAAAATAACTATTTGAAAAAGCAATAACTTATTTTTTATTTTCGATAAATATAATTCAAAATTTTATTTATTTTATATTTTAATTAATAAAAAAATTGAAAAGAATACTAAAAATTATGAAATACTATACATATAAAAAAATGATTTTAGTTTTAAAAAAATGACAATGTGTTTTTTTAAAAAAAAATACTAATTCCAAAAAATTGATATTTGTAGGTTATAAACGGAAAAAGTAAACCATTCAATATATTAAAGAATTAAGATTTATTATTATTATTATTAAATAAAAACGGTTCTATTAACTATTAGATGGACGAGCTTGGGTTTTGACAAATGACTTTCAAATCAAAAATATCTGGACTTTACAGGTGGATAGATACCGTGAAAAATAAAAATAAAAATAAAAAAGGAGAGCTGCTCTGTGTTTACTTATACGTTGACTGACTTTTTGAGTGAACTGAAAATGCTTTACACCAGAAACAGTTTACTCTACTTTTTTCAGCTTCACCCAAGATTCCAGGCAGGAGAGAAGAGAAATTAAAAAAGCACCTTTTGCAGGTTTGCTCTAAACTTGTTATTTCTTCAATGTGTTTAGATTTATGTTGTAATGCATAATTATTTTACTTTAATTGCTTAATTCTCTACATGCTATGGTTTAATTTTGTAATGGGTGGTCTGGAAAAAAAAAAAAAAAACAAAAGCAGCTGATTTTGGTGATATTATCATGAACGAAGTTGACTCAGCTTAAAGCAAAGGGTGATGATCTATAAACTGCTCTCTTCAGTTCAGTTTTTTTTTTTCTTTTTTCGTTTTTTATTATAATTTTTAATTTCCCTTTTTGGTTGTTTGTTTAACTTTAACTTGATAACATACTCATACCTTTTTGATAAAAAGATTGTGCTTACTTGTAGTAGAGTATGAGATTTTGTATAGATTTATATCAAGAAATGAGAGTTGAAACAATCTTGTCCAGATCTGAATCTGTAATTGCTGGAAAGCTTCTTTTTTCTAGGAAACAATTCTTCTCATAAAAAAAAAAAACATTATTTTATAACATTGATTTCTTTTTAGATGAGGTGGTGGAATATCTCTTTGTTTGATTGTTTCACTTAAAAGTGCATGAGTTGATCATACTTTGAATTGACCAGAAGTAAAAAATATTGACGTTCTGCATCAACCCAGAAACTTTTGGTACTTCATAAGAGGCATATATGACTGTAATTTTTCTGAAGCAAAAAGATCAAAAGAAAGAAAATTGCATTTGCACTTTATTTATGAATGGCACTGAAAGATTGTTAACCATGAGAAGTAGATAAAATATGAATGACAATACTTTCTACTGAATATGGTGATCAGTATGTTATAATTTCCTACCAATAGAAGTAATTGGTGGCACCTTTTTATTCTGATTTTTAATTAGGCAAATTATTATCTTTTTTTCAAAAAATAGTATTCATTTTTCAAGGAATATTTGCAGAATGACAGCAATAATTGAACCAGCAATCGCACAAGCAACTGGTTCACTAGTTGGGCCAGCAATAGATGGTGGTAAAGGCATATTCAATTGTTTGAAGCGCAAATATGGCTACGTGAGAAATATGAGCAAGAACTTTGCCGATCTTGAAAAGGAAGAAAAGTATTTGATTAGTGAAGAGGTAGATGTAATGACAAAACTGGACAGGAATAGACTGAAAATGCAGCAGACAAACAGATGTAAAACCTGGCTCGATGAGGTGGGAAAACTGAAAGGAGAGATAAACGATCTGAAGACCGAGTACAGTAGTATCCGCAAATCCTTTTGTGGCTTATGCCCACTTCCTGGTTTGATGAAGCTTGGTAAAAAGATCTTGAAAAAGACTGCGGATGTAGTTTCTCTGACGGATCAAATTGGGAGAATAACCATAATGTTTGAGAAGGCACCAGCTGCAGTGATTAAGAAGCATACCAAAGTGTTCCCATCGCTTTATAAGCATGTAGAAATGCTACAAGAGTATCTAAGAAATGTAGAATTGAAAAGAATCTGCATATGGGGACCACCGGGAGTTGGGAAAACTACAATAATGGCAAACCTGCATGATGCAGTTGGTGAATCTCATGAATTTGACATTATCTTTTGGGTGAATGTGAATACAAACAGAAATGTAAAAGAAATACAAGAAGTACTTCTGAAGCGTTTAGGTTTAGATCTAAAAGCGGAGGAACACAGCAATGACCAAAGAGCAGACATGATATCTGAAGAGCTGAAGAATAAGAAATATGTATTGTTTCTTGATGAAGTTTCTTCAGAGATTAATTTGGAAGAAGTTGGAATTCATGAACACCACAGTGATGGAAAGGTGGTCTTTGCATGCAGGTACAGATATATCTGCGGCCAAGCTGATGAGCACATCAATGTTCAGAGATTATCAGATGAGGATGCTTGGAAGTTGTTTCAGGAAACAGTCGACCTAGATTTGAAGAATTATAGAGATATCGAACCTGTGGCAAGAAAAATTGTTAATGAGTGCGGGGGTATGCCACACATGATTAAGTTAATAGGAAAAAGTTTGAAAAAAGTGGAAGTTGCTGCAATATGGCGGAACACATTGTATCAATTAAGATCACCAAGTATGGAAAGAAAGCGAGAACTGGAAGAAGTATACAAGTTCTTTAAACTTGTATGTGACGAGTTAGCCCCAAATAAGCGGTCTTGCTTACTATCCTGGGCAATATTCCCAGCTGGGTATGAACCTCACCGGGATTACATTATTGAGTGCTGGAGAGCAGAAGAGTGTTTCAAACATTGGAGTAAGCTCGGGGAGGCTCGTGACGAAGGTCATGCCATATTAAATGAATTTGTTGATCAATCTCTACTGGAAAACGGAAGAAAGGTGGCACACTATAAGATGTTTGAGCATTTTCAACGTGTAGCATTAAGAATCGCCAATCAGGATGAGAAGAGTTACAGAATTCCAGTAAAAGAGGGAGAGAAGATCAGAGAAGAAGAATGGGAACCTGCAAACAGAATCTCATTGGTTCGGTTGAAAGAAGAATTGGAACTGCCAGAAAGGCCTAAATGTGGTAAAATCTTAACGTTGTTACTTCAAGAAAGTAGCTTGGTGGAATTCCCAATTTCATTCTTCGTGTTTATGTGCAGTCTCCGACTTCTTGACTTGCGTGATACAGTAATCAGGCTGCTTCCTTCATCTATCTCCAGCTTAAAAAATCTTACAGTGCTATTCCTAAATAATTGTAGGGAATTAACGCAGCTCCCCGCTGAGGTTGGAGATCTCAGCAGTCTTGAAGTTCTTGATATTCGTCATACTGGAATTCATGCTTTGCCCATTGAAATTGGACAATTGACTGATCTTAAATGTCTGAGAGTTTCATTTGTTGAACCTGTTGGGAATCACAACCAAGTGGAAGCAAGACCAAGGGACATAATTTCCTCTAACATAATTAAAAAAATTGTGTCACTGGAAGAATTGATCATTGATTTGAACCCCAACAATGGAAGATGGAATCAAACTCTAAGAGATATTGCTGTTGAAGTCGCTTCATTGGAAAACTTGACCTGTCTCGGTTTCAACTTTCCTGATGTGGACTGTTTTCAGAATTTCATCAACACAAGTAAATCGTTGAATGGAAACAACAAGCTGTTGGAAGTCAATAACTTGAGATCATTCAGCATCGTCATTGGTTATCACCAACCTTGTACTAAATTTGATATCTCTGGATGCTCGGCTGAGAAACATCTAAGATTTTCTGCAGGTGATGGATTTCCTGATGCAATATTAAAGATGTTAAAGGAGGCTTGTGCTTTTGAGCTCATTGGTCACCGTACTGCTGCCAACTTATCAGACTTTGGTGCTGATAAATTAGGAGGGCTTGAAGCTTGTATAATTGAAGAATGCAATGAAATGATGAGCATCATCGATGGAAACCATACGAGAGATGCTGCATTTCAAAGATTGAAGGAACTACACATAAACAATCTCTCAAAGTTGGTGCATATCTGGAAAGGTTCTATACAAGCTGGAAGCTTCCCCGTGCTCACAACTTTGACCCTAAAAGGATGCCACAGCTTGAAAACGCTCTTCTCGCAAGAGATTGTCTTACAACTGAAACAGCTGCAGTCTCTGGAAGTTGAAGACTGTAAAGAGATCGAAAAGATTATTGAGGATGGAAGTGTAGTTGAGGCCAAAGTATTTCCCAAATTGAAGAAATTGGAGCTCTGTTCTTTGCCAAGATTGTCTAACATTTGCCAGAATATGTCATTGGAATGGCCCTCCTTGGAGACAACAATAATCAAGACATGCGAGGAGCTGAAAAATTTCCCTTCAACGTTTGAAAGTGCAGCCAAATTGGGAGTCATCAGGTGCACTCAAGATTGGTGGAACCAATTAGTTTGGCCAAATGACAATGTTAAAAACCGTTTTCAGAGCTTACAAAAATTAATATGAGGTAACCCAAATGCACTAAATAAAGCTGTTGTTATTTTATGTATGAAATAAGATGCTGAAGCAACCGGTAGTTTCAGTCTTAATTCATTCGGTGGCTTATATTGTATTGTATTAAAGCATGTTTGGTGCATCGCATTGTATTGTATTAGGTTGAACTGGATTATATTATTACAACCACGTGTTTGATTATATGTTGTATTAGCTTGTATTAATTTACATGGTGATTGTTGTATATGAGTGTTGCATTGTATTACACTTTTATAAAAAATAACACAATTTTTAAAACAATAAATTTAAAAATATATTTTTGTACTCAGATTTTCAAAATAATAATATAATAATTAATGAACTAAATAATATATAAAAACATTATTCATGATTTAATATATTCAATTTCATTTTTTTGTGTGTGTGTGTGATTACAGTTTTAAGAAACAAAAGTTGTTATTATAAAGAGAATTTTGATTTGAAAATAATAATAATATGGATTCAAATCAGCTGTCCAAAAATGGTGTCCTAATTTGTGTTTAACCAATCAAATTGGGACATGTGTCTATATTTATGGGAAAAGTTGAAAAATAATAATAATAAAAATAAAAATAAAAAAGATCCTTGAAACTAAATATTACAGCCAAATATTAAAAATTTTGGATATTAATCCTTCAACAATATCCCCAGAACTGTAGGCACTGCTCCTGGTTTCCAAAAAAAAAATAATAATAATAAAAAAAATAAAAAAAAATTTACAGCCAAATATTTTAAAATTTGGATATAAATCCATCAACAATATCCCCAGAACTGTAGGCACTGCTCCTGGTTTTGGCATCTTGGGGACTGGATGATGTAATTGGGAAAAGTGGAGACTCACTTTCGTTTAACTTGGACCCCAACAACTCCTACATGAATTTCCTGAGAGACTCTTCCTTCTAGCTCAATAATTTACAAAGATTATCTGATACCATAAGATAAATTCACGGTATACATAAAATGAAAAGTTCAATTCCATGGCAATCATTGACAATGAGAAATGCTTTAGTTGGGAGCTATAAATGACAGTTATTTAAATAACTTTTCTATCATACAACATTCTAACACCTCAAAAACTACCCAAAAAACTAATTACATAAACATAAACTAATCTGGAAAAGTGGAAATAATTAAATTTACCAATCCTTCATATAATTTCTCAATAAGAGTCGATAATACAGCTCATAGTCGTTGCTGTATAAGAGATACCATTAGTATTAATTAATGCAATACCAAGTTGCTTGTCAAACAACAGAGTTGTATTAGTTAAAATATAAATATACAATCCAATGCGGACAAACAGACACGTCCTAAGAATTTAAATATATTAGAATAATATAATATAATGTTTTGTGTGTTTTGGACTATTCATTACATTGTACTACATTACTACTTAATTTATTTTAATTGGTTTAATACAATGGATATTGTATTAGTTAATACAAAGAGTACAATAGTGAAGAGAAATAATAATAATAGTGATACCACTGCACTAAAAACACTTATTCACCCTATAATGTCTCAGGTTCGAGTCGTCGTCACTAGAAATGGTATATCAAAAGTTTAAAACAATAATAATAATATTGAAATATAGTGTTATAATAACAATGACTTTAAATATAATACAAAAATAATATAATATATAATATACAATTAAATAAAAATAAAAATAAATATTATTCTAATAATATAAATCTAAAAGTTATATAAGTTAAATAAAATATTTTAAAAATTTGTCAAATATATTTGAAATTTAATTTATATAATAAAAATATTAATTATTATTTTAAAAATATATTATAAGAAATATAATTTTTTATGATATGTTTTTTTTATTCTAAAAATATATCAATTTTTCAAAAGCAAAAATACATCCAAAGTCCAAACATCGTATAAATCAATACAATTTAATACAAAATATCATTAAACACTTAAAAGTGTATACGAATAATACAGAACAATACAATCAAATCCAATATAATCCGGTACAATACAACACAATATAAATATATAATACATTGTTTGAAACATGGCCTTAGTACAAATTATTTTTTATTCTACGGATCATCTTCGCAAATTGTGGCGAGATGGTCTTGAAGTTCCAATTTCAAATCAGTATCTTCCCACTCTAATTCGTCCCACCAGCTCTTCTCTGCCTCAATCTCTCTTATGGTGCGTTTCAACTCAGAATTCCAACCAATCTTCTTCAACTTGGGGCAATTGTAGAAGCTGATATGTTCCAATGAAGGCCAAGCACTTTTCCAAATGTTAACCAATTCAGGCAGATCGTGAAGGGTTAACTTCTTCAAACTGGGTAGTAAAATGCAATCAGAACCAATTATGTCACCCTCGAGTACTATTTCTTCAATGGATGGACAATCTTCAACCACCAACTCCTCTAATTTAGAGACAAAATCAATCATTGAGCTGCTAAAGACATTTTTCAACTTTGGGCATGCACACAGTGACAATATCTTTAGCCCTGCAAAGCTTCCTTTTGGTACGCTTCCCTCCCATATACTAGTCAAATTCCACAAATAATATATTCTTAAGTTCTCAAGGCTTGAAAACACAGTCATTGTAAGTTCCTTGCCATCAACAACTGTTTCCATCTTGGGGCATTCGCTTATTATACAAAGTTTCAACCCATTGATATTACTAACCCCAAAGTCAGACAGACTGCAGATGGTAAGATGATGATCTAAATAGAAAGCAGTACTACGAGCTAATACTTTACGAACCGCATCCGAGATCTTCTCACCATTTACAAATCTCAAGCATTGTCCCTGTCGATAATAATCACATTCCACAAAGTTTGGGACACGAGAGGTGATGCTCTTGACATCATGGCCAATCACAAATTTGAACTCAGTTAAGCGCCTGGAATTCCATGCTTCGCTTGTTTTAAGGAACGGTTCGAGAAGCTCTACTTCAGGGAAGTGAAAACAGAGAGAACTCAAGTCTGTCAAGTTGCTGATATCTGTTACAACATATTTCACGTTCTTGTACCACCGTTGATCTCCTGGATACACAACAATACTTAAAGTTTCCAATGCTTTCAGCCTTGATAAAATCCCACTTGAAATCAATTCCTGTGGCAGTTTAACATACTCATTGTAGTCGATAGATCCATAGAAGGATACCTTCAAATGTCTCAATGAGGTCAATTCGCCAATTTCAACTGGCAATTTGTTAATTTCAGTGCCTTGAAGATCAAGCACCTCGAGATGTTTAAGATGGCAAACTTCAGAAGGGAGCTTAACTAGACGTTCACAATCACGTAGAATCAGGACTTGGAGGTCTTCAAGCTTAAAAAGCGTCTCTGGCAGGGACTTGACTCTAGTCTTGGATAGGTTTAAGACTTTGAGAGAGGTCATGGAGTCAAAAAAAGACGGTGGTATCATTCTCAGCCGATAGTTTCTTTGTAGGAACAATATCAAAAGTTCTGGGCAACTTGGTCTCTCAGGTAGAGTGCACAAGTCATTGTCCATCAAGAAGATCATCTTGGCCTGTCTCCACTCCTCCTCAGAAGGTGGTTCTGTTAGACCTGCGCCAGCTCTTAATAAGAACTGATGACCTTCAGGAATATTCAATCTGCTATTTTCAGGGGGGGGCAAACTACTTGCTGGATTTGATGGTTCCTTTAGGGAACCAGTTCTCAACAGATACTGACTACCTTCTGCCACTGAAGATAAGATTCCCAACGCAAGATCTCTGATTAAATCATGCATTTTGATGGAATTGTCGTCTTTCGTATCTTGCAACAGAGAAGCACGTTTTAGATCATTAACTATATCAAGTCCCCTTTTATGTACATCACCCCCACTCCCATCAATTACACCTTCCTGGATACAATATTCTATAAGTTCAAAAATTGTAACCTCTCGGTCTTTTGAAAACAAACTGCAATGAAGAAAACAACTCTTCATGTCATAATCTCTCAATCTGTCAAAACTGAATTTCAGTAGTTGGATTACATCTTCAGTTTGATATGTTCCCGTAGTACCAGGCAGTGAAAATTTCCTCGATGCATGCTCCCAGACAGTAACATTATCTTCCCCAGCTAGGGCCTTTCCTGTAACGATGATAAGCAGAGGCAAACCACTGCATCCATTGGCTATAGCTTGCGCAAAGGGCTGGATATCTGGTGAGTCAATGATTCCACCCACTTGTTTAGAAAACAGTTCCCAAGCTTCCTCCCCAGACATAGTTTCCACTTCAATCACCCTACTCACGTCCATGTCACAGAAAACATTCAAATTTTTAGATGCCATTAGTATCTTGCTGCCTTTTACTGAACAAGGATCAGGAATACCCACGGCCTCTAAATGAATCTGCTCCCAAACATCATCCAGAAGTAACAAAAACTTCTTGTCACTTAAAACTTGGAATAACCTTTCTGCAACCTGAGTATCAGTTTCAGAATCTTCATGAGACAATGATAACTGTCTTAAAACTTCATTCTGGATCTTTCTTATGCTCCAATATCTTGATACAGAAACGAACATGATTGAGTCAAATATGCTTTTTGTTTCGTTGTGATTGATCAAAGCTTCCAACACACTAGTCTTGCCAATCCCGCCAATACCATGGACACCAACTTTTCCAGCTGTAACATCATTCATGTATCCTAAGATCTTCAGCACAGTTCTCCCAGTTGATGTCTTGACATCTCCTTCAGTTATAGAAGATAACTCAATCACCGGTGGAATTTCATCCTTTTTTCTGAAAGGTGAAGCTGGCGCTGGTTCCACTGCAGTTGTATTACTTGGGCCTGCTTTGAAGGTTTCTACTGGGCCAACTGATTGATTGACATTCATCTGACTTTCTACTTCAGGTTGAGAAGGTACAGTCTCATGAATGGGCAGCATCCTTCTATTTTCACCAACACTTCCTTTCAAAGGCACATTTAATTCCCCTTCTCTTTCATGAATACGCTGAATTTCATATTCATCTAAGGGTGAAGTATATGATTGCTGGGGTCGCATCTTCTCATCTTCAATCACAGTTTCTATGCTTGATGCAGGAACCTGATCAGCATCCAGCACAGATTTTGTAACTGCAGCAGGTACTATCTCACTTTGGTATTCTATGTCACCTAAAGACGAACCTCTATGTTTTACAGCCATCACATCAGATTTTTGTGCTTCAAATCTCCCATCTTTTTCAACTGCTAATTTACCCTTCAACCTCTGTGTAGCTTTCTTCCCCTGTGCAACTACTTCCACAGCAGATTCATCTCTTGTATCAGCTTTTATTTCGTGCTTCACATTCTTGGTCTTTCTTCCAGTTGCCCTATCTTGTGATTGAGCCACTGAATCATCATCGAAAATACGAGTAAATCCATCCTGTACTGGCTTGAACCCCACATCATCATGTCCCATACCCGTTTCATGCCCAAGTACCGGATTAAGCTCATCTAGTGATGCTACAAATTTAGCACTCCGTGCTGCTTCCTTGTCTCGTGCATTCACAATAAAATCCGATTGACCTTTGGTCTCAGCTTTTGTTTTCTTAGCCTTTTCAAACACACCATAAGTTTTAGCTCCAATTGTTGAGAATGGGAAATTCTCCAAATGGTGGGTAACCTCATCCAATGTAGTGATGAGATCCTCATGTCTCTCCCTATGAAATATAAGTAAATGGTTGAGACGGGGTTGGAGATCTCTCTCCTTTTTCAGCCATTTATGGGATTCCTTTGAAGGAATAGTTCCGAGCATCAATTCTTTAATTTGTTCATCCCTCACAGAATCTCTCATATCATACAAATACTCAGTTTTCTGTTTAAGCAATTCGAAATTCCTTTCATACCTTCTCTGACCATGTGAATTCAGCCCACTCCACCTCAATTCCATCTCACCTGCAATGTTGATTAGGGATCTAAATTACTACTCTTTCTTCTCAATAAAATCAATAATAATAATAATAATAATAATAAAAGTGCAATTAACACATATGGGAACAAATGGAAGATAATGGTGGAACAATGAAATGGAAGAGAAGACTAACCGGAGAAAGTCGGCATGGCGCCTAATTAATGGAAACCTAATAATAAAGACCAAATGATGTCTCTTACGGACACGCTAAAACCACCAACATCGTATCAGATCAGATCTCACTCTTCTTCTTCGTTTCCACCTATTCTGAATTCCACAAAAAAACCCATTAGTCAAGAGTCAACTGTTAAGGTACTTTTATACAGGGAAAAAAGTGGAAATTATGAAAATGACCACATACAACATTGAAATTTTGTTTGTAACCACAAACGAAGTTATAATTATTAATGACCATGTTTTTTTTGTAAAATTACCTGAATGCCCCCATATAAAACCCATGCCCAAAAACACACACACACACTCTCTCTCTCTCCCTCTGAAAATCAATGCCAACGTCGTCGCCTGAGCGCACCGCCGACGAAGATGTGCCCGCCGAGCGTCGGCGAGCTTCTTGGCTTTGCGACAGCCACAACGCCGACTTGATTCACCGCAGTGCACTATGTGGCTTTGCGAACCAAGATAGCCGTTGTGCTTCACACCCAGGCGACGACGCCGGCGTGTCGTCGTGTGCCATCGTGCCGTCGTGCTTCGCCTGGGCTTCACGATCGTCCAGAAACGCCGTTGAGCTCCCCCTCCGTTGGCGACACCTTCTGCAGGAAAAAAAAAAAAAAAAAAACCTAATTTGGGGAAGAAGGGAAATTGGGTATGATTTCAAGTTCCACATTTTATTTTAGTCATGATTTCAAGTTTCAACATTCAAGTTTTTAGTCATG
The DNA here is from genome assembly GCA_030490815.1 of Acer saccharum. Classification (NCBI taxonomy): domain Eukaryota; kingdom Viridiplantae; phylum Streptophyta; class Magnoliopsida; order Sapindales; family Sapindaceae; genus Acer; species Acer saccharum. The sequence goes on along the minus strand of CM059869.1, from coordinate 19,355,874 downwards.
ATTTCAAGTTTGAGATTTTTTTTAAAAACAAAAAAAAAAAAAAAAAAAAAAAAATTTCAAGGGTACTGTTTTAATTTATGAAACAATTATTAATTTCTTTTGAATTATTACAGCAAACTCGAAGTTGGAAAGAGGGAAACAAAATTTGAACTCATAACTTCATTGTATATGTGTGGGCGTGGGCAGAGGCAACTGTAAGGGGGGCCCATAAGGCCATGGGCATGGCCCCCATCCAATTAAAAAAAAAACAATTCTATTGTAAATAAAATTAAACTGTGAACCAATAAAAAAAAAAAAAAAAAAAAAACTGTTGTACATAAAATGTGATATATATAAAGTAGGTGATAATATTATCTTGTCCCTTTATTATTGTAATAATATAAATTAACTAATAATTTTTAGGGAAATTATTATTCTCTCCCTTGGAGTTTGCCGTATTCTCCAGTCTCCCCCCTATAGTGTCAAAATTCTCCAATTTCCCCTCTCCCATGCACAAATACAACCAATCTCACCATATAAAAATAGGCATGGAAGGGGGGAAATTAGAGAATTTTGAAACTAAAGGAGAGAGATTGGAGAATACAGCAAACTACAGGGGTGAGAATGATAATTTCCCTAATTTTTATTTCTATAATTCTATTGACCGTGAAAATAGGAAACAGAATCAATCCATTTTAATATTTTAATTTCCTATTATTTTCATACATTATTACCTAATCTAGTGTGTATTATATATATAATTTTATTTATTTTTAGATTTCACTAGAACAAATAAATAAATATTGAACTCTTATAGCGACTATGTATATTATTTATTTTGTTAGGTTAATTATTAATATGATTTTGATAAATTTATTTTATTAGTTTATTATTTAAATTTTGTTCATAATTATTATAAGTTAATTTGGTTTGACGTGAATATTATAAAATTAAGTTACTAGTATGTAAATTATTGTGATTTAAATATATCAATGGTATAATAATATTTTAATTAAGCTATTGAAATTTATATTTTATAAATCGGGAAATATTAAAAATATTATTATCAATTATGCATACCTTTAAGAATAGGCATAGGTTTTACAACAAAATAAAAGATATTTTCTCATACACTCTTTAATCATGTAATTGAAATGAACATTAGGAAGAAAATTAGATTGATTTGGTTATAAATAATTTTCTAGATATAAATAGACGTGTTACATTTTAATTAGTTAATGTCTATTTCATTTATTTATTTACATCATTACTTTTTACATCAAATGGCATCATATTTTATTGAAAAGTATCAGGTGTGAGATTCTACGCTTTTTCTTGTGTTGGATTCCTACTGATATTATTTGAAAATTGCGTGACCTACAATATTAATTTTTGTCTTGTCTCACCTAAAGCCAAAATCTTGGCTTTGCCCCTGGGCGTGGGTGAAATATAGCTGGATTAATCTTATCTCTTTTATAATAAAAAATTATTGAACTTCTTTTCATTTTTTTTTTTATTAACTTAAAAAGCTGAAATAACTTTAAGGATTATCCATTAATAAGAGGACTCGGATTCTCACCTTACCTCACCTCACCTCATCTCATCCTCATCTCACTTTGGGGGTGTATTCAATTAGGATTTCAAAAGACTTTTAAAAACTTTTTTAACTGGATGACTTTTGCAAATTTCATGGACTTTTATAGACTTCACAAAATCATTAAAAACTTTCATAAACTTTCATTTTAAAAGACTTTCATAGATTTTCATTTCAAAAGATTTTCATTTTAAAAGACTTTCATTTTAAAAGAGTTTCGTAGATTTTCATTTTAAAAGACTTTCATAGACATTTATAGACTTTCATTGACTTTTAAATATAATATATACTTTGTTTTAGCAAAAAATTTAACCCTTATATATATTTATCATGTCAATAAAAATATTTTTTCAAATAAAATCATCAACATTCTTTAAAAAAGATGAGGAAAAATGTGAGGTGAGGAGAGAATCCTAGTCAGAAACAAATTTAAATGAGTGAGCAGTGCTTACTCAAACAGGATGAGTTATCATCTTTAATTCAATAACGTCCAACATAAATTTGTTTCTATTCATCTCTAAGGAAATACAAGTAATAACCAACTATTGCAAGGCCAAGGGCATCAATCATAAGATCAATTATCATGTCAAGAAAATTATGCTAAATTACGGTTCTATTGATGAAGTGAAAGCGATAGGTTCTTGATTCCATGAGAGTTTTGTCCAAAAGAACGAATTTCATTAGAGGGAATATGGGTAAATAGTACCAAATGGATTTGACCTTGTGGGGATAGCACCAAATTTATAATTCTATGTTTTTTAGTACCAAAGTATGTAATGAGACAAAAATGCCATTGACTTCACTTTTCTTTCTCTTAAGAAAACAACTTTTTCCTTCACTTTTTCAAAGAAAAAAGGAAGAATCTCAAAAAAAAGTGGTAAAGGAATTATGATTTTATCTCTTTTGTAATTGTTAGAAATGAAGAAGAGGAATCGACGAGAAGAGGGAACAAAAAAAGCAAACGAACATAAATCAAAAGAAAAACGAAAAAAAAAATGGATCTGAAAAAATTTCCAAAAAAAGTCTCGAATTCAAGGAAATAAGTCTCCGATTTTTTTTTTTTTTTTTTTTTTTGAGACATATTTTGGCATTCTGAGACATCTTTTGGTATTTTCTGAAACTTATTAGGTGTAATGGAAAAAAAATTTAAAAAAAAAAAAAAAATTTAGTGGCATTAAGTCTCAGGTGACCTACCCAAGACTTCTCGGGTTGGTCACCCAAGACTTAATGCCACTAAATTTATTATTATTATTATTATTTTTACATCTTCATCGACCTCCAATGGAGGACGAAAAGGCCTCCATTGACCTTGAATTGGAGGTCGAGTTCCACATCTGTTTTAAAAAATCTTTTTTTTTTTTTGTTATACATATGTATGTAGCTATTGGAGATCGAGTTCCATTCAACCCTTGACCTTCATTGGAGGTTGAAGTCCTTTCGAACTCCAATGGAGGTCTTTTTGACCTTCACTTGGAGGTCTATTCTACCTTCATTGATGGAGGCAATGGAGGTCACCTCCATCAATGGAGGTTTTTAGGGAAAAAAATCAAAGAAAATAAAGAATACATAAAAGAATAAAAGTAAAAATAAGGGTATTTTTGTCCATCACCATACTTTAGTGCCATTTAAACTCAAATTATTAAGTTGGTGCTAGTCTCAAAAGTGCATCTTCAAAGAGTGCTATAAATTTAAAGAACCCATTTTATTAAGTGGAAATTGCTAAAAATGACCATATATAGTATGAAAATTTTGTTTTTAACAACATACGAAATTTTAATTGTTAATAACCATATTTAAATTTTTTTTTTTAAAATATAGTGTAATTTAGCTTTCAAAAAAAAAATTGCGAAAAACTTGAAATCTAGAGAATTGTTTTTTCAAATGTTGCGAAAAACTTGGAATATGGAGAAAAAACATGAAATCTAAAGAAAAAGCTTGAAATGTTGAAAAAAAAAACTCGAAATGTCAACATTTTTTTTCAACGATAAAATTACTGAAATGACCCCTTTAAAAATCATATTTTAAACTTTTTATACAGTAAAATTACTAGAACCTCCCATCAGAAGGGAGGTTTTAGTAATAGTCCCTTTGTCACTTAGGGTTTTTTCTTTTTCTTCATTAAGCAACGTCGCTGGCGAGGGAAAGCCTCGGTGGCGTTATCGCCACGCCTGGGCATGTGCTGCCTAAGCACAACATTGCCTGGTTACACGATGCCTAGGTGAGATGCATGGTTCGCGAAGCAAGGCGACTTTACCTAGTTCCCGTAGCCCAAGCAGTGCACTGCCGAGGCCGCATGGGCCTGAAAATACCTTTGCTGGGCAGTGCATGCTCATGCAACACCGTCCGGCGAAGGGTTTGACATGAATTTGGGATAAAGAGGAGGGAAGAGAGAAAAGAAAAGATGAGAGAGAGTTTGATGATGATTTTTGTATGAGGATATTCAAGTAATTTCTCAAAAATATGATTATTAATGATTAAACTTTCATATGTTGTTAAAAACAAAAGTTTAATGTTTTGGGATGTCACTTTTGATTTTCTATCTTTTATTAATATCATGAAGAGGAAATAGAGAGAAATAGCACCAAATTGGATTGGTTTTGTGGTAATATCACCAACTTAATAAGTTTTGTAGAAATAGCACCAAAGTATGTGATCTGCCCAAATTGCCCCTCACTTATTCTTTATTCCTCTCTCTCTCTCTCTCCTCTTCCTCTCTCCTTTGTTTTTTTTTTCAAAGAACTCCATTGATCCATCAATGGAGGTCGGACAGACCTCACTTATTCTTTCCTCTCTCTCTCTCTCTCTCTCTCTCTCTCTCTCTCTCTCTCTCTTCCTCTCTCCTTTGTTTTTTTTTTTTTTCTTCGAACTCCATTGATCCATCAATGGAGGTCGAACAGACCTCAAATGGAGGTCGAATGGAGGGCGAAAGACCTCTATTGGAGTCGAAATGACCTCGACCTCCATTGGTGGTCGATGAAGAAGATGATTAAAAAAAAAAAAATGGAAATAAATCTCAGATATTTGGAAATAAGTCTCGGGTATGTAGAAATAAGTCTCGAGTAGGTCACCCGAGACTTATTTCAAGCTATTTCCAACTACCCGAGACTTATTTCAAATATCCGAGACTTATTTCAAAATACTCGAAACTTATTTCTAGATTTTTTTTTTTAATCTTTTTCTTCATCGACCACCAATGGAGGTCGAGGTCATTTCGACTCCAATAGAGGTCTTTCGCTGTCCATTCGACCTCCATTTGAGGTCTGTCCGACCTTCATTGATGGATCAATAGAGGTTTTTGAAAAAAAAAAAAAAAAAGAGGAGAAAGGAAGAAAGAGAGAGAAAAAGAGAGATTAGGGACAATTTTGGTAGATCACCTTAATTGGTGCTATTTCTACAAAACTTATTAAGTGGGTGACTTTTCCATAAATGGCTTTGGAAAGAGTGCTAGAAATTTTAAGGACTCTGAACTAAAATAGGAAAAGTTACAAACATCTCTTCTATAGAATTCGAGATTCCTAATTAAACTAAAATAGGAAAAGCTCAAAACTTACCGGGAAAGGTAATTTTGAGTTATTTCCAAAACCTAACACTTTATTCCTGAAAAAAAAAAAAAAAAAAAAAAAAAAAAAACCTCCAAACACATCTAAAATAGAAAAACAATAAAACAAAGGTCAAAACGGTATTTTTGTTTGGGAAAACAACAACGCATTACAGGGGTAAATGGACAATTTTTCTCTCATGGACAATTTTTCTCTCATAGACACACAATTTAAGCATATTTATAAAATACTAATATACATCACAACACTTTTTCCATATAAACAACATAACTTCAATCATAATAATACATCAATTTTTCTCTCATAGGCACACAATTTAGGCATATTTATAGCATTCTAATACACATCGCCACACATTTGCCATATAAGCAATATAACTTTAATCATAATAATACATATGGCAAACGTGTGATGATGTGTATTAGTATGCCTAAATTGTGTGCTGAGAAAAATTAAATAACACACATGACAAAAATGTTGTTATGTGTATTAATATGCTATAAATATACCTAAATTGTATACCTATAAGAGAAAAATTGGATAAATAGACATATTATGAGCCCAAAACGGACATTGTTGCTCCTCCAACAAACTTCTTGAAGTGTCCTGCATCATCTATTTTCAAGAGTGTCTATAATTTTTCATGTTAATGAATTAAATTCTTCAAATGATCTTTTACTGATACATGAGATATTATTGAAGATTTTCTTGAAGACTTTTTATTTTAAAAATAGTCTTGTAATTAATATCGATTATTATGTTTCTTTTTATTGTATATTTAATTAGGTAGTTAAATATTTTATGATTTGATTTTATTAAATCAAATCATATTTCCTTATTAGATAGGTTTTTAATGTTTTAGGATTCTAGTATTTTTAATTTTCATTGTTATCTCAATTATCTCTTTTATAGGGAAATTGATAATTTTATTGCTTTACTAGTTATTTTAGGTTTCTTTTAGGTTTTTATTTTCCTATTTAAAGACAATGCACCCTAATAGGGATTTTAGTTTTTGAAGATTAATAAAATTGTAGAGAGAGCATATCTTTTTATCCGTTTTCGGTACTTTTACGAGGGTCAACTAATTTAAAGCCTATTATTCTGGTATTTGTGCACGGATCAACAGATTAATAGTAGGGTTTGCTTCCGGTATTCGTGCGCAAATCAATGGATTCGAATCGGTTACCCTTTCTTTTATTGATTGTTGTTTCGCGTTGAATTTTCCGCTGCATCACCTACCCATTTTTGTACAAGTTTATAACTAATTTAGACAATTCACAAAAGAGAGAAAAAGCAATATCCATATATGTGGTTCTAAGATAAGCGTTCTTCTTATTATCATTTTTTTAAAAAGTGTTCTTAACTTGTTATTTGATAAGCAGCAAAAATGAATTGCATTAACATTGGAAAAAAGTCTCTCCTTTTCTCTCTCTCTGAGAAAGAAAAGTGAAAGTAGTGGGTCCCTCGGGAAGTGGGTCTCTTTCGTTTCAGAGCAGCGGTTTTTTAGGGTTTCCTTCCATTTTCCCTAAATTTCTTACTCAGTTCCTTTTGGTAGGCTAGACGTTTGAGCAGACATGAGTGCAATAGACTTAGCCGGTCTTTGTGAGAATCTTTCTCTAGCAGAAGAGGATAATGCAGTATTAGAGGCGTCAGAAGAGGTCCATCAGGATGGTGCTGGAGACGTAGAGCGAAGTCTGGTGGGTAAGGTATTATCAGGGAAAAAAGTGAATAGAGATGCATTCAAATCCTTAATCGATCAACTCTGGAGCCCTTTCGGGAAAGTGGAGATCAAATTAGTAAGTGACAATACTTTTAGGTTCTATTTCGTTAATCGTGAGGAGCGAAACCGTTTTTGGCAGCGGGGGCCGTGGCATTTTGGGAAAAGTCTGATTGTCCTGGAGAAACCAGAGGGTTCTGGGGAGGTGTCAAAATTGAGCTTCAACAAAGCGGAATTCTGGGTGCAAATCCATGATATTCCGATAATGTGTATGAATAGAAGGTCAGCAAAATGGTTGGCTGAGCAAATAGGAGTGGCAGTGGAACTACCGTCTGATTCAAGAGAATGTTGGGGGAAATATCTAAGAGTAAAGGTCCAGATCGACATCTCCAAACCATTGAAGAGATGGCTGAGGCTGAAGTTGGGCAAAACTGAAGACATTGTAGTTGTGGGGCTAAAATACGAACGGCTGCCGGATTTTTATTTTGTGTGTGGCCGAATTGGACACGTGGTAAAGGAATGTACTGATGATTTGGCTAGACTAGGAGCCCTAGACGGAGCAGCCACAAGGTTTGGACAATGGTTGAGAGCACCGAGTACGGATAGATTACAACCAAAGGGGTCGGGTCAAGGTAGTGAGAGTTCTTCTGAAAGAGACAAATTAAGAGACAAAGATCCTAATTCGTCTGATGGCGGATCTCGGAATCTCCAGTTGGGATCCATAGCCTCACAAAATGGGGAATCGGCGAATACGGCGGTGATAGTCAGAGAAGTTACGACGAATTGCAGAACTGAAACCCTACCCCCTGGGAAGGAGATGGGCCACCCCCAGTCTGATAGAATGGCTATCGATGGGCCCGTTAGTGGGCTCGGCCCAAGCACTTCAAATCAGAGTCACATTCTTAGCGAATCTGGCCGTGGGTCTGGGAGTGAGAATATGGGCTCAAAACAAATGGAAGTGTGTCCAGGAATGGAAGTGGTTGCCCCAAAGTCAGTGAGTCAAATGCAGGACCCTATAGAAGACCAGCAGCTGCAAAAATCAGAACAACAGGTGACCCCTATAAAAAAATCAGGCAAGAAGTGGAAAAGAGCAGCCAGAAGTATGAATCAAACTCAGATAGCAGGTAAAATTTCCAGTCCCCTCCAGCGTATGATTATGGCAGGGAAAATTAGTAAGAAAGAGCCAAAAGCTCAGAGCTCCCCAAGGAGGGTTTCTGGGAAAAGTCCGAGGAAACCTTCTCCAAAGACTAGTGCCTTATCCCCCCTTCATTCTCCTGGTTCTAAGTCTGAAGGGGGGAGCAAGGCTTGCAAAAGGAAGGTCGTTTTTGAATTGTCTGAAGTGGTCAGGGACTCGAAGAAGGGGAAAATCTCCAGTCCAGAAGTGGACCCAATGAGATCGGCGGAGCCTGGTGTTCAGGCCCGCCGGGAGCAATGATAGGCGTTAGCTGGAATGTATGGGGGCTGGGGAACCCTCGTGCATTGGCAGCCTTTTGTGTTCCTCTCTGAAACGAAGTTGTTAGGGTCTAAGGCAGGTCGTCTGGTGGGCTCTCTGGGGTTCTCCAGCGGTCATAGTGTTGATTGCAATGGCAGTAGCGGTGGTTTAATGCTGTTATGGAAGGATAGCATCGATATCACAATTCTGTCGTCCTCATCTGGTCACATAGATGCCCAGTGTAAATCAGAGAATGGTTTTGTTTGGAGGTTCTCGGGCATTTACGGGGAACCAAAGGCTAATTTGAGACATTTCTCTTGGGATCTCCTTAGGCGGCTCAACACAGTTGATCACCTTCCTTGGATCTGTGGTGGTGACTTCAACGAACTCCTGTCTAGGAGTGAGAAGAAGGGTGGTTCTGACAAATCTTTTTCCGGTATGATGCAATTCAGGGAGGCAGTTGAGGATTGTGATTTGGTTGACCTGGGGTTCTCAGGTCCATGTTTCACGTGGAACAACAAACGTGATGGTGGAGCCAATATACAAGAAAGGTTGGACAGATTCTTGGCCAATACGAAGTGGAGGGACAAATTCGTCAACTATAGAGTGGAACATCTGGGATTTTATTCTTTAGATCACAGACCTCTTCTTCTCTTATGTCCTGTGGCTAGAAGGACTAGGAATGGTAGTAATATGACCTTCAGGTTTGAGCAGTTTTGGCTCAAAGAGAGAGACATTGGAGACGTTGTGGAAGCGGCTTGGCAAGAGGCAGCCCCCCCTTCTTCTACTGAAGACCTTAAGAAGAAATTGAGTAGGTGTGCTTCTAATCTTAGTAACTGGAGCCGGAATAGATTTGGGAGTATTCAGAGGAAGATTGGCAAGACTCAGGCGAAAATTGAGAAGCTGTATAATCAGAGTGGCAAACCGGGAAATATGAATTCTATTAGACTGTTAGAGAAGGAGGTTGAGGGACTCCTGGAATGTGAAGAAGTCTACTGGAAACAAAGATCTAGAGCTGATTGGTTGGGAGCCGGCGATCGGAACTCCAAGTATTTCCATGCAAAAGCAACAATGAGGAAGACAAAGAACCACATTCCCTGCTTGTTGGATGACAAAGGCAGGCCCCAAGATTCGGTGGAAGGTATGGCAGGTGTGGTTTCTTCTTTCTTCTCTAACCTCTTTGAATCCTCGAACCCCTCTCCTCAAGATATTAGCCGGGCTACTGCCCCCATCAAATCCAGGTTGAGTGCTAGCCAGAGTAATTCCTTGTCCAGCAGGTTCACGGCGGAGGAAATCAGGTCTGCCGTTTTCAGCCTTAACCCAACCAAAGCCCCTGGTCCCGACGGCTTCCAAGCGATTTTCTTCCAGAAATTTTGGAACATTGTTGGAGGAGAGGTGACTGGGATCTGCCTGAAGATTCTGAATGGGGAGTTGTCCGTTAGGCAGTTTAACTACACAAGTGTGGTCCTCATCCCTAAATGCAAGAATCCGGTTGAGATTAAGGACTTTAGGCCTATTTCTCTGTGCAACACTATTTACAAGATCATCACCAAGGTATTAGCTGCTAGACTAAAGCCATGTTTGCATGATATTATTTCTCCGTTCCAGTCAGCTTTTGTCCCAGGTCGGCAGATCTTTGACAACGTAATAGTAGCGTTTGAATCTCTCCATTCTCTCGGTCGGAAGAAGTCAGGCAGGAGGGGACAAATGGCCCTAAAACTCGACATGAGAAAGGCTTACGACAGGGTAGAATGGGGCTTTCTCAAGTCAGTATTAGAAAAGATGAATTTCCCCCAAGCTTGGATCGAGCTAGTCCTGGACTGTATTTCATCCTCAAACCTTTCCTTCTTACTGAATGGTGAAGCAGTGTGTTCCTTAGCCCCTTCCAGAGGTTTAAGGCAAGGCTGCCCCCTCTCCCCTATCTCTTCCTTATTTGTGCGGAAGCATTGTCAAATCTGATTTCTGATTCCGAGAAAGGGGGGAGGGTCCTGGGTGTTCGAAGCTCAAGAGGTGGGCCCATTGTTAGTCACCTTCTATTCGCTGATGACAGTATTTTATTTAGTAGAGCTTCTAGAGCCAGTGGTGTTCGTATAAAGACTATTTTAGGCGTTTATGAGAGAGCCTCTAGTCAGAAGATCAATCTTCAGAAATCCAAATCTCCTTCAGCCCTAATGTGGTGAACTCGGTACGTCGTGAAATCCTTGATCTTTTTGGTATTGATAGAAGCAATTCTCAGGACAGATACCTTGGTCTCCCCTCTATGATTGGGAGAAATAAGATGATCATGTTCAATGATATTAAAGAGAGGGTCTAGAAGAAACTAAGGGGGTGGAAGGACAGTTTCTTTTCGTTTGGTGGGAAAGAGGTCCTCATCAAAGCCGTGGCCCAAGCCATCCCAAACTATTCCATGAGCATCTTCAGACTTCCAGCTAGTTTGTGTAAAGAGCTTAGTGCTATGGCGTCCAAGTTCTGGTGGGGGGCTAGAGATGGTAAGCGTAAGATAAGCTGGATTAGTTGGGAGAATCTTTGCCTCCCAAAAAGTGCTGGAGGATTAAGCTTCAAGGACCTGACTGTTTTCAACCAAGCTCTCCTTGCCAAGCAAGCTTGGCGCATCCTCTCTGACCCAACCTCCCTTGCTGCTCAAGTCCTTAAGGCCAAGTATTTTAGGCATGATCAGTTTCTGGAGGCGTCCATCAAGGCTGGCAGCTCTCATTTGTGGAGGAGCCTTATGTGGGGTCGAGAATTGCTGGTTAAAGGGCTCCGGTGGAAGGTTGGCAATGGCGAGAATATTAGAGTTTTCAAGGACCCATGGATCCCAAGGCCTAGCACTTTCAAACTCCTTTCAGCTGATCCTGGGTTTGATATTCGTGTGGCAGACATTATGGACAGAAATAGGAGGGGCTGGAACTTGGAGTTGCTGGATAACTTGGTCATCCCGGCTGATAGGGCAGCGATTTCTCAGATCCCAGTTAGTTGGACTGGAGGCAGGGACTGCCTAAGATGGCATTTTGAGAAACATGGGGCCTTCTCTGTTAAGAGTGGGTATGAGGTGGCCCTCTCGGAAAAGGTGGTGTCTTCCAGCTCAAACTCCTCTGTTCTTCAGAAATGGTGGAACTCCCTGTGGAAGCTGAATATTCCCCCAAAAGTCAGGGTTTTCATTTGGAGAGCTTGCCGGGACGCACTCCCCTCGTTGGCGAACCTTTGGAAGAGGAAAGTAGTGCCGCATCCTCGCTGTTCCAGATGTAATGGCCATTGTGAAACCACCAGCCATGCTCTTTTTAGCTGTAAGACTGTTCGGTTGGTCTGGAATGCTTCCCGGTTTGGCTCGCTCATTTCCTCTTACAGAAGTTTCTCTGTTCTGGATATTTTCCAATCCATCAGCGCCAAGGTTAGTTCTGATGACTTCCATCTTTTCTGTGTTCTGGTTTGGGCTATCTGGGAGGACCGAAATTCCCTCCTAAATTCTGGCAAGTCCAAGGATCCCTTCCTGCTAGTTTCATGGGCATCAAATTTTCTGGAGGAGTTCCAGAGTTGTAGGATTGCTTTCTCCCGTCAGCCTCCTCCTCCTTCCTCTAGGCCAGTGGTGGACTGGCTTGCCCCCCCCCCCCCTCTGGTCAACTGAAATTAAATATTAGCATTGCGGTGAACAAAGGGTCTAATTCTCTTGGGGTTGGTTCAACCATCAGAGATGATAGAGGTAAGGTGCTGGTGGCGAGGTCCTCTCGGCTCTGGGGTGTCTCTAATCGCGATATCGGTTATGACTTGGCCCTCAGAGATGGTCTTATGCTGGCCAAGTTTTATCACTTGCCTATCAAATTATGTGAGATTGCTCTGGTGTGATTGCCTCGTCTTTAGAGTCCCTTACTTGTCCTTTAGATGATGCTAGTTTTTTAGTCTCTGATATTAAGGCTCTTATGTCCGAGCTAGATTCCTGTAAGTGCTCTGTTGTTTCCAATTCTGGAAATGTTTTGGCACATAATCTAGCCTCGATTGCCTTCTCCCAAGTATGGGAGTCTTTGTGGGTGGATTTAGCCCCGTGTATGTAACTTAGGCTGTGTGGTTTGGTTTGTTTTCTCCAAATTATTAATCAAAAAAAAAAAAAAAACATTGGAAAAAAGACAAAAGCTTCACCGGTACCAAAATAAAATAAAATAAAATAAATAAAATCTGATGCCTTCCTCCCAAACATTGAGGATTGAGGATGAAGAAAAAGAAAAATTTATCTGTATTACAAAGTCACATGACCCCCTAAAAAATTCTTTCATTTCTCACTTTCTAGGTCATCCAAAAAGTAGCCATCCTATTACATTCCTATGCGCTACTTGATTATCAAATATAGCCTTTGCTTGCATGAGGAAGGTGTTGCTCATCTTCGATTTGAAATCTAACACGGCTGCAGGCAAAGGGACAATACAGATATATATATGGTCAAGTGTTTCTCGACCTTCCTTGCGCGCCATTTAAGTAAAATTTCAGAGAGAAGATTTCTAACTTATCCGGCCACCGATAATTTATCTTTCTTTCCATCCCGAATACATGGCACCTCAACACTTAGTAAGACTAGAGCACACTAATCAGCCTCTCTATCATTTAGATTCCAGATAAATCTGCAGTCCCAGCCTCTATTTGGTCCCATTACGAGTCTATGAAGGCTTGTATAACCTAGAATAAGATATCAGTAAAACACCTCTTGCCTCCATTGCCTACTTCCAGCTTCATGTCAATAAAATAAGCTATAACCAGGGGAGACGAAGAATATATATATACACACACACACGAGTCTAATATCAATAACTAACTACTTTTCAAGGAAAAAGACTATGCACCAAGGCCTTACACAAATCCACAGGCAGAAAAGAAATGACAACCATCCAAGGCAAAAGCAGTTAACATCCCACTCCTCACATGCAGGCTCCTCCTTGTCACCTGTTGGCTGTTGCAATCCCCGATACCTATGAGTGAGATGACAAGTTAAATAGGTAAGTAAATACTTCCTCAATGATAATTGTTATAAAAAATGTCAACTTCAAAAGGCTATGTGGCAAATCTATGTTAAAAAAGGTAACCAAAAATCGAACTTAGAAAATGATTCATGCTGCAGAAAATTTAATTTTTTTTTTTCCTAAGCAACTTCCTATCAAGCAACATTGTCACAAGATTCATAATAAAAATTATGTCTAACATGCACCTATCTACTGGCCATGTGCCCGTTATATTATTTAGGGACAATGGGACATTACTCCCAGAAACTGACATCCATGGACCATTATTTAAGTTTTATGGGTTTCTCACAGTAGGGCAAAAGCTATCTCATAGTTTACCATACTACTTTAGGAACTTTCTACACAAGGACTCTTGTCCCTACCTACATTTCCAACTTGCATTCAAAAGCAATCCAGGATAAAACAATGAACAACACATTATCCTATTCATCGGATCACAACTTCAGCTGATTTTTCTATGACAATTTCAAACTCCACACATTTCTCAGAGTTGCAATAAGTCTAGTTAGCCACAAAATTTATCATAAATCAGTTAATTACATTTCATAACCATCAAAGGGCATTACCTGAATAAAAAACTTCAAGATGAAAGACTCTTTGAAATATTCTGGAAAAGACGACCCAAATATCTTTACGTGAATCACAAACCTCTTTCTAGTACATATCACCGCACTGCTCTGATCCACTTACCAAGGATAACACAGCAAGAGTAGCTAGAACCTTCTCCTTGAGCTTGGGGATGGTCATCGAAACTAGCTCCTACTAAAAATGAACCTTTCCCAGCAATAAGGATACTCAAAAATGGCATCGGCAAATACTTTTCTAGCCTTCCACTCTTCTCCCTTGGAGAATTATCAGACTCAGAATGCGATCCCACTCATTCTGGATTCTGGTAACTGTAATGACTTTTTTTTTTTTTTTTTTGAAAGCAACTGTAATGACTTATTTGACTTATTTGGTATATTATTTGAGTTGGAATCCATTTTAATTGATTTTTCTCTCTTAACAGATAGTCATGTACAAAGTTGGGTCTGCTGAATTCTAAAATAAAGCCCAATGCAGTAATGGGCTCGGACCTACCCAATGTCATAACCGACCCGGTTATCTGTCTCTAAAATCTAAACCCTAACGTCAACACACTGCTACTGACAGTTAACAAACAGGGTTTTAGAGACAAACCAAAGAGTCTCGTCTTCAACTCCAATCGCAACTGTAAACGAATTTGTTTGTCTGTGTTGTGATTTAGTGATGGGTAAGAGAGGAAGTAGCCAGAAGAAAAGCAGCAAGAACTCTAGTACTAGTAAGAGAAGACCCCGAGACCAACATGTCAACCCGCAAGACATGGACGACGAAATCGATGCTTGTATATCCCTTTTTACTTTTTTTTTTTGTTTTTGTTATTTAATCATTATCAAAGCTACCCCCTTATGTATTTTTGTCATTATTTATTAATTCTGCTTTGTGGAGTGATTTTGTTGGAGAATATTAGAGCTGGAATGTGATTTATTTTGTTTTTCCCAGTTCACAAGATGAGGGATGTTGTTCCTCTGGATATTAATGCTGATGTCGGGGATTCCGATGAAGACAATGACCATCCCGTCTTTGATTTCCAGGTTCCTCATTCCTTCTTTTACATTCTGTTGCTTCTAGCTTTTGTGTAGGGTTTTTTTTTTTTTTTTTTTCTCTGAATAGAGAAACAAATTCTAGGCATTTAAAAAATTAATCTTACTAAAGTAAAAATACAACAGTCGATCAAATTTTTATTGTGTTAAAAATTACTAATTTTGATTCTCTATTTGTAAACAATTGCAATTTATATGTACAATAATGAGATGTTGATTGCACCAACAAATTAGTAAATTATCGAAGGTGCCTAATTGCTTTATAATGGATTTTGACTGATATAGTCAGCTTATGCTTGCGGTATCAAACCATTTGTCACTAACATGAATGTGCCACATCTATATGGTACAGCCTGATGGAGATTTGAGTGTTGTTGAAACACTGCCTTAATCTTAAGATAATTTGACAATGTCCCATTCATTGATAGTTTTTAAGGATGACATTGTATGTGAGGGTAATGGGTATACAAGTAGAAGTGGTGCATTGAATAGAATTCTTGCATTCCTGACAGTGTAGTTGGTTTACTAATGATGTGGTAATGACATATGAGAGTCTTTCTGTTACTAAAAACTTTGATTTTGTCAGAAGAGTGGTTCTTTTAAATCAACCATCATCTTTAGTTCCTTTCTTTGCCCAAAATTCCTAGCTATTTGTGTTTGAATGTAACAAGTATGTTCTTGTTTTCATTTTTCTTTGTTCGATCATGGAGTCATAACTAAACTAATGTGGTCAGCCCTGTTAAGTAAATCTGTGTTGAGCAAACATTTAGGAATTCCAATTATGTCCAATCACTTATGGAAACTTTTTATTATTTTATTTAGTGCGGGAAAAATGGATTCTCAGATTTTCCCATTTCATTGTCCCTAATTCTTCTTACAGGATAAAGATGATGATGACAATGATGATGACAACGATGATATTGATTATGCCCGGGATACTGGAATGGCAGCAAAAAGTAAGGATGGGGATTTGGAATATTTTACATTTTGTCTTAATTTCTTGAATCCTATCATAAAAATAAAGCTGTAGTTTTTTTTTTTTTTTTTTTTTTTTTTTTTTTTTTTTTTTGTTGTTGTTGTTGGATTCCCATGTATGATTTCATTAGTGCATTCATGTGAAAACAAAAAATACTTGCATTGCTACCTAAAAATATGAAAACAAAAAAAAAACTTGCATTGCTACCTACAAATATATCTTATTATTTCATGAGATGATGTAACATGTTTAGCACTGGTTTTATACATGTAACCACCACATTTAGGATACTTATAAAAGTGGCTTTAGAGAATGATGGAAAATATCTTTTTGCAGTCACAAATCAAAATTTTATTCAAGAACAAGTTTTAGTTTGTTTTGCTGGGTTACCTGTCTTAAACTTTACAACTGATGAAGTATTTTATAGCTGAATTTATATAGCTATCCACTTAAAGTTGCTTTAATTAGCTAACAGACTAAACTTACAATATCCTCTGTTAGAGAGAGAGAGAGAGAGAGAGAGTTAATGATGAGCTGCTGATTATTCATCTTTGACAGATAACCCTCTAGGCTAAGTACACATTAGGGAGGGGGCCGATAAGAGAAAAGGCCAAGTACACATTCAGATGGTGTGGTTAAGAGAGACAGCTGGACAAAATAGAAAAAAAAAAAAATATCTAAGTTGAACTGGCTCCATAGTGGTACCAATTTTGTTCCATGATAATAACAACTAGTTTTCTTCTTTTTGTACACTTGTAGTGTGTTTGTTGTATGTGCATAAACATTTCTAAAAGAATATTCCTTCTCTTTAATTTGTTGGTGTCTCCTACCTTTGGTTGGTGTTCACACTAGGTTGTAAGATACATTTCACTTGAGTATTTATTGCATGTTATGTTATTTGCAGTTGTGAGGCAGCAAAAATTTTTACAGGCAAAATTTGGTGGAGTTGAGGATGAAATGCATGATGATGACGAGGATGAAGATGAGAAAGAAAAAAAGGCTTTATGGGGTGGGATGAAGAACCAGTATTATTACGGGGACAATCGTGATTTTGAGGTTAGGATTTAAAATGAAGCATCTTGGTTCTTATTTTCCTTTCTCCCCTCTCCTTATGCATGCAAGTACATTTTGTTTCCAATCAATATTGTATGTCATTACTAATTGTAGACTAACATATTCAGTAACACTTTGAATTATTCTTTGTTTGATTTTAACTTTTTTTTTTCTTTTAAATATACTCTTATAGCTTAAGTCAAGCGATGATGAGTCCCTTGCTGAAGAGGAGGAAGAGGTGTTAAGAATGCAAAAAGAGAGGGCCAAAACTTTAGAAATGGAAGACTTTGGCCTTCAAGATGTTAGTGATAGTGACAGGGAATTAACCTTAGAGGTGGGTGTTGCTCATACCTTGTTGCTTTGATGTTGTTATCTATATTGTCCTTAAAATGGAATGTAATTTGGTTCTGGAAATTTTATCACTCAATATGGTTGGATAAACTATAATTTTTGTTGAATGATATTATCAACAATATTTCGTGCAGGAAATCTCGACTAAAGGAAAAAGCACAAGAAAATCTCCACCTCGCAAAGAAACTGAAGATGACATAGGCACAACATATGAGGAGGTCAAGAAAGATTTGAATGCTTTGTCGAAGGAGGAGCAAATGGATGTGGTATATAGGTAAACTGCTATTGTATGTCTTATTCAGTATAATATATTATTGATATAGAAAACTTGTTGTTTCAATATGTGAGATCCTTCATTGCTTGCTGTGTTTGTAGACTTACTATTATCCCTTACCTCCCAATGTGGTGAACCAGTTTTTAGTATATTAGGCACCCATTAATAGTTGGGAGGCACTTGTTCATTATGTGTGGTAGGGTGGCAAGTAGCTCTTCAAGTCTTCAGTTCACAATGTAGAAGGACATATATATTATTGGCTCTGGTAGTTTTAAATGTCTGACTCTAGCTTGTTCTATGAGATCGTAATTGGTGCTTTAATTTAAAATCATCTTCTCTGCTTTTCCTTGACTATAGCTCTCTTATATCTAATGCTTCTGCTTGCTTGGCTGATATTTCCCTTACCAGTTCTGCTCCAGAATTGGTTGGCTTGCTGTCAGAGCTGAATGATGCCCTTGAACAACTTGAAAACAAAGTTAATCCGCTTTTAAGCAAGGTAATATGCTTCTTTAATTGCTCTATTTTCGATTGATGGGTACATCACTCATGCTGTTCCATTCTGTTGAAGGTTTATTAAAAATGTCACATAACAATACATGTGCTAGTTGATCCTGCAGGCTTGTTTTATGACTTTTATCTACTTACAAAGATTTCTATCATGTCAATGTTTTAGAGTGAGGATTTTGACAATCCTGGTTTTTTTTTTTTTTTTTTTGTGTGTGTGTGTGTATTTAAGGATTCATATTTTCTATGAAAGGATTGATATGCAAATATCTGTTTTTTTTAAGGTAATCCTAATGGCCTATAATACCATCATCTTACCAGCATTCACATAATGCAGTTTCTTCAGAGTTTCTGTGCTGTCTATTCAGGGGCAAGTAATTTTGCATTTGATACTTATTTATTTATAATGTTTTGCTGTTTTTGTGAAGGTTAAAGAGCAGGAAGTCAAGCTGGAAGGTGGGATGCGCTATTTGGAGGTGAAGCAACTTCTTTTGCTAGCCTATTGCCAAGCCATAACCTTTTATCTTCTTCTCAAGTCGGAAGGGCAGCCAGTTCGTGATCATCCTGTCATAGCTCGTCTTGTGGAGATCAAGGGCTTGCTAGATAAGGTCTACTACTTTTATAGAAAGCCTATATTGTTATCAATGGCCGTGAGTTAATTTTTCATTTCCAAAACATTGAAAAATACTTTTTCGACTAAAAATTTCCTATTTTGTAATATAATGCCAATATCATACACTTTTGGATAATGTGTCCTTTAAACCTTACTCTACAGTACATTTGTTACTATATTAAGAACACATAATAAAATGATATCTGCTAGGTGTTTTTTAGTTATCTTTTTTATCCCTGGAGCCTTTAGACCCCATAAATCCCCCAAGAATCTTCATATCCATAAGGAAATTGTATTAGTATCTTTTTCAACTCTTCCCACTTAAGATCAGTAAATATTAAGAATTCATAAGCAAATATCTACAGACAACAGATTATCAAGTGTAGATCAATTAAAATAGAGCTCTTAATTTAAATTTATTTTTATTTTTTTGGGTACGTAATTTATTCTTCATTAAAATTGGTAATATTTAGCAATCTTTTTACCCATTTGAATGGCATGTACTTGTATTTCTTTTCTTTTTTTCTTATAACCTCTTGTTTTTGCCCAGAAACTTGGTACTTTATATGAGCTACTCTTCTTGTTTGTTATAGAATGGATGAGGGTTAATTTCTTGTAGCTTGCCACTTTCTAATGAGTGATCCATGATTCCACATAACAGATGAAAGAACTTGATGGGAATTTGCCATTTGAGGTTGATGAATTTTTAAAGAAAGATCATACAGCTGCAACAGGAGCCAAGTTTAATGTGGGGAATGAAGTAGTTGCATCTGCTCCAGTCGCAAAAGATCAATATGAAACACCTCATCTCTCAGCTGATGCAAAACAAGCGTCACTGGTACTTGCAATTTCAATGCCCTCTCCCACTATATTTGTCTTTTGAAAAGTAATTTTTTAATTTATTTTTTCACTTCCTACAGGCTTCTGACCCAAATGAATTGGATAAAGGGGAGTCCTTAGGAAATAATGAGAATAAAGGAGGTAAACGCAAACGTCAGGTAATTTATTTCATGTTTCAGTCCAAACAGTTCATATTCTCTCCCCATTCTTTTTCGTACTGCATTTTGTATCTTCTTTGTTGTTCTTGCTGATGTGTGGCTAATTGTGAGACTTAAAAATATGGCAGAACGATCAAGTTGGTGTACAGAGCTTGGAAATGTTAAAAATTAGAGCTGCCCTTGAGGAAAAACTGAAGCAGAAGGGAGTCTTTAGTTCTATAGCTCCAAAGCCTGATATAGCCAAGAAACGTTTGAAACCGGTGAATGGGTATGTTTTAGTCTTATGATCCCCAATTTATGCTTTTGTTGACATTTTGAAGACTAATTTGTCCAACTTAAAATGGAGCAGACAACTTGAGACACATGATGATTTTGATGATGATGCTATGGACATCGAGAGGGGCACTTTGGGACTGAGTAATGGGCATGTAAGCTCAACGCGCTCAAGTAAACTTTCCCAACTTGCCACTGCTCGACCAAACAAGACAAAGGTAAAAAACTAGATGTGATTATTTCCTTCTGGTGCGTCTTTAATATAATTTTATTAGAAACCTGGACTTTGTCTTTGGCAAATGTAGTCTGCACAAGTAGTTGAGTAGGTATTCAAAATCATTGCTGCTGAACTCATTAGTGGAGAAAGTATTATAACTCTCTAGCAGGCTGAGCTCTTAAGCTGCTTTAAAGGTTGACGTGTTAAATTAAAAAATACCACAATTGTCAATTTGTTACTGAAAGAAGCTCGCATTTGACACACTTGGTTGATTTTTCTATTTTGAGGTTTTAGCAAAACTTATAGTAATGCTGAAATTCCTAGTGTTCGCCACAGGTTGCATAGGGTGTTGAGTTATTGTTTTGCTCTGTGAATTGATGAACAAAACGTAATGTAAATAACTTCTCATATCTTTGGATATGATTTTTAAACAATATAGAAATCCTGTAGATAATTTATTGCTCCCCGTTCCTTTTAAACAATTTTGACATCAGGCAGTGATCCCCCCCTATACTCACACTTCCAATGGACAACTCTATTTAAATTAGATTGATTATGAACTCAAGATCCACTAGCAACCTTTGTACCACTTAGACCCGACACACAAGGTCTTGTTCCTCCAATTATATCATATGATTTTTTGGGAGGCTGAAATCCAAATGATTTATCTTGAGTTAATGATTGTGTTGTTCTTGCTTAAAATACAAAAATGAGTGTGTTGCTTGTAACCTACTAGTCTTTTTTAGACGTATACCTGATTAATTTTGTTGAGGTGGTTTTAAGTGTGCATGTTTCTTTTTTGTTTTTTTGAAAGGTTATTTCTGGTGATGATGATTTGCCTAGAAGGGATGATATTGGAGAAAGGCGGAGGAAACATGAGCTCAGAGTATTGGCTGGAGCTGGAATTAAGTCTGAGGATGATGATGCTGGGGACGAACTAGGAACTCCTATTAGTGATGAAGATGGTGACATGGAGGATGGAGATACAGGAGAATCAGAAGATGAATTTTACAAACAAGTGAAACAACAACGAGCTGCAAAACTTGCTGCTAAAGCTGAGATTTATACAAGGTGTGTCATGCACTGTTTTTAGTTCTTGATCTTTCTTGTAGTTGTCTTACTAAAACTATTGCCAGGTTTTGCTAGCTTATAATTTTCTATGATATGATTTTTCTTTTACTTGGATATGGTATAATCTGGCTCAATTAAGTTCCTTTTTGCCTTTGCTACTCATTTTTAAGTACAACAATGTGTGGTTCTTGTACCCTTAAAAGTTCAAACTTGTTTGATTTTGTAGGACTTCAGCAATCCCATCTTTGCCTGAATCTGTGGATGGAAAACGACAGATCAGTTATCAGGTGAGGAAACCTGATTCATATCTGCTTATTAGATCTTTTTCTTCACTTCCTCCTAACTTGTGATTATATATGTTCTACTATTTTACATTAGATTGAGAAGAACAGAGGTCTTACTCGCGCACGCAAGAAGCTATTAAAAAATCCAAGAAAGAAATACAGGGTATGTGTTGTATACACTGTTACTATGGTTGTAATAGAATCTTGATTCTCTTAATTACTAACTCTCTCACTCTCTGGAATGTGCAGTCAAAGCATGAAAAGGCAGTTGTGCGTCGGAAGGGGCAAGTACGGGATATCAAGAAACCGGCTGGTCCTTATGGTGGAGAAGCCTCTGGAATCAATGCAGGGATCAGCCGAAGCACAAGATTCAAAAATTAAATGTTGTTGCTTTGATTCTACTTTTTTTATTTGACATTAGCAGAGGCTATGTTGAATCATGTATCATTGAGGGGTTTTTATTTGTAAACCCTGTAAACCCAACATTTTTGATACCGATAATTTATTAATATATAGTTTTTTGGTTCACCAAGTGAAGGGCAATTGTTGCTTTTACTCTCCAACATTCTATGTTTGATGCCCTCCAAATTGATTGACTGAACTGAACATTCTAATTTCAAATTCTGTTTTGTTCCTCATAAATCATAATATGCACGATTTGTTTGAGAATTTTAGAATAGTTTCTAATGATGAAAAAATATACAAGAAATCATACACCATCTCAAGGTAGACCCACTCTGACTCCTAAAATAATTTACATTGTAAGAAGTCTTGCTGATTATAATTTACATAAGGGAAAACTTTATTTTAGTCCCTATCAAATATGGAAACGTATGTTTTTCTTTATTTTTATTTTTTTTACATTTTTCATCAAAATAGTCTCTAAATTTTGAAAATGCCTCATTCTGGTTTCGTTGCTATTCAAACTTAACAATTACAAGGGTATTTTGTTCTTATCACAAATCCATAATTGATAAAAAAATAAAGGCAGAATTTCACATAAGTCCTATTTTTTTGGTGATTTATCACCTTTATAAATGTCTTTTCAAATTCATCACTTTAGTTCTTACTTTTTCAAAAACTCATCACTTTAGTCCATTTGACCAAATATGTGAAAGTCAACTATTTTAAAACTTGTGAAAGTACATTTTTACCCCTATTACTATTTAATTTAGCTAAAATGATTATCTTAACTTTAAATTAAAATGAAAAACAATAAAATTCTGAATAATAATATCTTAAATAAATATATTACAAAAAAAGCTTAAATAAATAATTAAAAAATCCATTAATTTTTTCTTATTTTGTATTTTTTTTTCATAATGGATTTTTATTTAGCTAAAATGATTATCTTAGCTTTAAATTAAATTGAAAAATAATAAAATTCTCAATAATAAAATCTTAAATAAATAGATTACAAAAAAAAATTATGAAAAAAAATCATTTAAAGCTAAGATAATCATTTTAGCTAAATTAATATCCATTATGACAAAAATACAAATAATAATAATAATAATAATAATAATAATAATGGATTTTATTATTATTATTTATTTAAGATTTTTTTGTAATATATTTATTTAAGATTTTATTATTGAGAATTTCATTATTTTTCATTTTAATTTAAAGCTAATATAATCATTTTAGCTAAATTAAACAGTAATAAGGGCAAACGTGTAATTTAATAGGTTTTTAAATAGTTGACTTTCAAATATTTGGTCAAATGGACTAAAGTGATGAGTTTTGGAAAAAGTAAGGACTAAAGTGACGAATTCAGAAAGACATTTATAAAGGTGACAAATCACCAAAAAGGTAAGAGTTATGTGAAATTCTGCCAAAATAAATAATAATAAATGGTTAGATGAATCTTCATTGGTTATTCTAAGATGGACAATGGAAGTCATATTAAAAAAAATAGTGGGAGAGCCTCGACGACGCTGTCGCAATGCCTAGGCATATGCTTCCCAAGCGCAACGTTGCCTAGGCGTGCACTACCTAAATGCAGCGTTGCCTAGCAGCATGGGCCTGGCGGCACATGACCAGACGGCATCGTCCAACGAAGGGTTTAATGGGAGAGAGGAAAGAGAAAGTAGGAGAGAGAGTTTGGGGATAGTTTTTATGAGGGTATTTAAGTAATTTTTCAAAATGTGGTTATTAATGGTTAAACTTTCGTATGTGGTTAAAAACGAAAGTCTAGTGTTTCGGGAGGCTATTTTTTATTTTCTCTCAAAAAAAAAAAAAAAAAAAACAAATTTGTAATATATATATATAGTTAGATGAATCACCCCACAAATTTCCTTTAAAAAAAACACTGTATTACACCGGACAGTATTGATAAAGTTGAAACCAAGGGAGTGATGGACTGATGTGGACTTGTGGAGACTGGGAGATAGTCATTAGTGACATCTTGGTTGGATCGGATACAGACAACATTCATTCTAGGAAATTCCATTCTTTAACATGGTTAGAGTTAGAGAGCTGCGTCATTAAATGGCAGAGTAGTTATCGAAGTTGTTAACTATTAGCAAATATATGAATATGATGATTGAAGATAGTAGTATTGTTCCTCAAGAAGTAAGTATGGGAAGCTGGAATAGTAACCAAGCTATGGAATCATTGGATCATTTGGAAAGCGTATTGTCACAGTTAGGATCTGATCATCCGACTTCCCTTGGTGATCCTGATTATGAAGCTACGGAACTATTGGATCATTCGGCAAGCGTACTGTTACAATTAGGATCTGATCCTCCGACTTCCCTTGGTGATGATCAGGTCCATATCCCAGTTGATCCTGATTATGAAGCTTCACCTGCTCAATCATTATCCGATGTCACGAGCATTTTTGTAACGGAACAACCACCACTCAACCGTCGTGGATTGACAAAGTCAATCATGATGATTGCTGCCCAAGCAGCTCTCACTTTGTTGGCAATTAATGGTTCCAAAGTCAGCACTTCTTCTATGTCAAGCAATGCTGAAATTCTCTTCTGTTCTGCTGTCACCTGTAACACTATAGGCTTCTTTTGCTGCTTATTTGGTATCTTACTATGCGGACGTAAACCTGGAGTAGCAGCTAGAATCATTACAGGAATCGGATATATTATCACCACCTATGGATTCATAGCTCTTATGGGGATGCTACTGCCTGATCATCTCAAGTTGTGGATCACTGGTGGTGCTGGTATAGCATTTTTTCCTGCGTTAACCTTTGCAATATTCATGAAAGATTGATTCTTCAACACCCTCATGATACTATATATTCCTAGATTATTGGTTTTGGGACATACATGTGTGCAAAATATCTCAAAAACCTTCAATAAGTTTTTATTTATTATTTAATGTCTTTGTATAAGAAAAGCCTACGATGGGGTGATACTCATTAAGATGTTTTTATTTGTAAGCCCAACTTTTGATATACCAATCATATATTAATATACCGGTGTTGTTTTTATTTCAACATTTTTGGCTAAATGTCCCTCATATTGATTGCCTTAACATTCTATTTTATTCTTCAAATAATGTGTGAGAAATTAGAATAGCTTCCAATGATGAAAAAAATAATACCAGAAACCATAGACCATCTCAAGAGCAGGGCTGTTTCCAGATATTCTAGGGCCTAATCCAGTTAATGATATTAACAAAAAACGGAGCCCCATATAAAAATTATTATCATTAACATAAAAAAAAAAAAAAAAAATCTTAATTTACCAAATACAATTTAATCCACATAAATTAAAATAAAAAATATTTATCATATCTAAAAACATAATAACACATTCTTTTAATTTCTACTAGTTATACTACTACTAGTGGTGGCAATACAGGCAGCCCGACCTAGCCCACGGGTGTGGTCCCGGGCCGGCCTATTTAATTTTTTAAAAAGAAGTTTTTATGATATTGTTTTGGGTAGGAAGCGAACCAATGTTTCTAAAGAACACATTGTGTAATTTTACCATTTCACTGCAAGTTCAACCTTGTTAAGTTGTATATGTATATATACTTTAATACGTTTTTAAATTTATTTATTTTTTGCAAAATTGCGAAGGGTGGGAATCGAACCAAAAATCTTAGCAAAAAAGTTGTTTGATTTAACCATATCACTACAAGTTTAGCTTTGTTTAATTATGCATATATTAATATATATTGTTTAATAATTGTTTTTTTGAAAAAAAAATTGGCAGGCCAGGCCGGGCCAGGTGATTCGTGTTTTGGAAATATAATTCTATATAAAGCATTCCTGAATTCTTCTTCTTCAATTCATCATCAAAGAATCCGTCAAGTGATTCGTGTTTTGGAAATATCTGTTTCTCCATCTTCACATTCTCATCCACTACCTTTGCCCAGCTGTTTAAGTTTCTCTGCAGCTCTGTTTAATTTGTGAGTTGTGATATGTACGTATTTATATAAGAACATAAAATCAATTTTTATTTTGAAAAAATTGAGGTAGGGCACGGGCCCCACCTGGTCAATGTGGGTCCGCCCCTCATGGAATGGAAATTATGAAATAACATATTTGATATTTATTTGATGTGCGGTATATGATTGAACTATTTTTAAAAGATGAGATTGGATTAGATTAATTATTGTGTTTTTGTGTTTGGTGCAATATCGGATAGGACTAAAAAAAATCATATCATATGTTTGGGTAAGCAATGGGATAGGATAAGGAAAGTTTGTAAATCCTAACAATCCCCACCCAAAAAGGTTGCCTTCTCTGTTCTCTCTCTTGCATCTCAATCGAGAGATGAAGCATCCGATGCACCAAGTATCTCTCAAAAAGATATTGCCATGTCATAGTCGGATGGGGTTCCTTAACTTGACGAATCCCATCCGACTATGACATGGCATAACCCCATTGACATGGCAACATCTTTTTGAGAGATACATGGTGCATGCTGCTGCACCCAAGATTTAATCCTCAATCGAAGCCACCCAACTAGGGATGGCAAACAGTCATCTGTATTCCGGGGTTATTCTTCCTTTTCTCTCTCGCATCCCGATCACAATGGAAACCACCCACCAACCAGAACCCACCTTGAAATATCCTGCCATGGCTGCACAAGGTAGTGGTTCTATGGTAGATCGAGATCTGATCTGGATCTGAAACAAGACCACTTTTGTGTTGTGTTGGAGCCAAGCCACCCGACATTTCCTAAATACCATTCTCCTGCTTCTCTGGTGGTGCCCGACCTGCTGCCGAAGTCGGAGTTTGTGTACGACTCCGATCTACCGCCGTCACCATTCTCTCATGTTTGTGGAGATCTTGTGGTGGTAGCGTCAATGGCACACGGTGATGGTGAAGGAGTTGAATCTGGGATAAAAATAATCCCATTGATTTGAAGGGGATTGCTATTTTATCCAGAGCAAAGCGTGGGAGAAGGGTCAAGTAGTCCGGATAAGAAGGGTGAAGTAAGTGCTCCAATGGGATAAAAATAGTCTGGTTGTTTAGATTCACCAAACATGGGAGAAGGGTCAAGAAGTGCATGAATTTGATACACCATTCAGGGTTAGTGTACTCCTCGATCAAGTCTCAAGGAAAGATTATATAAAGACTTGACAAGTCTCAATTACTATACATAGTAATTATCGGTGGGTGTACATAGTAGTTGGTGACACTTACTATGTAGCAACTTTCTTGGGAAATTAAGCTGCCGGCCTAGGTAGCTACTGTAAACTACAATCTTTGTTTTATCAGACATTCTTAACCAATATTGTTCTGATCAAGCTCGATTTGTTAGAGAAACTGTATCTCAACATTGGATGATATATATATATATATATTTAACTATGACATTATGTTTTGGAAATAAAGCTCTGTAAAATAAATTTCATCTTCAATGGTATATATTAAAATTTTGTTTCAACTTCTCTTTCAGTTGTTATATCTATATAGCTCGCTTTCCATAAACTAGCATAGCGGGGATCATGAAAGACCAAACATGCTTATGGGAATCCTGAACTTCTGAGTGGTTAATTTATCAGACAATATGCTCTTTTCATTGGTTTATTAAATTACGGCTTGTGTGAATAACATCCCTATGAGGCTAATATATATAGATGCCCAATATTTTCAAGTGATTTTTTTTTTTGGTTGATAACTCTCAAGTGATGGATCTTAAGAGCATCTCTAACAGTCCCCTTTGAAGACCTCTTTAAATAAGAGTGGATGTTGTTGTAATGGACTATTAAGGGAGTATATATATGTTCCAACAATACTCCCTTAATAATTTTTTTATTATTATCTTAATGTTTTACTTTGTAATTATTATTGTAAAACAAATTACTCATTGGATAATAAAATAATTGTTGGGATTTAAAAATTAAACATCTGGTGCTTTAAATATCTGGAGCTCACTTAAGGTGGTTGAAGCCACCCCTTAATTAAAGGGAGTGAGTTTTACTAAAACACATTTAAGGGAGTCTTTAAGAGACCTATTGGAGCTTCAAAAATATGGTTTCTCCCTTAATTAGAGGGGAGGGATCTCCAAAGGAGACTGTTAGAGATGCTCTAAGGCCTAAGGGTGCGTTTGGTACGTAGGACGGGACAGGACAACGTAAAACAGTTTCTTCTTGTTGCACGTTACGTTTGGCGTGACTTTAGCATGGGACATATGTTGCTAATGGATGCAGAACAATCAATCAATATTCAAGTGAATATATATCCCGTCGCTGATGGGCTTTTAAAATTGTTGGAGAAGCAAAATCGTACTGGGCTAGGATTTTTAATGGCCCATTTTTAGCAAAATAGTAGAATATCACAACGGGCTGATTTGGGCCTTGATTATTGCATTAGAGTGGGGCCAGCCTAATTCTAAATAAAATCTCATTAAAAATAAAAAGCGAAATTAAATTGTCATCAGTCTGACAACCAAAACACCGATTTTACTAGTAATGCCAAGAACAAAAGGAGTGTCCAGTAGGTAATTGAATGCTGATTGCATTTTTTTATTCCAGAGTAGAGACAAAGTTATGGACCCATGAAATTAAACTACACATAGAAACTGCAAGGCTGTTAGTAATTCTTCTCGAAGATTTTATTAATAAGTGGCCGATGCATAATGAGACCTTGTTGTCTTTGTTGAATTTTCAAGAATTCAGTATTACAGAGGCCGCCTTGAAGACTCCGGCGTATGTCACTCTTGTACTTTTGTAAGATATCAAATCTGTTTGGTGCTTTGACTGTAAACATGACTGCTAAGAGCTTTAAATTGTTGCTTCAATTAATAAAGCTTTACCATTTTCTTATAATTTCCTCTCATCTGTATGCTCATTGTTTCAATTGACAATAGTAGTGCTGGCATTTTGGATGGTTAAATGTCACTAGATTTGCGTATAATAATGCAATTTTCAAATAGTGTACTGTCACTAGATTTGTATATTGTGACTCAATTTTCAAACCGTTAACTGTCACTAAATTTGTGTCTAGTGACACAATTTGTAAACAATTAATTGTCACCAAGTATGTTTACTGTGACAAAATATTCAAACGAATTAACTGTCATTAAGTTTTTTTTTTTTATAGTGACACAATTTTTATACAAATAAATGTCACTAAGTATGTATATACTATATAGTGACAAAATATTCAAACTATTAACTGTCATTAAGTTTCTTTATAGTGACCTAATTTTTATTTTGTCACTAGATAGGGTTCACTAACATTGTGTCACTAAAAGTTATGATTTGTGACAAATACCAAAAACATTGTCACTGATACTTTTAGTGACAAGAGCAAAAGTGATCAATTGTTAATGACACTCTTTTATTTGTCGCAAAATAGATATTGTGACAAATTTTGCTGTTATAGTGATAAAAAAAAATTTGTCACTCTATACATCACTTTTATTTAGCCTTCATTGTTAACAAACTCAACCAATTATTGGTGGCTCCATCAGAAACTCATTGGCAAACCTGAATGAGACTGCTAAGGTATTTGAAAGGCACAATTCTTTTTTGTTTGTTGTTCACGTACTCCTACTGATCTTAGCCTACAAGTTATGCTGATGCAGACTAGGCTAGTTGCATTAATGATAGGCCGGTGTTCTACAAGTGACCTCTAGCACAGACTTCTGCTTCTACTGAGATAGTTTGGATTCATTCTTTGCTTCAAGAGCTTGGTTTCTCATAATCCAAACAATCTATGATGTGGTGTGACAATCAAAGTGGAACTTCTCTTGCACATAATTAGGGATGGCAATGGATCGGATTGGGTATGGATACCCTAATATCCATCCCCGTATCCGTTTGAGATATATATATCCATCCCCGCATCCGTCCCCATTTCTAAGTGAGCAGGGCGGATTCGGATAATCCGCTAATTAAGATAGAGATATCCATCCCCGCTCCGTTTATATCTGTATCCGATGAAAAAACTTTCAATTTTTATAGTTTACAAGAGAAAAATGTAACTAACATATATAACAATACATTTTATCTTATTTAAAGAGAAACAAATACATCTAATAAAGTTCAAATATAAAAATTAATAATAACTTATATAATTAGAATTAATAATTACATAATAAAATTTTATATTCTTAAAATATTAAAATCTATAATGGATCTGGATGGGCATGGATATCCATAGACGATATCCATCTCCATCCCCGAAAATAAAATGGATATTAGGATGACATCCATCTCTGCTCCATCCCCGAAATAATGGTATCCATCCCCATTTTAAATGGAGCAGATTCTTACGGATATCCGTATCCGTGGATAATTTTGCCATCTCTACACATAATCATGTTTTTCATGCATGTACAAAGCACATAGAAATTGATATGCACTTCATCTGTGAGAAGGTTGCTGTTGGAGTGTTTGCGATTCTGAATTGCAAACAAACTGTAGATATTCTTACCAAAAACACCTCTGTGGATAGATTTGTTACACTTGGTTCCAAGTTGAAACTAACTTTATATCGCCGCAGTTCAACTTGCAGGGGAATGTGAAGTGTAGTCACTCAGTTTATTTCAAATTTTGATTTTATTTTTTCATTTTAGATAAGGGTTTTGTTTAATTTGGATTTTTAAGAATTGTGAGATTGCTGCCATTTGCTATGTTTTTTCTTTTCTTTTTTCTTCATTTTTTTGGGATATAATTATTTTCTCCCTTGACTTTTGAGGTATTAGTCATTTTGGTCCTCTTTGTTTCGGTATTGATCATTTTCCACCCTACCGTTAGATTTGGATGGAAAAGTGTTCTTCTAACATGAGCATAATGCAAAATGACGATGTTGCCCATCCAATGTGAATGAATTCTTCTCTCTCACCAAGTCACCACCGGTCACTGCCGTGTTCCTCCTTTAGCAGTACAAATTACAATCTCACTTGGCCACATATGATTTTGTTCTCAAGTAGTTATTTATTCCTTTGTTCTCTATTATATTATGAAGTTTTGTTGTTTTTAAGCAAATCATAAGTAATGGAAAGACCAATTTATGAAAATAAAGAAAGGAACAAAAGAATGTTATTATATAAAAGGAAAAGTATCATTGCTCTATTAGAAAGATTGGTCTATGTGTTTTCATTAATGACCATTAATCCCCCAAAAATGAAATTCTTATTAATATTCCCCCTTTTGTTACCTTTTTCGTCCAAAAAGAGTTTGACCGTCAAGCACTCACGTTAAATGACCATTTTATCCTTCAATATAATATGGAAATGACCATTTAAACCTCAAGATATTCATTAAATAAATTTTTTTTTTTAAATAGAAAACAAATTTTTTTTTTTTTATAGAAAAAACTGAATTGAAAAAAGGGCGATGGATCTCCACTTTCCATCTCAACAGTGGAGATATCTCTTTATATTTTTTATTTAATTTTAAAAACAGAAATTAAAAAATAAAAAAGAGTTTAAAAATTAAAAATTAAAAAAATTGTTAATTTGGTGGAGGTCTAAAATAAAAAAGAATTTAAAAATTAAAAATTAAAAAAATTGTTAATTTGGTGGAGGTCTAAAATAAAAAAGAATTTAAAAATAAAAAATTATAAAAATAAAATAATAAATCCGGTGGAGATCCACTGGATTGATCTCCATGGAGATCAAATAACAAAAAATTTTAAAAATATATCATTGATGTGGTAGAGATGTAGATATCCACCTAGACCAAATCCATCAACCCCAAACCATAATTATCCACCAACATTACGAAACCCAAAACCCAGAAACGCATCACCCTCATCGATCCACCCAGAAATGAACCCAGAACCATCCACCACCGATCGACCCCGAAACGCAATACCCTCAATCCCCAAACGCAAAAAATAAAAACCCCAAAGCAAACCCAAAACCCAACTCAACCCCATCAATGCATACACACACGCACAGTAAACTGAATCGAACCTTCAACTGAACCAAATCCTAGAAACAAACCACAACCACCCCAAACCAAACCCAAATCAGAAACCCCAAAACCGTGATTGGCCGTTGGAGAGAGAGAGAGAGAGTGCCACAGTCAGGGGCGAAGCTAGGATTTCGACTTTGGGGGGGCCGAGACAAATTTTTTTTTATTCAAACAAACTCTAGACAAATATGATAAACAAATGTAATAGTGTCTAGTCTCATATGTAATACTTAATTTAATAAACAACATAGACACCAGCTTTATAAATTAAAATGGAACCCATCGCTATTTTAAATATCTAAAATCATTTATAATCGAATTTATACTAAGTTTCTCTACGGTTTCCCTTTCAATATACATGATCAAAGAATTTGTAATAAATTCATCTTTCATCTTGTTACGAAGCCTAATCTTGACGGTACGCATAGCTGAAAACGATCTCTCAGTAGTTGCAGTTGACACCGGAAGCAGAAGTTGGAATATTGATATTAGATGTTAACGAAAATGAACCAGCTTCTGAGGTTTTAATTCTTTTGAAAAAATCCATCAATTGTTAATGGCTTACTCGTCTAAAGATCAAATAATTTTTTTTTTTGAATAAATTTAAATAAATAAATGTTTAAATAAAAAACTAGTATAATAAATGTAGCAAAATCACAATATATATATATATAAAGAATTCATTAAAGAAATTATATTAATAACCTAAGAAAGTAACTGTTAGAAAAAAACCTAAAATATTTATTAATTTGTAATCTCGTATCAGAAATTATTCTAATAGATGAACCGAAGAATACGAAGAATTTAATTGCAGCAGTAGGAATGAAATTGCTTAAGTGAAAAACTAGAAAAAAATAAACAGATATTTATATAGGTTAGACTAGTTTAAGATGTATAGGAAACCAAATCCTAAAAGGTTTATATTTTCTCTTCTAAAAGAAAGTGGAATACATAAATTGGAATATATAAAATTGGACTTTCCCTAATATATTATAATTTAATTTAAAACTAACCTGCTTAAATAAGTAAAACAAGATTGATTCAATCACGTTTTTCAAAAATAAGATTAAAGAGAATTAAAAAAAAATGACAGCCAATACGGGGGCTCATTACCATTTGAATATATATTATATTATATAAAATCTTAATGAAGTTTAAAGTTCTGGAAACAAATTTCTCTTTGGGGCGGCCATGGCCCCTATGGCCCCCCCCCCCCCCCCCCCCCCCCCTAATTTCGCCCCTGGCCACAGTGGCCAACCCTTTGTCAAGGAAAAGAAGGGGGAGAAAAGAGATGGAAGAAAGAGAAAGGGATCAATGACAGTAAGAGATCGATCGGTTGGGTACGTAGTTGGTGATTTATGTGGGTTAGGGTTGGTGTTTGAGTGGTGGTGGAGGCTAGGGTTTGGTGTGAGTTGTTGTTGATTAGGTAAGGGTTGGGTGTTGGAGTGGAAGATGATGATGATGAGTGGTGGACATGGTGGTGTTTAATCTGATTGATTTTTTTTTTTTAATATTAAATCTTTTTTTAAAATAAAAATTATTATTATTAATTTTTTTTATTGTGCTATGGGATGAATGTTGATGAAATTGTAATTTTTTATATTTTTTTATTCATTAATTTCTTTTTTAAAAAATAAATCATTAAATGTGGTGCTAAATTACAATATTGTCCTTGGTGATTGATAGTCAAACTTTTTTTTTGGACGGAAAAGGTAACAGAATGGGGAATATTAATAATAATTTCATTTCAAGGGGATTAACGGCCATTAATGAAAACACGTGGACCTGTCTTTCTAATAGGGCAAACGTCAGGGGGGAAATGATACTTTCCCAATATAAAAATGTAAGAACAAGAACTCTCCTATATATAATTATCTAGCCTGGTGGACCAAAAAAAAATCCACATGTATATAGCTAGGAATTAGTCGAGGTGTGTGCAAGCTGGTCTGAACACCCACAGATACAAAAATAAAAATAAAAAAATAAAAATCTAGCCTGGTGAACCATCCCACCAAATTAAATTCACATGTATATATTAACAATTTAACATGCCTCATTGGCAAGAATAGTGCATGGCATGCAACCACGTTATTCTTCTTAATAGTGTGAGTGATAACATATATACTGTAATAATTAGAACCTAATATATGCATGGCTGATTTCATGTAAGAAAAAAAAAAAAAAAATTATATATATCGATCTCTGCCTTTTCATTATAATAATGGAAACAAACTATCTCAAACGTGAACCTATAATAATAATAAGAAGAAGAAGAAGAAATTAATTAATTATGAGGTAAATTAACTATAAGATCTTCGAATTGTTGCTTGATACGAACAGCTTCCTGGCGGTATCTCTCAGCAACTTTGAAATTGTTAGCTTGATTACATTTATCAACCTTGAGCATTATTTTATCAATCTTGTTATCAAGATACAACTTACGTTCCATTGGCTTCATCCGCCGAACTTTTCTCTCCTCCTGGATCTCCTTGTATGTCTTGCTCGATGATCCTTTGGATACCTTCCGGGACATAACTAGAATTGAAGACTAGGACATATAGGTTAGAATTTTTTATTTTTTTACTGACCATCGACATCACCTAGTTACGAGGACATGGTGAGACGTCCCCGTAAAATGTATATTTTAAATAAATGTGTTACCAAATTTTATTTTATTTTTAAAAAGTCAAAAATTATAAGAGAAACATAAAATACAAATACAAACACTAATGAAATTATTATATTAATTTGATTCATTTGAAATATACTACTACAATGTTATGAGAAATTCATTTAACAATATCATTAGTTTGTAAATTTAAAATTGGATTATTCCTAAAATCTCATTAACTATATTTAACAATAACCCTAAAATTTTAAAACAAAATAAAATATTTAAAGCCATAATATATATTCGTACAAAGATACATAATTTGAAGACTAATTGTTGATATTGATAAAAAGATTGAGCCAAATTTGGAGATTGGAGAGAAATAATTGTTGTTATAAAAAGAAGAAAAAGAAAAGAAAAGAAATTATGTTTTCTACTTTTAATTGTTTAATTATTATTTTTTCTTACTATTTTAATTTTTTAAATTGGGGTCTAGGGTGGGTTCAAGAGTCAAGCCCACCCTAGCCCCATGCCCACATAGGTATCTAAGGATGTCCATGGATACCTTACGTTCCATTCTTATTGTTAGATGGAGGCCTTGCTTCATTATTTATAGATCATCATCATGGAGGAATCCAACCATTAAAATGCAGAATCAGGCTCCAATAATATCGTATGCAAGTCGATCGTGATCATGTCATTCTATTTAATAAAAATACATCTTTTTTCTTTTTTTATTTCGATCTTCTTATTTAATTACTATTAATTAGACCTGGCAAATTTTACACGACCCATTAACATGACCCAAACCCATTCGAAAATAGCGGTTGGTGGGTCAAGTTTATCGGATCGGGTTGTTAATGGGTCAACCCATTAAGACACGAAATATAATGGGTCGGTTTTGGGTTCACCCTTAAAAAACCATTAACACAACCCATTAACATAAAGATTTTTTTTTTTTTTTTTTTTAATGTGTTTATGAAAGTTATTAAAAAAATATTTAATTATGGTTAGAATATATTGTACTAATTAATTTTTTAAAAATTTCTAATTTTTTTCTATTTTTGAAAGAGGAAAAATTTCTAAATTAAAAACTCTAAAACTCTAAATTAATTATTTCACAATATTATAACCCTAACCCTAACCCTAAAACTCTAAAAGTAGCTAGTGGTCTTCAACTGTCTTGAAATCAATTACCGTCAATTCAATCCTAGTAAATTCAATCGGGTATGTTTACTTTCTTGCATTTTGATTTTTGTATTACTATTGTCTATGGTGCCACCATTTCATGCAATGTAATTTCAAGACTTTAATTTGTTTTACAATTGATATTTGATATTATAAAAGACTAAAACCAACTTGTTTTTTGACAGATTTTTCTAAAGGTATATATATTTTTTGTTTTTTTACAAAATATATTCTCTTCAATATATATTTTTTGTTATATAAACAATATATCATCCTAATTACTAAGTACATTTTTTTTTAAATATAAAATAAAATATTTATGCAGATTAAATTCATGGACATTCAAGAGAATCCTTCTACTGATGTTTCCAATGAATCGGGTGATGAACTTACGAAGACAACCACTCCAAAGAAAAATGGCAAAACAGGGACGGGAAAGCGAAAAAAGAGGTTGCCTGCTTGGAATAAGTTTGATTGCATAAGTTTGATCATGCTTCAGTACTATTTATTTTCAACTTTTTAATAAATCTCAATTATAATATTTTATAACGGGTCGGGTCGGTTTACCCATTAATTTAACAAATGGTTTTGGGTTTGTATATTTCAACCCATTAAGCTAATGGGTCGGGTTCGGGTGGAGCAATTTTAACACGACCCAAACACGAAATGACATGAATTCGCAATAACACGACCCATTGCCAGGTCTACTATTAATTACATATGCTCAATTTAATTAATTCCTGAATGACTATGTTGTGTCGAGAAGGGAAATATAATCAACTCATTTTTAGAACCTTCATTTTTTTCGGAAGTTAATCCTCTCTCCCCATTGCTTTTTTGTTTGGTGGAAGATTTTTTGAGTAGATATCTAACGCATCTAGTAGACTCGGGCTCTATGACTTTTTCTCTTCTCCGGTTGGGATGCATACCCCTTTGCATTTTCTTTATGCTGATGATGTTATCCTCTTTTACCGGGCTTCTCCTCAAAATCTGTGAGTGATTTTAGATGTTTTTGAGCTTTATGGTTCTCTCTCAGGTCAACGAGTTAATTGGGAAAAATCTTCCATATTCTTTGGTAGAGGCATCTCTAGGCCTCGAATTACTAATTTCCTCTCAATGTCTGGGATGCGTAAGGGCGGTGATTCAGTGACTTATTTAGGGGTCCCTCTTTTCATTGGCGCGCCTAAACATCGATGGTTGATCCCATGGGCTAATAAAATTAAAAGTAAATTGGAATCGTGGAAGGGTTTCACTCTGTCAATGGCAGGCAGGTTATGTCTTATTAATTCAGTGATTATGGGTTTTTTCCTGCATTCATTTCAAGTTTAACGTTGGCTTTCATCCGTTTTGAAAGATTTAAATGCTGCTATTCGAAGTTTTTTTTGAACTGGTTTGATCGATGGTCGTAAATCTGTCCAAGTTGCTTGGAAGTCTTTCTGCAAGCCTAAGGATAGTGGTGGTTTTGGTGTTAAAGACCTTGGTATTCTTAATAAGGTCATGCTTAAGAAGTTAACATGGAGGATGTTGACTGAGGAGTCCTTCGTTTTCACTTATCTTCGGGCTCGTTTTTTTCACCCAGGATCACAGACCTAGATTGTGGTATGTTGTTTCTTTTGTTTGGCCAGGTCTAAAATTGCATTATACTCTCCTGATGATTGAGTTTAGGTGGTTGGTTGGTCGTCATTCTAAAGTTCATTTTTGGACGGATAACTGGTTGGGAGATCCATTGATTGATCTGGTTGAGGATAGGTTATCGTTACAACCTCCTTTGGATTCTGTTGTGGGTGACATTTACTCAGATGCTACGGGTTGGGATATTCCTGCTTCTTTTCATGCTTTTCACCCGGATGTTGCTTCTGAGATTGAGAAGGTGGTGGTAAGCACTGACCCAGACTTGTTAGTTTGGACTTGTTCCATGGATGGTGTAGTTTCTTGTAAATTTGCTTATGATTTTCTTTCTGAGGTTAAGAGTTCTGTTTTTTGGGGTAAGCAGATTTGGGCGTATTTTATTCCTCCATCTCGATCTGTCCTTATTTGGCGTTTGTTTCATGGTAAGATTCCTACGGACATTGCGTTGCGTGCCAGAGATTATATTTCTCCATCTTGTTGTTGGTTTTGTTGTGCTGCAGAGGAAGACTTAAGACATCTATTTCTTGAATGTCTTTTTGTTCATGGGTTGTGGGATGCTGTATCCTCTACATTTGGTCATAAGCTTAAGTTGGATGGTACTTGTTTGGACCTTTGGCAGGAGGCGATGAAGATTGTCTTTAGCAATCAACTGAAAGCTCTCTAGCGGGCTTCTATCATCACAGTTTTTTAGGTGGTGTGGTTCCTCCAAAATCAAGCTACCTTTGAGGGTGGCAAGCCTATTTTTGCAGATGCTCTTTCCTTGATTTGGCGTTCCGTTTACGAGACAGACTCCCTTCAGTCTAGCATTATGAAGAATTCAATGGATGAACTTCAAACCCTTCAACGGCTTCATGTCTTTGGTTATCCCTCCAAGGCTCCTCGCATTTTAGAGGTTAATTGGCGCCCTCCCCCATCGGGTTGTCTTAAGGTTAACACAGATGGGGCGGCTTTTGGTAGTCCTGGTCTTGCTGGTTGTGCAGGGGTTTTTTCGCACATGCATGGATTTTGTTAAAGGATGCTTTGCTATTCCACTTGGTGTCTGCTTTGCTTTTGAGGCTGAATTGGCCGCTGCCATCCACGCTATTAATTATGCTTGGATTTGGCTGGTGTAGGCTATAGTTGGAGAGTGATTCGACTTTTGTAGTGGATATCTTTCGTTCCAGGTCTCGTAAGGTTCCTTGGCGTTGACGCCCCACTTGGGATAGGTGTTTGAGCTTAATCTCTCAAATGGGCTTTGCTGTCACTCATATTTATCGGGAAGGTAACCAAGTTGAGATAGTTTAGCATCCAAGAGCCACAGTATGGTCTCTCCTACATGGTGGTGGACCACTCCGAATTTTTGCAATTCCTTTATTTTCAATGATTTTTGTAGCAGACCTTCTTTTAGGTTCTATTGATCTGTTTTCTTCTTTTGTTTTCTTATTTTGTTTTCTTTTTTCTTTTGTTCTCTTTCTTTTTTCTTTAATATAATGTTGGGATGGGGTTGATTCCGATCCCCAACAACCTTATCTAAAAAAAAAAATTGATTTCAGAACTTTTGCAATAAAATTACCAAACATGTGTATACTGCTTTAGAGCTATATAGTAGTTTTAAAAATACAATTAACGAAACATCTACTGATTAACTTCATAGCTGGTTATTCTTTCAACACAGCTAAATGTGCGTTTACTAATCAGGAATTGATGGAATCGGAATCAGGTTCCACTGGAAAGGGAATGGAGGGGAATCATAATCAAGTTAATAAATTTCATTCCAATGTTTACTAACAATTTAGGGATCGGAAACAAAATTAAATTTATTTCATTTCTAGTGTTTACTTAAACTAAGGAATTGAAATGATAAATAATTGATTACAAAAATACCCTTGTATATATAACATAATGAAAAAAAAAAATTATGAAATAATTAACATCTTTATATTGTAAAATTTGAACTCATTAAATAAAGAACTATCGAGATAACTTGATTAAAAAAAATGAAGGCACAGACTCGCAATAGCATGTATATATATAATTGATTAGAGAAGCAGATCGTGAAGATATGGTTATGAGGATTTATGGTTATTTTATTTATTTTTTTCTTTGATTTTTTTTTTTTCCCATGAAGATCTGGGAGATCTCTTCCAAAGAATAAAGATATTTATGTTAATTTTTAACCAAAACAACACCCAAATCAAATCCCCAGCCAAAATCAAATCCCTAGCTAAAACAAAAATGACACCCAAATCAAATCCCCACCCAAATAGAATCTGTTGGCAGATGAGTTCCTTGAGTGGCAGCCAAAGGATGGATATGAAGGAGACTCCATGGGACTCAGTTGCATTGAAGAAGACTTATCTCCATCGTGATAGTCTCGTGAAGGCACATAGTAGACTAGTCGTTTTAGTTATCTTGATGGTGATGATGGTGTGAAGAAGATATCTTGAGAAAGAAAAGGGGATCGATGGTGGGTTTGATCTAGGGATGGCAACGGGGCAAGTCGAGGTCGAGGAATGCTTTTCCATCCCCATCCCCGCCCCCCAAAACCATCCCCATCCCTGTCCTCGTCCTCGTCACCATCCCCGCATTAGGAGAAGCGGGGCCGGGGCCGGAGATTCCCCGTTGGAGGGGCCTTCTCCATACCCGCCTCATTCCCCATCTAATATAACTATACATTTAAAAATTACAATTTAAAACAAAGAAAAAAAAAATATAAATTCATATTTAATCCAAAATCAAAGATTCTATAAAACAAAACCAACTTCTAAAGTTTAGTTAAAAGAAAAAAAAAAAAACTATTTATGTTAAAAAAGTTAATGTTAAATGATTTTAAAAATCTAAATATTATATTATATTATATATAATTATAATGAATGTTTTCATTCAAGGTTAGGCTATTTTTCAAAATCAGAATACACTATTTTTATATCCTTCAAATCTGTAATACCATCAAATCCTCAACTGGCCCTATAATTCTTCCTTATGCAGTAGAATAAGGAACCATCTTAGGATAGACCATCTCATTTACACTCTTCATGCATTTCAGCATCGTGGGGAATACTGCCATCTCTAGTTTGGTCATTGGTGTTCGAGTGGTGATGGTTGGGTTTGGATCTGAAGAAGATGAAGAAGATGTTTCTAGGTTTGGTGGTTGACGGTGGTAGTGGGTTTGGTGTTTCTGGATCTCCACGAAGAAGATGGTGTTTCTGGGTTTCATTGTTTGGGTGTTTAATTATTATTATTATTATTTGGGAAAATTGTATTTTAATCCCTATAGTTTGCCTTAATATGCATTTAGTTCACGATTTTTTGGTATCGTAAATTTTAGTCCATCATTTCTCTAACAATACGTATTTTAGTCCCTACCGTACAATTCTGTTAGGGTTCCGTCAAGTCAACGAGGGTCAACGAGGGTCAAAAGGTAAAAGAACATCAAATGTTATAGAATCTTATATACCTAAAGGGTATAATAGTAATTTATAAATTAATTTTAAAAAAACAAATAAATATTATTAAATTAAATAATTATTATTATTCTCAAAAAATCAAATAATATTTAAATTTTAAAATAATTAAAGAGGAAATAGGGGTATATAGCACTTTTAAATTTTTGACTTGTACAACTATCACACTTTAATAACTCTTGTTTTAATAGCACAAAAAATGGAATTTGGACAAAAATACCTCCCCGCTTCTTCTCTTTTCTCTTATGTGTCCTTCACCTTCTTTCTTCTTCTTTTTTCCAAAACCTCCATTGATGGAGCTTCAATAGAGGTGCCACCGCTGACCGGCGAGTTGATTGACAAAACCAATGGCAAACTCGTGCACCACTCATTGTAACGGAAGTATCCATTTTCAATTTCGAGCTGTATGGAGAGAAACGAAGCCAAACCCGAATTGTCTCCCAACCTTCATCGTCAGATCTACGATGATCCGTCGCGAATCCGATGAAACCGATGGTGACAACGAACTCGACGTCGTCTGATCTTCCAAATCCGACTATCTTCGGAGTCAACCGACACCGTCGTCGACTCGTCATTGTCACTGTCACCATTGATGGAGGTTGAACAGAATAAGTCTTGAACAAACTTGAATTAAGTCTTGAAATGCATCAATAAGTCTCGAAAACTCATGAATAAGTCTCGAATTTGCAAAATAAGTCTTGAATTTTCGAGGAAAAAAAAATACAAAAAGAGTAAGTGGGGGTATTTTGGTCTCACCACCTATTTTGGTGCTATTAAAACAAGACTTATTAATGTGGTGCTATTTGCACAAGCCCTCCCCCAAAAAGTGCTATTTAATTTTTGAACGTATAATTAAATAATAATAAAATAATTAATAAAATATACAAAAACAATTTACAAAACTAATATATATATATATATATATACAGTTTTTCTATTATCAGTTCGAACTGATATAAAATATATCAGTTCCTTACATGTGGACTATTGGATTTAAATGCTTTGACAAAATCAATTTACAAAACAAAAACAATCTCCTAAATCTCATCTCCAATCACCACCACCCAATCACCTTCTTCTTCTTATTCACCTTCCAGTCTTCCACCACCCATTCATCTTCAACATCAACCCCCAAACACAATCCAAAAATCTAAACCCATATAAAAACAAAATTAAACTCAGATCTCCACTCATTCATCATCAACAAACCTTATCCACCATTCACCTCCACTCAATTCACGAGATTTTTAAACTCAAATCTAAACCCTAAATCATCATCCCACATAAAAAACTCTCTTCTCACAAACCCTAAATCATCTTCCCACTCTCCACCAATGACGGCGCTGCACATCAGCGAACAAAACCGTCGTCGCTGCACATCAAGTTTGCTTCACGTCGCTATCATCGCTGCACGTCGTTGCTCCACCTCCATGTCTGTTTGTTTGTATTCAAATTTATTTGTATTCAAAGTTTGTTTGTTTCTGAACTGGGTTGTTGATGATGAGGTTGAAGACGAACTGCTTTGGTGATCTCTGGGTTGAAGACGAACTGGGTTAAAGACAAAGATATTTTATTTTATTTATTGTTTTTGTTTTTGTTTTTGATAATGATGATGATGATGATGATGATTGGGAAAGAAAAAAAAAAGGTTGGGAAGAAAATTGAAGAAGAAGATCCACAGATCTGTCAAAAAATTAAAAAAGTTGGGAGAATTGCCTTTTAGTCCCCGTAGTTTACTTTAATCTGCGTTTAGTCCATGGTTTTTTGGTATTGTAACTTTTAGTCCTTCCGTGATAGAATCCGTCAAATCCGTCAAAAGACAGAGTCTACCATGTCAGTCAGACTAAATGACTTTAATGCCCCTGAAGGTTGTTGATCCATTGAAACCGTTTTACCCTTAATTAAAATAAGGGTTAAATTTAAAAAATAAAAATAAAATAAGGGTTAAATAATAATACAATTCTGATTTTTTTTTTATAAGGAAAATAAAATCTTTAAGAACTTAAAACATTTTTAAAACCAAATAATATTTATTAAAAGCATTTCTGAGTTCTGCAGCATTTTTTAACGATTTTTTAACAATCTCCATCTCCATCCTACATTCATCTGTGACCAGTCTTTATTGTAGTAAAATAAATAAATACAAATAAATTCTGGAAAGAAAATTCAATCAGGAACAAATACCCAAAAATCTGATTCTACAGTCATCAAATTACACAAAATCAAAACAGTCCCACGATTTCGAATTTCATAAAATCTCACAAAGCAAAATCCCTTTTACAAGCTCGCAACAAGCTAGAACCTTATATTCAATTCAATTCAATTCCACTTAAACCAAACCCAACCCACAATTTCTAAACACAAACCAGACAAAATAACATAAAACCCAGAAAAGCAAAACTCTTTTTGATTACCAGCTTCTCTCTTGCCTCCGCCATCAACTTCGTCTCCGCCTCCGTCGGCGCCTTCCCTTCGCCCATCATCCTCAACATCGCCAAAAGAACCAGCACGATCTCCGCCACCCGCCGCCGTCGCTGCTCCTCAGCACTCTCTTGTTGAAGGTATTCATGTCAGACTCTTCGAGGTTTATGTAACCGTTTTCACTTTCGTTATCTGCCGGTCTTTTCTCGCCTGCAACGACGACGACGACGACGACTGTGTCTGGTTTCAACAAACAACCGGCAGATCTAGAAGTCAATCTCTTACAGGATAGTCTCAACAACATTCGTGAGAGATCGAGAGAATGAGATGAGAGATCATGAGAGATAGAGATGAAGATGAAAAGATGAGGAGATGAGAGATAGAGACTAGAGAGAGATGAGAGATCGTGAGAGATTATTTTGTTTTGTTTTTTCTTTTTTAATTTTAATTTTTAATATTTATTGATTTGGTTTTTTATTTTTATTTTTATTTTATTTTATAAATATGTTTATTTCTGAATTGACAATTTTACCCTTCAGAACTTAAAGCTTCTAGAAGCTGGTCGGTCAATTTACCTATTTACCCTTGTTGACCTAACAGAATTCAATGAAACCCTAACAGAATTGGACAGTAGGGACTGGAATCCATATTGTCAGAATAATGATGGACTGAAAGTTACAATACCAAAACATCGTGGACTAAACGCAGATTAAGGTAAACTACAGGGATTAAAATGCAATTCTCCCAAAAAAGTTTTATTTTTTACTTTTAAAAATGTATATTGATAGCTAATATTAATTATTTAATCTAATTATTTAATATTTTGATTAATTTTCTGCTGATGAAAAAAAAAAATTCTATTTTTTATAATTATCTCATATTTTGTTTTTGGTGTTTTTTAAAGAAAAAAAAATGTTGTTAATTTGATTTTTATTTAGTTGCTTTTATTATTTAATTTAATTTAATTTATTAATTTATATAAATTTTGTCCATAAGGGGGGCATCAGAGTCATTTTACACGCCTGACATATCAGATTCCGTCCTTTTAACGGATTCTGTCACTGAAGGACTAAAAATTAAAATTCTAAAAAACCATAGACTAAATGCAGATTAAGGTAAACTATGGGGACTAAAAGGAAATTCCCCATTATTATTATTTTTTGTTTTTTTATTAGGTGGAGATTCACTGTCCATTTGTCACCACATTTAAATTTATTT
This sequence comes from Acer saccharum, assembly GCA_030490815.1. Lineage (NCBI taxonomy): Eukaryota > Viridiplantae > Streptophyta > Magnoliopsida > Sapindales > Sapindaceae > Acer > Acer saccharum. The sequence goes on along the minus strand of CM059869.1, from coordinate 19,311,496 downwards.
TTTATTATATATATATATATATATACAGTCTTTCTATTGTCAGTTCGTCCTGACAATAAATATATTAGGACAAAGAATATGGACCACAGATTATAGAGAAGTTTTGACAAGTGCATACACTTTGAGTCAAAATACATAAATTTAGTGGTTGATGTAGCGGAAGCTCTGTCGAGAAAAACCTACAAAAAACAATTAGAAAACGACCTACTAAAGTTCCGTTGATTCGTGCACGAATACCGGAATATTAGGCTTCGAGTTCGTTGATTCACAAAGAATACCGAAATTGGGAGTTAATTAGAGAAACTCTAAATTTTATAAAAGCAAAAACTGCTTCACCATTCGGCTTACATCCTTATTTAAAGTCAACAAAACCTAAACCTAAACCTAATCGCATTCCTAGAAGAACACGAAAACGACCCAAATACGAAAAATTACCAAAAAAGGCAAAAACGAGATAAATGCAAAAACTAAAACTATTGAGAATCCTAAGCACTTCGGAATTGACGGAAGTCGATTCGGACTTGGAAATCTCAACTTATTGCAAAAACGAAACTTTCCTAAAATGGCAAAAATGGCCTTTTCGGGGCCTAAATGATGGATTTCGGCTAGTTCCGAAGATCTTACCGAAACGCATCAACGGTGCAAATTTCACGTCATTCCGACTCTGTCGCCCGGACTAGTAGGAATGAAATGCCCCTTTTCCTTGGTCTTTTTCCTATCTCACCCCTTCAAATATTCCAACGCCATGTCATCTATTGCTTCTGCATCAGTGGTTCACATTCTTCATTCTGATATATTTATTGTCAGGACGAACTAAAAATAGAAAATATGTATATATATATATATATATATATATAATTCTATTTATTTGTGTTTTAACATGTGGCATATCATTGTTTAAAGGAAAAAAAATACCCTTAGAACCGTTTAATGTGACTAGCGATTGACTCATAGAAGAACAAAATTGAGTGGTTTTTCCTACTGGGGTGATGTGTCACTTGATCGACTTTTACATATAACAACCTCTTCTCTTCTCTGAATTGTGAACCAAGTGTTTTTTCCTAGATCTCTATAAAATAGAGATTTCTGTCTCTTTGTAAAGATTACTCTTGAAATCAATGCAGAATCAATACAGATCTCTCATGTCTCTCTCTCGCATCTCCCTCATCTCTATTTCATTTTAGTTTACTTACCCATTCAGTAATACATGTATATCCCTCGATACCTTTACTTTTGCTTCATCCTCATCCGTATAGAATTGTTAGCCTCTTCTCTTCTTTGAATTGTGAACCAAGTGTTTTTTCCTAAATCTCTATAAAATAGAGATTTCTGTCTCTTTGTAAAGGTTACTCTTGAAATCAATACAGATCTCTCACGTCTCTCTCTCACATCTCCCTCATCTCTTTTTCGTTTTAGTTTTATTCACCCATTAGGTAATACGTACACGTATATCCCTTAATACCGTTACTTTTGCTTCATCCTCATCCATACATAATTGTTAGCCTCTTCTCTTCTTTGAATTGTGAACCAAGTGTTTTTTTTTCTAAATCTTTATAAGACCATCTCTAATGCATGTGTCAATGGCACCAAGGAATAAAATATCGGTATCGGTAATTTATGGATATTTCAGGGATAATATCGATATCAGTGGATATTCTGTCATTTTTTTTTTAAATGATGGATATTTGCATCTAAAGTTAGAAATTTTTTGTGAACTTTTAGGATAAGCTTAAATAAGTAATTATACATCAAATGAAACATATTTCAACGATAAATTAGCATAGTTATGAGCTGATTATAAAGTATAACATAGATAGAGTCTGTGTATAATTTTTGAAATTGAGTATTTAATAGAATACTATTTTGTTTCACTTTTACAATAATATATACAATATAAAGAAATTAAATATTTAATAAACAAAATTATCAATAAAAAATATAGGTCCATACTTCCAAGATTCTATCATAAATTATAATTCATATATAATAATACATTACATGTCTGAAATATAACATCAAAATGAATTCCTTACTTGTTCAAATACATAAGATACATTTCCATCTTGATTCGAACAATAATTTTCGTAGGAGAACGTGATTGCATAGTTTTCAAGGTAGTTATAATATGACATGCATATGTTGCTTGATCTCTTCCAACTGATTCATGAATAAGGTAGTTTGTATTCATGAGATCAATATGTAAATAATATATATTAATATGACACAATACTCTCATACAAAGAATTTATAATCTTGGAATTATAAAATTGGCTGTAAATTGTAACTTTTTACCTCATTTCCAAAATTAGCAATTCATGCAGCTTTAGAGTCTAATTGCACATAGACATTATGTATGCCTTTCAAGAGATTTGAATTATTCCCAAATGTTGTCTCTATATTGGTACTTTAGGTTCAAATAGTAAACTAGGAAAAAAAAAATGAAAAATTTTAGTATAAATACTATACTAAATTTTAATTATGAATGACAAACAATCAAAAATAAAATTTACATGCAGCATGTAGTTAGTGATTAAGCCTTTTATCACACCGATCTATATATTTATAAATTGATTGGTACATATTTAATATTATTTGGAATGAGTTTTACACATTTTAGTCACAAACAATTTTTTTTTTTTTTTTTTTTTTTTTTTTTTTTTTGAGATTGCTTTCACAAAATTTTACCTATTTTACATGATCACTCTTTGGTTCTTTGTCCAATTTTACTTCAAGTCTTCAATAATTCTACTATTGACTATTATGTTGGAAATTTTTATAAATTTGTTAATGCATATTCTAAAATAATTTTCAATCTAAATTATTTTAACAATAATTTAATTGTTTAGGATAAAAAATAATTATTTTAATAATATGCAAAATATCCATGGAATTTCGGGGTGAAATTCATAAAATTTTGGGAATATCAGAAAATTTTTATAAATATTTCAAAATCGGCCGGTTATTCTGCAGGATATTGAATATTTATCTGTTTCGATATCAGTCCCTCCAAAATACGGATATATCGGTGGATATTTCGGTATATATTTGGATATTCAGTTCCTTGGTCAATGCAGCCAATGCAGAATTGGAGTCAAATGCAGAATTATCAACACGTTATCAATGCAGAATTCTCTCGTCTCTCTTCTCATCTCCCTATTTATTCACGACATGAAATTCATCATTAGTATATTGATTAATTGATGTTGAGATTATCAGAAGATTTCATTATTTTGATGTTGAGATTATCAGAAGATTTCATTATTTTCAACTCAACATCAAAATAATGAAATCTTCTGATAATTTCATCAAAATAACTAGGCCTCGTCACCTTCTGCACTTGTTGGAGCTCGGATATAATGTTATGTACAATGATGTTGATATGGTCTGGTTGAAAGATCCCTTTCCATATATGAAGGGAAATCATGATGTCTACTTCTCCGATGACTGGACTGCGGTGAAGCCTCTTGATCACTCCCATGATCTGGGAAAAGGGCAGCCTAACATATGTAGTTGCATGATTTACATGCGGCCCACATCTGGAGGGAAATTAGTTATGAAGAAATGGATTGATGAGCTTCATGCTGAAACAATGAAAACAAATGATCAACCTGGCTTTAACCGGGCGTTGATGAAAACTGCTGGACAGGTATCTTCTTTAAACATTTTTGCCATTGATAACTCCTAGAAGATTTCATTATTTTGATGTTGAGTTGAAAACGCCTAGTTACCTCAAGATGTGTCTCAGCATTGCGATTTATGCTGAAAATTATTTGGATTCAAGATGTGTCTCGGTATCTTCAAATACCGCGTTTTGGATTCTTTTGACGATCATATACCGTTGATATTTCAGGTGGATCTCTACCTGCTGCCCCAGGCAGCATTCCCAACTGGAGGACTATATTTTGAGAACAAGACATGGGTGGAAGAAACAAAGGGAATGCATGCAATCATCCATAATAATTATATCATAGGTTACAAGGAGAAGTTAAAACGTTTCCACGATTTTGGCCTCTGGTTGGTGGATGATCATGCCAAGGAGTCCCCCTTAGGCAGATTATAGCAAGCTGGGAAGCCATACGATACGATATGTTTCTGCAAAGCCAATAAGTGTTGATAAACCCTGGATGGAGTTCAACTTCAACTGCCAACCGGGCCACAGTCATGGAATCTTGAAGGCTTGGCAAAACTAAGGTGCTCATTGTTTCATAGTTTTTTGTGGGTCAACTTTGCTCATTGTTTAATAGCTTGTTTAACCGATCACAATGCTGCCGGGTTGACGAACTTTATCATTTGCCAATGTAACCCCAAACCTTTTTTTTTCTTTTCTTTATTATTTAATCTTTCTATTGAAATTTACTATAAATTTTCAATATATGTGATGCGATTTTGTTGGCTGTAGAAAATAATATGTATCGATGCAAAATTATTTTCAATCCCATTTGGCACTCTCTTAGTTATCTACCCAACCAATTTGTGTTTGAAGTTTGAATCATTATAGCTTCACCTAAGACCTCATTTGGAAATCTAAAAAATGGCAAAAGATGACAAAAAAATTGCATAGACTGCGTCTGCTGGGAGTAAAAACCCGGGCCTATCGCTTGGAAGGCAATTATACTAACCGTTTCGCAGTTGCTTGTCGGTCTTTTCAATTTAAGTTACTTAATTGTTAAAACCAAGATGCAACTCAGATATAAAATGATAAGACGAGACTGGTCCAGTGGTATACCATTCACAGCCATACTACGAGGTTATTGGTTCGAGTCTTTCTCCCTCCCCAATCCCCGAAATATTGTAATATTTGTTTAAAAAAAATAGATACATAACAAAAATTTTATGACAAATAATAATTGTATATAATATCATACCAAATTTCTATAATATACTGTTTTCTGTAATTAAAAATAATAATCCAGATTTGTATATTACGCCTCAAATTGACTAGTCAATTAATCTTTTAAATAAAAAAATATACAAAAAGTCCAGCTGTCCAAGCTGTCAAATATTTTATTTAATATGAATATATATATTAATATGATTTGATAATTGTGAAGAATTAATCTCACGTTTTTCATTAACTGATGGCAGTATGTATACATATTACAATGCTCATAATAGGAAGATATTAACTAATTACATAAGGAAATAAATAAGCTAACGTGTATGAGTTGAACTATGCTGCTGAATATTCTGGTGAAACACTGCTGCTATCATATATATATATATATATTTCACCAGTAGAGTGTCTCCTAAAATTTATTGTCACACGCATATGATATAACAGGAATTATTCACACCAACACTATTAAAATATTTTATAGTAAAGTATGCAACCGTCAACCGTGACTCAACACTTTCAAGTTTTGTTGCTTCTATTCTAAGTTATAAGTACGTTCCAAGCAACTTACCAATTAAATAATAATTTTATATAATATCATACCAAATTTCTATAATAGACGGTTTTCTGTAATTAAAAATAATAATCCAAATTTATATATTACGCCTCAAATTGACTAGTCAATTAATCAAAATAATAAAAAAATGTTTAATTAATCTTTTAAATAAAAGTCAAATATTTTATATTTTATTAGCAAATATCTTACATTGCTATTTGCTAGGTAGATACGTAAAAGATTTTAATACTATCATATCTTATCAATCTTTTTTCATTTTCAACCCAAGTTTTCTATAGTTTTGAAGCTAAGTTCATATAAGGTAGAATAATTCAAACTCTACGACTAGTGACTACCTACAAATACGCATGGAGATTTTCATTGGTTTTCTATTTTGTCCATCTTTTTCCTTGCAAAATTATATACAAATACATCATGCATAAAAACTGAAAAAAATGTTAATATAATAGGGTGGTGTTTGCTTTTTTATCCGATGTCTTATAAGACCTTAATTTTTTAGACATATGGATAAGTCTTACAAATTAAGATAGAATGGTGCTATTAGCACACCCCCTACTGATCTATTTATGCCCCGCTTAATAAATTATTTAGTATTATTTTATCAAAATTACTAAAAAGGACATAACAATTTAAGAACAAAAAATATTTTATAAAGTAAATCTAATAAAACCCCATATTCCTTTTCAAAAAAAAAAAAATCAATTTAAGAGATTGATTTTGGATTCAAATGTTTGTAAACTCTCATTGTTCTTGGTAGAATTTATATAAGAATGTAAGTTAGTTTGGTTCAATTCGGTTCAAAAAAAAAACATTCAAATTTCATTCCCATCCGCATTATACAAACAAAATTATCAAATTAACAAACTCAAATAAATTATTTTTTAACTCCTGAAGAAAAAAAAATTGGATAACAAACTCAAACAAATTTCATTCCTGTGTCTTGCTCGAGTGATGAAATTTGTACAGTAACAAACTCAAACATAAAAATTTTATGAAATTTCATTGTCCAGCTGTTGTTGGTTTTGCCCACATTGAGGCGTTGGGTCTTTGGTTTGGGTTACTTTTGTTTGAGGTTCCAGGTGGCCTCTGAGGCTCATGTTGGTGTTTCTTTTGGCCTTTATGGCTCTTGTTGAATATAATTACCATTTTCAAAAAAAACAAAACAAAAAAAAAAAAAAAAACCAAAAAACACTTAAACAGTAACATTCAATGTTGTCTACTTTCACATCACTCAACTTCTCCATTTCTTGCAAGTTCAACAACCCTTCATCGTCACTACCACTTGTTCATGTCAGTAGAGGAGAAGATGACGCCTGATTGAGCCAACGATTAGGTTCCATGTATGCTACGACGATTTCGCGAGACTAAGAGATCGATTTTGTGAGAGAAAGACTAGACCGAAGATAAAGAGATTTGAGATGGATAGAGAGATTAGAGATTGGATGTATTAAGTTTGAAAAATAAGTAAAAAGGGTAGTTTTGGAAATAAATAAAATAAATTAATAAAACTATTTAACTTTATTTAATTAAATCAAAATTTAAAAAAGTAGGGCATAAAGAGATCAGCGGGTGTGCCAATAGCACCACTCATTAAGATACTATGATATGTTGTTTTTTAGACAACCGTCGCCCCCTTTGGAGTTGGTTAGGTTGTGTTGGGGTTTATTCAAAATTGGGAATTTTTGGAAAATTGATTTTTAGGATTTTGTTATGTGAATAAAATTGTAAATGTATTAATTGTAATATGACTCTTATGAAAATTTACTAAGTGCCCGTTTGGAAGAGCTAAAAAAGTTCTTTTAAAAAAAAAATTGTGTCGTTTGGTTGTCACTCAGTAAAGCTTTTGGATGATTAAAAAAGTGGTTTTACGTCTAATTGGAGAAACTCAAATTTTAGGTTTTTCCAAGTATATCTTTATGAGTTTTTTTAATAACACTAAAATGTCAAATATAACCCTATCATTTAAAATAATTTTTTAATATTTTGGTAATCCTACCATTTAAAAAAGCTTTTTCTAATTGACAACTAAACGACCAATATCTTCTCATTAAAAACTCTACTCGTAGAAGGTCTACTTTAAAAGATCTACTCCTAAAATATCTACTTGAAAAAGCTCTTCCAAACGAACTCTAAAAGACTCTACTGTATCACTTTTTCAACAAAATAAAAGCTAATTTTTTTTACTTTTTCTATTAGACATATCTATCTTAAAATAAGATATAAGTCGGAAAAACAAGCTAATTGATTTATCTTAATTTAAGATATAAGAGGCAATAAGTCTTATAGTGAAAAAATAAATAAATAAAAATAAATAAATAACTTTTTCAACCAAAGTTTTATGTAGTTTTGAAGCTGAGTTCATTTAAGGTAGAATAATTCAAACTCTACGACTAGTGACTACATACATCTTGTCCGTCCCAATTTAATCTTTTTTCCTTAAACTTGGATTTGGTGAAAAGTATATATTCTTCTTCCTAAGAATGTAATATACCAAAAACGCATGGAGATTTTCATTGGTTTTCTATTTTGTCCATCTTTTTCCTTCAAAATTATATACAAATACACATACATAAAAGGACCAAGATCCTCTACTAATCTTCTTATATGAAAGCTCCACGTGTAATTGAAAATAATGTGTGGTTAGGATTTATTTTGTTTTTTTTTTTTTTTTCCTCTAATAAATCTAAAACTATGTCGTTTCATAATGACCAAACCCTTCCCCAAATGTCAACAATCAAACATTCCTTTATCGTTTTGTTTACCACTCCATCAATCGGCGAAAACAATTGGATTTTTTTATCAAAAGCGAAAGGAAAAAAAAAAAAAAAAGGGACTTTGAATCTTCAATCTCCGGCTCTTTCTGTCTCCATTACTCTCTACAAAATTTGAACCTTGTCTTCTGGATTTGCTTTAATTTTCTGTTAAAAATTGGAAAAAATTTTGTATGTTATTTGCTTGTCTAGTTTCAGCCGTATGAAACTAGAGGAGTTGTCTAACTCAACTAGTTTCATACAGGTGAAACTAGAGTAAAATTTGAACATCGATATTCTGATTCCATTGTTGTTGGATCAGAACATCCCATCCATAACCATTTAAAACCATCAATAAAAACCATCATTTACATAAAATACCATACATAAAAATCTATAAAAACCATAAAAGCATAAACCATAAAACATACTATGATACCTCTGTTGAGATATCAGACTATCCATAAACATCCATGGTTGATGCCTCTGGACATTCTCACCATGGATGCTGCCTCTTTGGGCAGTCTTACCAAGGGTGATGCCTTTGACATTCTCACCATGATCCATGAATATCAATAAAACCATTTATAAAATATAAACATGAAAATGAAAACATTTGAAGACATTTTCTAGAAAACTTTCTTTCCATTAAACCATAACCATACATCCCATGCCATTTTTCTGATGGCTTACATTTACAATGCCCCAATGGGGGTTTATATAGAAAAATACATAAGTGTTCAACAGCTAAGAAATAGCTGTTATACAATGAGTATATCAGTATCCATACTGACAGTGTTTATTCACTGCTACAAGTAATGTTTATATCTTAACTAAACTAAATTATAACCATTCCATTATTTCATTACATAAACCATAGTTAATCCATAACCATACCATAGTTAAATTTTAACCATATAGAAAAATTTCACATTTCCAACACTCCTCCTTGAAATTTTTCTTGAAGACTTCCATTTTGGTTACCATTGGAGGAATATCGGAACCATTAAACATCCATCAATAAATTTCCATTCCATTCCATTGTTCTTCATCAGCAACTCCTCCTCATGTTGTTCAATTTGAGCTTTTGTTGAGCTCTCCATTCAGGAACTTACTGGCATAACATGTTGTTTCCAGCACCATTACCATAACAGCACTCATGGGTGTTTTACAATCACTTTGTAGTGTTTTAACCTCACAAGCACTCCATAAAACCATATTAGCACTCATGGATGATCTAAACCTCACTGAGCACTCCATAAACTGGAAACGAAATTCAAGGTCCCATAAGAACAATACTCTGATACCACTGTTAAAAATTGGAAAAAAAATTGTATGTTATTTGCTTGTCTAATTTCAGCCATATGAAACTAGAGGAGTTGTCTAACTCAACTAGTTTCATACAGGTGAAACTAGAGTAAAATTTGAACATCGATATTCTGATTCCATTGTTGTTGGATCAGAACATCTCATCCATAACCATTTAAAAACATCAATAAAAACCATCATTTACATAAATACCATACATAAAAATCTATAAAAACCATAAAACATACTCTGATACCTCTGTTGAGATATCAAACTATCCATAAACATCCGTGGGTGATGCCTCTGGACATTCTCACCATGGCTGCTGCCTCTTTGGACAGTCTTACCAAGGGTGATGCCTCTGACATTCTCACCATGATCCATGAATATCAATAAAACCATTTATAAAATATAAACATGAAAATGAAAACATTTGAAGACATTTTCTGGAAAACTTTCTTTCCATTAAACCATAACCATACATCCCATGCTATTTTTCTGATGGCTTACATTTACAATGCCCCAATAGGGGTTTATATAGAAAAATACATAAGTGTTCAACAGCTAAGAAATAGCTGTTATACAATGAGTATATCAGTATCCATACTGACAGTGTTTATACACTGCTACAAGTAATGTTTACATCTTAAGTAAACTAAATTACAACCATTCCATTATTTCATTACATAAACCATAGTTAATCCATAACCATACCATAGTTAAATTTTAACCATATAGAAAACTTTCACATTTTCAACATTTTCAATGATCTGCGATTTGACAAGATTTATGGTTATATATATTCCTGATTATGTCTTTCAGTTCGGAAACTCTTAAAAGTATTCACTACATTACTTCAATCCATTAATCTGGCCTATTGGCGTAAGTAAACGGAAATAAAATCTGGTTCCGTAGATATCCTCACTCCTACACAAAAGAAATGAAGATTTTAATGGAAAGAAAGAGTCCAAAAAGAAACAAAAAATACAAAATGATTACATCTTCTGGTTTTGTGGGTTTTCCACTTTTTATTGGGAGGATGGATTGTAAGGTTTGCCCAAGGACTGATAGTCTTCCAATTCCAATGCAATCAAAGCTGTGATGTTGGGTTTGGTAGAAACAGATGATGATCGAATGACGACGATATTGGGGAGCTAAAAAAATATGAAAAGTTTTTTTTTTTTTTTTTAAATACTTTAATCAAATCAATTCTTGAGCTTCTGGGAGATTCAACTGTTTTGACTATCATGCTTTGAAGGAGGAAAGTTGCAACTTGCAAAGACATGTTGTTTAGCATAAACAATATCATTTAAACAAGTTAGCAAATAAATAAATACCTAATCAAATCCTGACCATACAATTTCTTAATGGCCATGTGGCGCTAGATTCTTAAAAGCTCAGCAAAGTTCAGCAGGTAAAAAGATCAGTAGAGGATCCAAGTCCTACATAAAAACTTAAAAAAAAAAAAAATTAAAAAAATGTTAATATACCAAGGTGGTGTTTGCTTTTTTATCTGATGTCTTAAAAGACCTTAATTTTTCAGACATATGGATAAATCTTACAAATTAAATAATATGTTTGTTTTTTTCATTTTTTAGACAACCGTTGCCCCCTTTGGAGATGGTTAGGTTGCGTTAGGGTTTATTTTGGAAAATTGATTTTTAGGATTTTGTTATGTGGAAAAACTTGTAGATGTATTAATTGTAAAATGACATTTATGGAAACTTACTAAAAGACTCTACTGTATCACTTTTTCAATAAGATAAAAGAAAACATTTTTTACTTTTTCTATTTGAAATATATATCTTAAAATAAGATATAAGCCGGAAAAATAAACAAACTGATTTATCTTAATTTAATATATAAGAGGCAATAAGTCTTATAGGGTGTGTTTGAAATGTCTATGACAGAACTATTAATTGTATTGTTATGCGTTTGGTATAGTTAGGACAGGACGGGACAAGAGATTCAAATGACCAGAGTACCCCTCTGATATATATATATATATATATATATATTCTAGAATAATTTACCGTCAACTCGAACTCAAAACATTCATGCAATAATATATATAAAATATATCATAAAATATAATATATGTATTATATATATAATACATATATGTATATTATATATAGATAATATATATATGTATAATATATATTTACTCAAAGCATTCATGAAATAATATATATATTATATATAATATATAATATATTAATACATATAATATTATATATATACATATATATTAATATAATATATAATATTTATATATAATAATATAAATTATAATATTATATATATTAATAATATATAATATTATAATTATAATATTATATATATATATTATATTATTAAAAATATAATATTATAATTTATATTATTATATATAATATTATATATTATAATATATATGTAATAATAATATTATAATATATATATATATATATATTATATATATATATATATATTATAATATTATTATTACATATAATATTATATATATATATATATGATATATTAAATATTATATATATAGGATATAATATAATATAATATATATTATTTTATATAATAATAGAATATATTATTAAAATATAGATTTTTATATATGTAATAATATTTAATATATATATATATATATAATAGTATATATTATTGTTAAGAGTAATGCTACACATCCCACCTACAATCCCACAATTTCCATCCCAACACATGTGGCAGTTGATGTGTCACTTGATAAATGAATGCACATTAATTACTGTGTGGATATATGGGTAAGTTAGATAAATTACAATTAATGTGAATCCACTCATCAAGTGACACATCAACTGCCACATGTGTTGGGATGGAAATGGTGGGATTGTAGGTGGGATGTTTAGCATTACTCTATTATTAAACATGTTTGTAATTTTTTGAAAATTTAAAGGGTAAAGTAGTCTTTTTGTACTTGTCTCATGTCATGGGACAACCTTGTCCTCGGGTCTTGGGTGGGACCAAATTTGGTGTTTTTTGTCCCACCTTGTCCCGTCCAGTCCCATGTTAAAGACGCACCAAACGTGGGATAAGAGGAAATTGTCCCATGTTGTCCGGCCCATCTCGTCCCACGTACCAAACGCACCTATAGTGAAAAAAACAAACGGATAATCTGGATTGAAAGTTATAAAAAAATGTAAGGACCTCTATTATGTGATTGGCTTATTTCATGACATACCACACTTAGGGATGTCTATGTAATGGGTAGCTTAGGTTCCATTGGCAAGCTTCCAAGCATCTCCATGACTTCAAGATTAAGTGCAAGAGCGAAGATGTCTATGTAATGGGTAGCTTAGGTTCCATTGGCAAGCTTCCAAGCATATCCGTGACTTCAAGATTAAGTGCAAGAGCGAAAAGTAATTCACTTGACTTAATTCTTGAAAAGATTAGGTGCACACACACACACACACACTTACATGCATTCTCATATTACTTTGCATTTATGTTTCCATGATTGTGTGCATTTATGTTTCAACTCACACGAGCGCTTATGTGTTTGTGTTTGTTTTGGTATGGTTGATAAAATCTCGTTGTATTTTTAAAGAAATATATTTTTGAGATGTTTCGTATTTTTACAAGTCCAACCGTGTGTGGATTTGTCCCTAGATGAGTTACGAGCGATTCAGAGACTTGTCTATGTGTTTCGGATGATTTCTGAGACATTTGGGACATTTCATGTTTTTATCGAAAATCAGAATTCAATTTCGAGCTTAGAGTGAAAAGTTATGTAATTTTCTATACATGTGATTGAGTCCGGGTCTATATTTCGAAGATGAAATTGAATTTCGAGTTTCGAGTTCCGAGATCAAAACTGGACCGAAGATTACTCAAAACGGAAGCCGGTTTGGTGTGGCATGAAAGCCACACCAAGAGAGGGTTGGCATGAGAGGCGCGTGCACCTCACGGCCACCAAGCCTCACGCCAACCTCACACTGAAATTTTTTTATTTTTTTTGTTGATTTCAAGGTCATTTTATTGTGTGTTTTATTTCCACATGCAATCTCTTGTTGTGCTGCTCACATGCATTTGATTTGTTAAATAATTGGACCTCTTGATTTCCTCTCACGTGAGCTCACCTCACTAGATTCTCTCAATTGGTGTCCCTCAACTATTTCTCATCCAAAACGTGCAGCTTTCATTCGACCTAATATATATATTTATTATCTTGTCTTCACTTCGCTTGAGAGAGCAAAAATTATACTTTTCAAGAGACAAATATTTTCAAGAGAGAAAACTCCCAAGAAGTTTTATTTAACTCTCCAAACTCATTTCCCTATGCATAAATCATCATCTAAGCATCATCTAGGATCATCTAGTATGTGCTAATACATGGGTCTTCTTCAACACACATGTTATGGTACGTTGAACACTAATTTCATATAATCTTAATGTTTTACGTAGCAATTTATCTCATTTATAACTTATATGCTCTTAAATTAATTTCTACTTACAAGATTGAGATTATTTGTTGAATGTTTGAGTTGTTGTATTGTGATAGCTAGGGTTTCATGAATATTTAATTTCTAGCTAATTAATCTCTTTGCTCGATTGAGATTGTTTTTGATAGTTATTGTCTAGGATATGCCATGTCATATCCCATATAGCTATGTTGTATGCCATGTCATATAGTAATTAATATCTAGGATTGATTTAATTGACATATTTTAAATCCTAGATAAGAATTTAATGTAACCTAGCATTAATTGCATATTGGATATCATTGCATATTCACATAGGTTTTTATTGATCTCTTCTTGAGAATTAAGTTTTGTGTGACTAGGTTGCTTAGTACACAAGTAATTGGACTAGATTCACTTTTAAAGGTCTGCATGTAGTAGTGGTGGGTTATATGCCAAGAATGATTGAGGTCAACCTAGGATGTAAACACCATTACAATTAGTGGATTCGAGGTTCGTGTGTGGCGCACATAACAACCCGTGGTTTTTCCTTGTTGAGGGTTTCCACGTAAAAATCAAGCGTCTTTTAATTTTCGCACTATTATGCTTGATTTATTGAATTAACTAGATTGGGGTGATATTCGTAATATTGACTAAACGCGAAAATTAGAAGAATACATTTTTTTTAAGGTTAATTTAGACTTTTTATTGAAGTAAATCTAGATTTTCATTATGTCATTGAAATAGCTACTATTTTTTTTTTTTAAACAACACCACTGTGGGTTTTATCGAAACATGGTAAGATTAGACTCTACATGTATAATCCGGAATGTAACTTTCATAGTCCCACTCAAGGGGAGGAATCTCCTCGCACTTTGTAGTTTAATGATCAAATATTAGCTTATTCTCGAGGGTTATTGTGGAGGTGCATTTTGAAGTCTCCAACCAATATCGAAACAGATAGTAATAGACTAATAGCAGGATGACATAATTTTATTTTGAAGTTGGATAGAATTATCCAGATATTGGACTATGAAGTTCCAACTAAATTCTGGAAATTTCTAGAATTTATTTTGCTAGTGGAAACTTGTCTACATTCATTTTTGAATTGCAGCCTACACGTAAGACTACTTGAGCCAGCCCATTAGCGCCACATCATATTACTCAAGTTGTCAAGCTTGTAATATAAAAGGTTGCCCGATTAAATCATGGACCGCGTAGTACTGGAACACAACCAGGTACAAGTGCACAACGCCATAATAACAATGCATATAAGTATCTAAGGTGGACAACAGGAAAACGTACACGTGGCAAGAAGAATCCAGACAATTCAGTCGAGGAAGCCCGTGAAAGATCTCGAAAACTGAAGAAGGATTTTTTTTCGGTTAAAATCTTGTTAACGGCAAATATCTTTGTCTGTATAAAAACCAAAACCCAACACATTCTGTTCTCACAGAAAAAAAAAAAAAAAAAAAACACAAGAGATTCTATAACCGTATAAGAAAGGTCACAAAAAGCACTCGAATAACACGGATTGAATTCTTGCTGAAAACTAAGTAATCAATTGTAATTAAGTTAGTTTCCCTTTTCTTATTTCTGTTAGTTATTTAAATATTTGTAATTCTCTATTCAAGAAATATCATAAAATTATTTCACAATTGTGTTGTTTTTGACATGGTATTAGAGCCACCTTCAATCTCCTTTTCTTTACCCTAGGAATTGAAGTTCGGTCTTATGTTCACAATTATTATTTCTGTTCTTATTATTCCATTGCGAAGTTCTATTTTAGTGTCTTTACCACTATGATTGATTTAAAAGAGAGTCCACTGTGAAGTTCTATTTTAGTGTCTTTACCACTATGACTGATTTAAAAGAGAGTGAAGATGATTCTCTAAAGAAGAATGAATCTACTATATTGGTCAGATTCCATATACATGAATCTTCTTCTCTAATCACTCCGAAACGGCTTGATGGTACCAATTATGTTGAGTGGTCTTTGAACATTCAAAATAAGATCCGTGGGAGGAAATGCTAGGGTTTTATTTTGGGTACTAAGGCTGCGCCAAAAGACGACAAATAGGAGGAATATGAAGCATGGGAGGATGAAAACTGCTCGGTCAAATCTTGGTTTCTTGATGCAATGACAAAGGACATCAGATCTCTCTTTCTTCGGTTGGCTACGACAAAGGAAATATGGGAGGCAGTCAAACAGACATATTCAGTCGACTAGGATGAATCAAAAGTCTATCAACTAAACTGCAATGTAATTTCTATTCGCCAGAATGAAGGTTCTATTATTTCTTATTTTGGCAAACTACAGAAAATATGGCAGGAACTTGATGACATTGATGACTGTATATGGAGTGTGCCAATGATATTGTGAAATATACCACAAAAGTTAATTCCTAACGTGTGTATAGTTTTTTGGCTGGTCTTGATCCGAAATTAGATTGGGTTCAAGGTCGTGTACTTGCTACCAAACCACTTCCAAATATTATGCTATGGTTTGTGCGAAAGCTAATCGCCAAGATGCTATGCTTGGAGGAAAGATCGGAGAAAGGGCTACAATGGGTTCTTAGAAAACGCCTACTTCAAAAAAGGATCGAAAGTGTACTCATTGCAATGGTATTGGTCATACGGTGGATGCATGCTTTCAACTCCATGGATATCCAGAATGGCATCCAAACGGAAAAAAAGGCGTCACAGATGTCTTCCAATAATAAGGAGAAGAACACTAATCTAAAGGGGAATTTAGCCATAACTTTGGGATTTACTGCTAAGTCAGGTATGTATTTTACTGGAAATAGTGATTGGATAATTGACTTTGTTGCAACAAACGATATGACTTGTGATCGTTATAGGTTTAGTCATTTATCCCCTAAATGTTCCAAAACTACCATTATCAATGTCAATGGTGTATCATCTCCAGTTATTGGAGTTGATACAGTCTCGTTATCCCTTACCTTAGCTATCAAAGATGTCTTATTTGTGCCATCATTAAATTGTAACCTTATCTCTGTTAATCAATTAACCAAATCTCATAATTGTGTTGCTCTATTTTTTCCTACTCACTGTGTTTTTTAGAACATCCATACCAAGGAGAAGATTGGCAGTGGTAGACAAAATGGAGGATTATACTATCAAGAGGATGGGTTCCAACATTTCAACAGAGGAGGACAAGCACACTTGGTGAAGGAAGATTTGGTGAATAAGAAAAAGGATGAAATTTGGTTATGGCATAGAAGATTAGGACATCTCTCCTTTGGTTATCTTACGAGATTATTTCCCTTTTTGTTTAATGGATGTAATTTTTTAGATTTTATTTGTGAAACTTGTGTAATGGCAAAGAGCCACCATACTATTTTCATTTGAATGATAAGAAAGCAAATATTCCATTTTCTTTAGTTCATTCGGATGTTTGAGGACCGGCACCAATTCATACTCTTAATGGGATGAGGTGGTTTGTAACTTTTTTTGATGATTACAATAGAATGACTTGGGTTTACCAAAGCACAAGAGCAATGTTTGCTCTGTTTTTCATTTGTTTCATCAAATGGTGGCTACTCAGTTTGGCATTCAGATAAAAGTCCTTTGTTCTGATAATGGAGGGGAATACTTCAAGCAAGAATTACCGGACTTCATGCACTCAGTGGGGATTATTCACCATACAACTTGTCCATACACTCCTCAACAAAATGGTGTTGCAGAGAGGAAAAACATATAGTTATTGGACGTTACTCGGTCTGTCTTAATTGGGGGTTATGTTCCTTCTCACTTATGGGGTGAAGCCTTGAGTTCGACAGTCTACTTGATCAACTGTACACCATCTAGTGTCCTCAATTTTAGAAGACCATTAGATGCTCTTTCCGATCATTGCACTCTCCCACCAATTGTACTTTTGGCTCCCCAAATTTTTGGGTGTGTCGTCTACGTCCACTTGCATCCACATCAACAAACTAAGCTTGAATCTCAGGCTTTGAAGTGTGTTTTTGTGGGATATGGGATCGATCAGAAAGGCTACAAGTGCTATGATCCGTCTTCTAGGAGGCTGTATGTCTTCACAGATGTTATTTTTCATGACAAAGAACTTTTCTATCGGCCACCTACTGATTTATCACTTCAGGGGGAGAATCAAGAAAAAAATGATTAATCTTGAAGAATTACAGGTGTTTTTTTCCAAGAGATTCAGATTTCTCCAGTATCCAGGCAAATGGAAGTGATACTACCAGTCGACCAGACGAAGACAACCGAACTATCGGAAATGATACCACCGGTCAATCGAATGATCTGGAAAGGCTCCCAATTGATGAATTAATGACTCTAAACACTGAGGATGATTCTCTCCATGATAGTACAATGTCTCTTAACAATCCGACATAACCACTGTGCCAATCTTCTCCTGAGTCTCCTTTAGAGGTATCCACTAATCCTAATTCTACAATTGTTGATGATGTTAATTTTGAATCTCAATTGTCTCAATATCATCTTCCACCTCGTTCTAACCGTGGCATTCCACCCATTAAATATGAGCCTGACCCTAAATCAAAAGCTAGATATCCTATTAGTGACCATGTATCTTCTCAAAAATTGTCCAAATCATATGCTTCTTATGTGCTACAGTTATCGTCTGTCTCTATTCCTAATAAAATGCAGGAAACTTTAGCAAATGCTAGATGGACCCAAGCTATGGCAGAAGAAATGGCAACACTTGAGAAGAATGCTACTTAGGAACTTGTGCCTTTACCTAAGGGAAAGAAGACAGTAGGATGTGGATGAGTGTTAGTGGTCAAGCATAAGGCGAATGGGACCATTAAAAGGTATAAAGCTCGGTTGGTTGCAAAAGGGCACAATCTTGTGGGAATGACTATCAAGACACTTTTACACCAGTTTCCAAGCTTAATACAGTTAGAGTGCTCTTATTTTTGCCAGCAAATCGGGATTGGCCACTTCTCTAGTTTGATGTAACGAATGCTTTTTTACATGGAGATTTAGAAGAATAAGTGTATATGGACCCTCCTCTAGATATAGAGAAGTACTTAAATACTACAATGGTGTGCAAACTTAAGAAGACATTGTATGGATTAAAGCAATCTCCAAGGGCTTGGTTCGGTAGATTCACCAAGTCTATGAAGAACTTTGGTTATAAACAAAGTAACTCAGATCACATGTTGTTCAACACCAAAAGGGTAAAATTACTACTTTGATTATCTATGTTGATGATATGGTGGTGACAGGTGATGATCAAGATGAAATTGAGAGTTTGCAGCGACACTTGGCCTCGAAGTTTGAAATGAAACAGCTTGGTGACTTAAAGTACTTTCTTGGGATCAAGTTAGCACGATCAAAGAATGGTATTTTCTTATCCCAACGGAAATACATTCTTGATTTGTTAACTGAAACAGATATGCTTGGATGTAAACCTACTAAGACTTCTATGGAACAAAATCATAAGTTGCTTCTGTGTTTGAATGCAACTTCTACTAATAAGGCAAGGTAACAGAGCCTCGTGAGAAAATTGATCTATTTGTCCCAAACTAGACAAGATATTGCCTATGCAGTGTGTGTAGTGAGTCAGTTTATGCATGATCCTTGTAAACCTCACATGGATGTTGTGGAACGTATATTTAGTTATTTGAAGACCACTCCGGGTAAAGGATTACTCTTCACCAAAAATAATCACCTAAAGGTAAAAGGTTACACTTATGCAGATTGGGCAGGTTCAGCTTATAACAGAAGATCTACTTCAGGATACTTCACTTTTGTAGGTGGAAATCTTGTGACTTAGAGGAGTAAAAAGCAACCAGTGGTAGCAAGGTCTAGTGCAGAAGCTAAGTAGAGGCATGGCTTTTGAAGTATGTGAGTTACTGTGGTTGAGAAACTTGCTTATGGAATTGGGTGTTGATTCTCAAGAAGCAATGAAATTGTATTGTGAAAACAATTTAGCTATAGAGATTGCTTACAATCCAGTTCAACACAACCGAATAAAACATGTTGAAATTGATAGACACTTCATTAAGGAAAAACTTAAAGCTGAGATTATTATGTTTCATTTTGTGAAATCTGAAGATCAACTAGCCGATGTTCATACCAAAGCTATAGCCAGCAATGCTTTTGATGACTCTTTAGACAAGTTAGGCATGTGCGATATCCATGCTCCAACTTAAGGGGGAGTGCTAGAATTAAGGATTTGATATGGACAATATTCTTAAATAGTTATTGAAGGAAAAAATCTCGTTGATTATTGGCAAATATCATGGGCATTCATTAGTGTTTATTATGTAATATCAATCAATATTAATTAGGATAGTTGACTAGAATCAATCAACATCAATTAGGATAGTTGACAAGAATCAATTGTAATTAATTGTAATTAAGTTAGTTTCCCTTTTCTCATTTGTGTTAGTTGTATAAATATTTGTAATTCTCTATTCAAGAAATATCATAAAATTATTTCACAATTGTGTTGTTTTTGACAATCTGGATTGCGGAAACGTTTTGGTGGATTTTTCAATTTTTTCTTTAGAATATAAACTGTAAGTAATTTTTTCCTCCCATTTGACAAGAACTAGAGTTTTTAACTTATACTTTTAGAAGCAAAAAAACTTCAGTTTTTGATTGTTAAAGGTTCTTAATTTGTTATATTTCGTGTTGATTTCATCCATTTTAAATTGTTGATATGCATTTCTGGGATAATCAGGAGAATGTGATTGTTTTGCTGTGACCAAATTTTATTCATGTTAAATGTTTATGTAGTTTTGTAAGTTGATATTTTGAGGAGACTAGTGGTGTAACTTTATGGGATTTCTTCTGCTTGAAATTTTTCCTTGTCATGTTACTATGAGGGCTAAAATTTTGGGATCATTTATCATTCAATTCAGAGACAAGCAGCAATAATAAAAGTAATGGTAACTTGATTGACAGGAGAACAAGTCTCTGCATCCTTTGAAAGAAAAGAGTGTTCTGTTAGCATTTGTTTGATATCTTAGACCTTCAAGTGAAAAATAATACGGTGCTAATTTGCTATGCAACAAAGAGCTTCTAGATACTAGTGTTTTGTATCTTCTAGCTAATTTCCTCAGGTGTTTTGTATCTTTTATGTTTGTTAAAATTCAGTACTTACTAGTGTAGTTCTTGTTTTTTTTTTATTTTTTCATCAGGATATTTCTGATATAGGTTCTTAGAGCATAACTTTACAAGTGTTTTTGAAGAACTCTATGTGTTGTTAATCAAGTAGTTTGTAGAAATGATGCATGTGTATAGGTACACAGACTCGCACCCTAACCAGAGAAACCAAGTGCCTTTTCTTCAGTACCATTATCCAAGCATGGATCAAGCTAAAATTTCTAGCGATGTATGAATCATGGCCTCATGGAGCCTACCTGATGCCAGGTCATACATGCGGCAACCATGGAAACTTCCCTGGTTATTATAGCTTTCGACCTCCTTTGCCTCATTTTTCACCATCACCACAACATCACTGCAGTGGACATCATCCTTCGTTCACCGATCAGAACCCTGCCCATTATCCCTTTCCCCCACATCAATGGATGGAGCTGCCTAGGTATAAATATGATAAGGGTGCACAAGGAGAGTTTTACTGTTGTGGCTGCCCTAATTACATACACAACATGAGATATGATAAAGGTGTGAAGATATATATATAAGACATGAATATGTAGTTCATAAATGGTAAAATGAACATTTGATAAAGAAATGACTTAATTAAAAAAAAAAATGAAATGGAAGTAATATATAAAGGAGAGATATGAATATGCACTAGTTGTTATTATTATTATTATTATTATTATTATTATTATTATTATTATTGAAAAATGTTGTAGTTTTTTTTTTTTTTCATAAATTATATTGTAATATATATATATATATAAAGATGAATTTTTTTATAAATCACACAACTAGAATAATATGTTATGAAAATATTAGTTAAGTGGATGTCCACATTTATATATTTTATACAAGTAAATTGCAAACTCTTCATCTCCCCACCATCTCCTTAACACCCAAATATTATGATCCAATTTATGATCATTATGAGGTGTTATAATATTGCATTTTCATTTGTGTAACCATTAGATTGTAAGGCTATAAAAGGAGCAATTACATGTTGAATTTGTACTTGGAGAACTATTAAGGAGTAAAAGAATCTATTTTCTCTTTGACTACTTTTCTCTCTTCCTCTATTTTAAGTTTATGTTTTATTTTCTTGTTTATTGTAATTATTTTATAACATGTTATCAACACGAGTCTCTAACCAATATTGTTGTTTACTTGTTTCAATTTTCAGATTTGAAAGCTCTATGATCGAAGACAAAATTCATATGATCCAAGTTCGATACGTGATAAGAAATAACACTTTCTTATTGAGACCAAGAGATCCAAGAAATTGTAAAGTATTCTCCTTCTCTGATTTAGGGCTAAAATAAAATGATTTATAACATTTTCTCTTCTAAATTTTGTTCTTTTCATTGGGTTGCCAAGAAATGAGAAGAAATATTAAATGGTTGTTTTACAACATGAAGAATGCAAAAATAAATTGAATGAATTGCCACCCAAAGATCGCAAAATCAAAGGGCCTGAAGCTCGATTTGATATATATTTGATAATTGTTAAATCAAAAAGCCTGAAGCTTGATCTAATGTCCGGAGATTGCAAAATCAAAAAGTCTGAAGCTTGATGTGATGTCCAAAAATTGTAAAATCAAAAAGCCTGAAGCTCAATTTAGTGTTTGGAGATTGCAAAATCGAAAAGCTTGAAGTTTAACATAGTATTATTGAAAATAATGAATTGCAATACAAATAATAATATAATATTTTGAATTATCGAATCAGAACCTGAAGTTCTGAATTTCGATAGGTGTGATTAATTTTGAAGCCCGAAGTTCTCAATTTATGGTTTTCAATTATAAATAAGAAGTATATATATGAACTTGAAGTTCCAATGAAATTCAACATTTTCATCAAACATGAATTTTGCTTGGAACCTGGAGGTCTAGAATTGCAAATCATAACTATAAAGTTATGATATGATATAACATTAAGTTTCGATATTAGTAGGACCAAAAAGTGCAAAAGTAATTTACCTTTTGTTTTCAAACATTTTTTATCTATCTACATATAATTGGTTTTTTTATATTTCACATGAATCTGACATTTTTGATCTATTATTTTTACTGGTTATTTATATTTCACATTAAGAGACTCAACCACTATGAATGAAATATTCTTTCTTCTTTATTTCTTCCTCCTTATCAAGGTATATAAGTTGTGAAATCTTATATTTCCATATATTATAAAAATATAAATTTTTATATTTCACACATCTATTAACCATAAAATGTCTCTATTGTTTCTTCAATGACATTTGAATTTTTGAATTTTGTGACATTTAAAATTGTTAGTTTTATTTTGAATTGATTTACATTCATGTCTTCTTAGTAATATAATATTTTTATCTCATTATTCTTTCAAAGACAAGATTTCTAATATTGCTTTGATCTATATTAGCATTAAACTTGTAATTGTAAGTTGCAACAAATCATGAAAATAACTTCATGTCATGCTAGATATTTGTTGTTGTTTTCAGTAAATTATATGATTTATCATGAATTATATTTTATTTTATTTGTTAAAAAAAAGTCTGGTTATTTATTTCTAATAAAAATATCTTATGATCAACTAATTATTTGTCCTTATATATATTTGCTTAAAAAAAAAAAAAAAAAAAAGCTTTGATTACCAGGTAGACGAAAACATGATCGATGAAACATATTGAGTCTATATTGTTTCAAATATTGTTCCAGAAGTAGGAATATATATTTCAATATTTTATGCTTTGAATTTGCTCCAGAAATGACAATATTAATAACATATATATTTGAGCATACTATTAGTTTATATCATGTTTTTCATGGTTGAACAAAATAATTAGTTTTGATTATAAAATCATTGACATCACCCAATTTGATCAATATCATTCCTTGAAGTGAATGTTACATATAGTCATGGAAATGATTGTGGGTATTGTTGTAATCAAATAATTATTGATGTCAAGGTGATCACTATAAAAAAAATTTAAATTGTTCCACCAGAAGTGGAATAACACCAAAAGAAAGCAAGAAAATTGAAACAATGTAAAATACACCTTCAAATAATTATAAAAGTCTGCTTGCTATATGTTGTATATCTAAAATATTTTGTTGATTTTTAGCAAGAACAATGAACGCTCTTCTGACAATAAACGCTCCAGAAGAGCTAATATATGACACAAAGTGAAAACAAATTATATAAAAATTGACACTTTGTATTTGGTTAGATCTGGATGATCTACTATATAAAAAATTGTCCCTAGACAATTAAGAATATTATATTCAAGTAAGTATTTCAATATAATTTACTCATTGTTATTTTGATTTAATTTATTCCACGCAACTAATTTTATTAGTATGCTCTGTGGTTGCCACTATATTGGATCTTCCACATCAAAAAATAAATTTAGTTTTATTTTTTCATGATTCTTAATGTTATTGGAGTTGATCGATATATATAGAACCAAAAGTTTCAAAATCAAATCCAATTGAGAACCTGCAGTTTTAAAATTGAATATAAATTGTTGAATATAATTTGTTGAATATGAACCCAAAGTTCTGAAATTTGAACCTGAAGTTTTGAATCAAAAGAGGATCTAAATTTCCATTGTTAGATGAATATTTGGCTATTCAAATATTTGAAAAGGAAAATACAAAGGCTTAAAGCCCTTAATATTAATACAAATCAGAATTTGAAGTTCTGAATATTTATTTTATTAGAATCCGATGTTATCAATTCTAAAGTAATTAGACTTGTAGTTTTGTATTTAATTTTTGACATCAAATTTAATTAGAACTAGAAGTTCTAAATTGATCTAATAACAGTTTTTTTTTTTCATTTGAAAAGTAAAACTGTGATTTTATTTTAAGAATGTGAAGCTTTAAACGTATGATTTTTCATTTATGAACCAACAGTTCCTACACGAATCAGAAGTTCCAAAAAATATGTGAGTTTTTAAGAACATGAAATTTGAGGAATTGAAGTTCTTTTTATCTTCTTTTAAGAATATTCTATCTCATTTATTTGTCTCATGCCAAAAGAATTTATCATATTTTTTATATTATATGATTATATATTAGTGAATGTCCCTAAAGGACAATAAGTTTTACTAAAAGTAAATGATGTATCGAAATATTGAAATATTTTATATGGATATCCATTTCATAACTTATTATTTTTTGCTAATGAATGTCCCTGAAGGACAATAAGACCATGTAAATTAGTCCTTAAAGGACAATATGACAAAATAAATGATTTTATGTAGAAAATTATTATGATGCATATAATTCCTTGAAGTAAATTTTATCGTCGTTAGGAGGAGAATTATCATAAGTTAATAAACGACGTAAAATTACAAGGTATGCATCATCTTGTGAATTGCATGATATGCAAATAAATTTTCAAATGATTCAAATAAAATAATAAAATTACATTCTGCCAATATATAAACCCGTGTGGTTGTTTTTGTAGAACAATTTATGAAATGGCAGCAAAAATCATATGTTAGACAGTAAAGTCGTAAAAGATGATTTTGGTTTAAAAGATATGGTTCATTGAACTGGAATTAAAAGATCGTGGTCATATTTAAAATAATACTCGAGGGATAGATAAATTCTCATCCTATAAGGCTCTTGAAGAGCCAGTCTCATAAGTGAAAACAAATTCTTGAAGAATCATATAGAAATGTTAATCTCCCTTATGAGACTGTTGAATAAAATAAAAGAATCTCAATTGTCACAGTAGAGGCACTTGTACTAAATTTAATATGATTATACTTCTCCTGAAGAGATATTTGTATAGAAAAACATGTATAGTGTATATTTAACATTAAAGTTATTAAAATAAGCCCTTGAAAAGGCACATAAATTACATAATCATAATGAAATATATTGGTTTGAAAATTGAGGTCATATATTATTTGCTTTGCACATTATGAAAAATGATGAGAAACTTGTATTATAAATTATAGAAATGTCGACATAGAAATTATTAGCAAATAAAAGGCAAGGTTATATTCATGTAAAACTTGAAAGCTTTGGACCTGTAGTCCACATATTTGATGACATCAAACTTATTGAATATTTTTCGTACGAATTAAGATAAAAGGTTTATTGCAGAAACCTATTTTGACAATGAATAAAAATTCTCGAAGGATTTAAATGCCTGAAGCAAATTTTTCAAAGCTACATGAAGTTTTGTATAGCGAAAATGATGTAGGACAAAGAAGAAGAAACGACGGCCCATGCCGCTACCGGTGTCCTACGGCCCAACCGTGCTTAACTTCATATTCAGACGGTTTTGGGTGTTTTCTTATTTTATTAATTTGGGTCTTTATTTATTGTTTAGCAAGTTTATTTACTTTATTTTGATTAGGAATTAAATTTAGGTTTTGGAAATAAATCAGACTTACCTTTTGGGTAAGATTTGATCTTTGTTTTTCAATCAAGTTAGGAATCATGAATCTTAGAAGATTATGATTAGTTTTGATCTTTTCTTGTTTTAGTCTTTTTAGGAATGTCGTATTAGGATTAATTTATTATTAATAGTCTTATTATTTCCAATTATTGCAACTTTTTCATAATCAATAAAATCGTTCTTTGGAACATTTATCTGCCGTGGATTCAACATGCTCTTTGAGGATTCGAGAGCGCCATTTTCTAACGTAGATTAGGGAATGATGACCCCTGCATGGCGATCCATGCTTGGGTAACTACCGGTTGCTGCGTCAAGGTTGGTCTGAGTGTGCCTCAGGGTTCGACAAAGTGATCATTCTTATTTTCGTCATACCTCGCTACATCAATTGGTATCAAAGCTACCGAGTCTACCTCTGTGCTAGGCTCAACGTCCACGTATCACAACCAACTACCTTCCTAAACACCATATTTACCTTCCATATTTCCCCATAAAAAACAAAAGAGAAGAAATCGAAAAAAAAAATCAAATAAAAAAAAAAGGTGTGTGATAGTTCAAAGAATTCACAATCAGCCCCAAAGACAGCCGTGCATTCTCACCCATCAAAGTCGCACGCACCTGAAGCCGCGAGTGAATTTATTTTTCGTAAGCAGTTCTCAAGGTTCAATTTTTGGTATGTTTTTTTTTTTTCGGACTCTAATTTCAGTTCTCAATGGGTGTCAATGGTTCACTTGGTTCCAATAATTATTTTTCGAGCAATAATGATTATCAACCAAGACTTCAATTTTTTTCTGGACATATGAAAACTGAAGAATTTATTAATTGGTTGGAAGAAGTTGAAGAATATTTTGACTATCATAAAATCAGAGTAAGTCGGAAAGTTTTATGTGTAGAAGGTTGTTTGAAAAACGATGCATTAATTTGGTGGGAAGACTTTCAAAAAGATCGAAAAAGATTTGGAATGTATAGGATCATGTCATGGCCTGTTATGAAACAAGTAATGCAGGAGGAATATCTTCCAGATGATTATTTTGAAGATTTTTGTTATGCAGAAAATATAGTTGAAGATATTTCTTATGAAGTGGAAACTGTCGAAGGAATTGAAGATGATCAACTGATCTTAGAAGTTAAAGACTACGATATTTCTTATGAAGTGGAAACTGTCGAAGGAATTGTAGACGATCAACTGATCTTAGAAGTTGAGGACTATGATCTAACTGTGATTGAAGCACAACTAGAAGCTAAATCAATTTCCATTGAAAAAGTTTCCGAGGGTAACAACTTATTTGAAAATCCACACAATTTTTTCAGGGGTAATTTGAAGATTGCTTCTCTTCATTCGGATTTCGAAGATCTAACATTGTTCCTACCATTTGAAGAAAGTTCATTCAAGCTGGTAATTAACAAGGTGGTACATCTCAAGTATTATCCACCTAAGCAAAACCTTGCCAAACTCAACGACGAGTTTTTTTTAAGAGGAGGAGAATACTACATGGGATGGGAAAAGCTAGTAGCAAGGAATCGATTCCATCCAAACCTCCGCAGGTGTCCAGCGGCCCAAGCTGTGACCGATAGGAATCGCCAATGGAAGAATAGGTGTGCTAGATACATGGCTTGAATTATGAGATTCACCAAAGAGCCTAAATGTATCACTAGGCTTTCCCTTTTCCTTATATGACATGGTTGCCATACGTTTTTCACTAAAGTTCCCTAAGGGAGGAAGTAGCACATCGTCATCTTGTCTCTTCAATCCTTTAGTTAAACACAAATGAGAGATAAACCCCGGAAATACCAATTTCTTGTCCAAACGAGTTGCACAAGCCACAATCTCAATATGTTCTATAAGCACTTCACCAAGATTTATGGGTGGGTTGGGTTTGTTAGTCACTAAGGCATACACAATCTTTATCTTTTCTCTATTAAATTCAGTAGCATTAGAAGACCTAACAAGAATGGCACAAACAAAAAGATGTCAAAAGGCACTCACCTTAGTCAACTCACCTTGCCTAATATAAGCACGTTTTCCCTACTCAAAATTATCATTGTCACAAAGAGTTTTACCCATCAAATCAAGGTTTTCTAAGACATCAACATCAAGGAAATCCGACTCAATATCATCAGGCAACCCTAGAAACTCATTCAATTTCCAAGAGTTGACTCTAAAGACAACACCTCTCATATTCATAACGGCGTCTTCAACATTAGTACTTTCTTTGAACTCATGATAGAATTCTCTAACCATGGTCTCATTCACTATTCCTAGCATATTAATCCAAATACGCCAATTTCTTTCAACAATGACCTTATGAACATAAGACCAAATACAAGAATTCAAATCAATATCTTTCTCTTGCAAAATCTTTTTGCACTCATAAGCTCTCGAAGTCTTAAACTTATTGGCTTTGGTTGTCTTGGAAGAAGAAGTATGATTAGAATTATCAACAGGCTTTGTAGGATTGCTAACCCCAACTTTCTTAGCTTTTCCCATGACCTTGTATCACAAAAATACTAAAAACACAAATGAGTGGAAACATCAAAACAAGTTAGTGACCAATAAACATATACAAAGGCAAAAACATCATTTTTGAACAAATCAATTTGCAAATCAAGAATTATCATAGCATCTTAATGATTTCTCAAAAAACAAGAATAATGCCAACAAACAACTATCTTAAAGAACATGTGAACAAATCATAAAAGAGAACACAAATTTAACATATTATGCTCCCCCTTGATAAATGTCCCATCTAAGATCTAGATAGACAATTGTTCACAAAAATCACCACACATTCACATCACAAGCAATTTTAATAGATTTTCAAATAAGCTCCACATATCAAAGAGAGTTATACCAAGATTTTCAATCACTTTCATATGTCTTCAAAATTTTCTAAAGTATCAAAATACTAAAAGCAAAAGTGAGTGTGTGAAGATTTTGCTTTAAGTATATGAAAAGAAGTAGTTTGATAATCAAGCATGCAAACATTTTCAACATCTATTCATCTTAAGTCTTTCCATAAAAAGGTCAAACCGGTTATCATCCGAAATTTTGCTTATAAAGAGAATAGATTTCAACATGTGAGCGTGTGTGTGCATGTGGCTCGTCAATCCATTTCTATTTGACAACCCGAGCTCATTTGATTATTCAATTAAACACCTTATAGCCCTTTTGTTTTGTTTTAGGCTTGAATCAAAGAATTTTTATTTTTTTTATGATTCATTTCAACACTTCTTTGATTTTTCTAATATAAACATGTACACCTCATGGCTACTTTCACTCATCACAATGGCGTAGCCCTTTCCTACAGTAGGCGGCTGTACAACCAAGGTGTGTAGCCCTTTCCATGAGGGTGCACGTTGAGTTCTATATTGCCGAAGCAAATGGATACCAACCATAGGTCATCTTTAAACGTACTAGTCCTTAGGACTTCAAGTTATATCCAAAACTTACATCAATCAAACTCAACATACTTAACAAGACATACAAGAGAAGTAAAGTGCATTTTTGAATCCAAAATTTTAAGGCTTAAAAGCACATGATCGAAAAACAAGTAAAGAGACTTACTTAAGATCTCTACTTCTCAAGAAAGTAGCTTTCAAAGAATATGAAGCTCATATTTTTCAAAACATGCCACTTAACAATCAAACAAACAATAACATACATCATGATTAAGATCAATGTGAACAATTATCACCAAAAGATCTTAAACTAGCAAATGTCAAAGAGGACCATATAAACACTATATTAGTTCTCAAATATGATATGCTTCATGAAGTAAAACACACAATGAGTTGAGAGATGAAAATTTAAGTAAGCAATCAATGTGATATTAGAGATACTTTCGCAAGCTATTTTCATCAAATGCAAGGCCTTCACCCTTTTTATAAGTCCTTTTGGCTTGTATGTCCTTATGACTACAAGTTATAGGTGTGTCGATTCCAAGAGACTAAAGACTATGCATTTCAACTCAAACAACAACAAAAAAATGACTTTCTCTAAAAGTCTTAACATGATTGTCACTATATAGATTTCATAAAAACAACTTCTCAAAAAGTTAATCAATAGATTTAAACTATCATAACAAAAATGTGAGATAGCTAAGTTCATGTCAAGTTATAGAGATACAAAGCAAACAAGTTAAGTTTCTTAACAACATAACACTATTCTTAAAGCTAACTCACATGTACAACTTACACTATTGGTAAGAGCACTCACCCTTGACAAATTTTGTCTTTGGTGAACCTACACAAACATTATCAAGATTCTCTTTGACAACAATGTTGAATCTAGAATAAAGTTCTTCAACCACTTGATTCACAAGAATATCATTGATACTCATCTTTTCAACATTGCTAGCAACACATGCTTTGTCAATTTTAACAAGATTTGCATTCTTCACATTTCGGACATTCTTAACATACTTTGAGACATTATCATGCTTTCCATGTTCAAAAGCTTTAGCATGCTTAAAATGAAGTTCAATCTCTCTATCCCTAGATGCATTTTCTACTTTGCAATATTCAACGAATTTAAAGCACTTGGGCTTGATATGGCCTACGATATTGTAAAAATGGCATATGGGAACAAAACAAGAGATTTTACCTTCCGGAGTTGGAGAAGCACAAATGGGAGTTTTAAGGGGTACCTTGTTCTTCAACTTGCTCTTAGTCTTAGAACGTCTCTTCTTAGGAGCTTTTTGTTAACAATGACCTCGTATGTAGGAAGTGATATTTCTATGAGCTTCTCCTCAACTACCAAGTCGCTTGAGCCTCCTAAAGTCAAACTAGAGATGATCCTATCCCTTTCAAGAACAAACCCTTCAACTTCTCTAAGCTTTTTGGCAAGAGCATTCTTTTCACCCAAGAGCCTCCGAGTTGTTGAAACAAACTCATCCACTTGTAGCTTGATCAAATCATCTTTCTCATCAACCTCTCTTAAGGCTATCTTCAAATTCTCTTCAAGCAACTTCACCTTAGCCAAAAGATCAATGTAGGTTGGATTTTCACCTAAGCACTCTTGATGATTCGGATCAACCTCCTTGTTTAAAGAATCTTGACAAACATCCTCTAGAGAAGAGTGAAAGGCGTTGAAGGCAACAAAGTTGCTCACTAGCTCTTCTTCACCAGAAAACTCATCATTTGAGCTCTTCTCATCACTAGAGTCGTCATCTTCACTCCATGTGGCCGTCATAGCTTTTCCCTTCTTGTCCTTCTTAGAATCACCATTTGGACAATCCGAAGCATAATGCCCTAGCTTCTTGCACTTTAAGCATTGGAACTTTCTATTTTTCATAACATGACCACTCCTCTCATGAGGTGGAGTAAAGGATTTCTTGACTTCCTTTTCTTTTAAGTACTTGCCACTTGGCTTGGCACCTTTCCTCATAAACTTCCTAACCAATAAAGCCATCTCCTCATCATCATCACTACTACTAGCTTCTTGGACAACCTTGGGAGCTAAACCCTTGTTCTTAGCCATTGGTTTCATGCACGCCTCAAAGGTTTGAAGAGAACCTAGCAATTCATCTAAGCTCATGACGTTAAAGTCTTTGCTCTCTTCAATGGTCATAACCTTGGCTTTAAACCTCTTCAGTAGAGATCTAAGAATCTTCCAATTTAGCCTCTCACTAAAGATAAGAGTACCAAGAGCTTGGCATTTGTTGGTAATGTCTCGTAGCTTGTCTTGGAAGTCAACAAACTTGTCTTCATCACACATTTGCAAACTCTCAAATTGGGAAGTGAGCATTTGAAGACGAGACTTCTTCACCGCTTTAGTCCCCTCATTGGTGACTTGGAGAGCATCTGTAAGGTTGATAGTTAGTGTTGGCATCAATTCCATATCAAAACGTGTTTATTTTGTAATGTTTAGTGGTTAGTATATTGAAGAATTTTGAAGACGAAGGACGTCTCAACCACAATTCATTCAAGAAGCCGGCTTTTAAGCGATTCGGGCATTATTGGTCGACAAAGGTATTAAAGGACCTCTTATCTCTTACAAGGCTAGGCACACACACACACATAGCATTCTTGTGTGTTCCTTCATGATTTAATTTCAGTTATATATCACTTTCACACACTTGGCAAAATATGCTCATGCATTCATATTAAGTTGATAAACTTTGTGTTTTGCATTTTCTAGGACTATGTCCAGAAACTAGCATATGTGTGTGTCTTTGTGTTTGTATGTTTCCGTATTTTTGTATTTGGACTTGACAATGCTCTATTATGATTCCTTATTAAGTTCCGGTCGTTTCGGTTACTCATTCATGTAGTTTCGAGTCCAAACGATGTAGCTACGCTACTTTTCGTTCTCATTCGTTGAGTTGACTTCATCGATGATTTTCAAGATGATTTCTCAACCGTTTTTCAAAGTTGTGTAGTCTTCGTCGTGCATGAGAGAGTCACGGTTCGTAATCCAAAAAAGGATTCGAAATCAGAGTTCGGATGCCTAAGATACGGGCTAAAGAATCGAGGGAGCGTGCGAGAGGACAGCCCAGGCCGTGAGGCCACTTGGGCTGGCCGTTGGTGTGGCTGTGGGCCCCACGGCCTGGTGGAGCCTCTGCTCCCGTGTGGGCCACGCGCCCTCCATAGCCAGGGGGTGACGTGGCCTCACTTGATTGGTTGGTGTGGTCTTCTCTCTCCTCCTATTTCTTCCCTCTCTCTCTCTCCATTTGAAATTTTTAAGAAGAAAATTGCAAGTTTCCCGTCAGAATTCTCTCTCAATTTTTCCAAACTTCCAAACACCATATCTTCCTCATACGGAGTCGGATTTGAGTGATTTAAGTTGGAGACTGTTTGTATTTGAGTCCTCTATCATCCCCAAGTGGTTTGGTGGCTGTTTGATCATGATTTCTGGTGGTTCAACACAGATTTCCGAACCAGCTACAGAATCCGAGGTAATGGACTCAACTTTGGGATTTCTTTCTTTTTGACCTTTCATTTGCTTGGGGTTTCTTCATCTATATCTATGTTTATGTTTGGTAAAAGCTATTGGGAAAGATAGCTTGATTATCATTCTAATTGAAAGTCAATTTGTGGACTAATGTTGACTAGATTCTATGATTCTAGGTTTTACATATGTTTGTGAGTTGTATTGTGATTAGAATGGCATCTTAGGTTGTTTGGAACTTAATTGAATTAATTTTGTGTTAAATGACCTTGAGATTTGATTTGATCCTTTGATTGAAGAAATCTAGGATTTGTGTATTTGTTTGTGATTTAGAGAATCTAGGTTTTGATTGATGAAAATCTCAAATCCTTGCTCTATATTTTTTACTAGAATATTGATTGATTTTAATCTCATATATCTAGCATTTAATTGTATATTGATAGCATCTTGAATTTGTACTTCATGAATATATTTTGATTCAAGTGTTGTATATGTGAATGAGACTTTGAGCGTATGTGTTTGGTGTTTCACATGCTTAGGTTTTTATTCTCGTATTTTGCATCTAGACTTGATTGCTTGTGATATCACATGTTTAGGTCTATTTGTGCCATAGAATGTATTGATCACATGTTCTATGTTGTATTGATTGTTTGCATCATTTGCATGCACATGATCACACTAGGAAGTCCTTGTAAAAGGCATGAAGTCTTGGTTAGAGTCGGGGTGACTCGGATAGCCAAGCAAGAAGTCTTGCCTAGAGTCGGGATGACTCGGATAGGTAAGCAAGGAGTCATGGCTAGAGTCGGGAGGACTCGGATAGTCATGCATGGGAGGCTCCCTAGAGGCAAGAGTGCCTTGGATAGGGAGTTGGCTATTGTATTGGTAGGCCTAGGCGTATGGTTAGACATAGACTCCGATAGAGCGGGGTACACGGGAGGTGTATGCACTCTTGAGGAATTTCTAATCTACCATCGATGTTGGTTGTGTGTAGTGTCCAATAAATGGTGGTTTCGCATCATTGAGGGATTTCACACTTTCCAATAGGGTTGGGTAGGCTTAGACTTCACTGGGTTGGGTGAGCTAAAGATTGGTCACTTTGTGAATGTTCTATGTTTACTTTCCAATAATATAGTACCCAATGGTTGTAGTTCAACCCGTGGATGTTTTCTCCTTGGAGGTTTTACCACGTTAAAAAATCTCTTGTGTTAATTCTTCCTATCTCTTTCTCTTTTATTTTAATTGTATATTTTATTATCTTGATTCATCATATTCATATGTGGTGTATTGTGAAGCAAGACTTTATATAGTGTGATTTGTGAATTCATTCTATTGATCAATTTTGTATCTATAATTCTTTTATATATTGTAATTTTTGTATAGTAACATTTTGATCACTCTTGTAACTCATTGAACACTTATTGAAATACAAGCTTACTTTGTTATTGTGTTTATTTGTTCTTATACCTCACATAACTTGTTGATATACTTAGACTTTGCTCTTATGATTGTATTATCGTATTGTCTATGTATGTCTTCCTTGGCTTATTGTGTTATGTGTAAGGCTACCTTGAGGGACAAACGAAAGTTTGTTCAAGGGTTTGAAAAAGGTGTAAAAACCTATTCACCCCCCCCCCCCCTCTAGGTATGCTTTAAGCAATTTAACTTCGTTTGTATACTTTCAGCATCCCACACCTCCTTTACAGTCTCTAGGTTTTGAATGTAGAAAAATTATCTACTATCAACAACTCCGAAAATAGCATTCATCGCCCGATGATGTCATTTTGCTAACTCGAACACATTAGTAGACCACTCACTCCTAGGCTTGGAAACGGTCACTCCATTCTCAATCTTATTGGGAGAGAGGTAACATTCTTCCATAGTCATCCAAGCTCTCTCATCAATAGAGCGAATGTAAGCCTTCATCCTCAAGTTCCAAAACCTGTAGTTGTGACCCTTGAGAAGAGGAGGCCTAGAGTTTGAAGCATCTTCGGTCATCACATCATCTTGCAAGATCATACTTCAAAAACCTAAGCAATTCACTAGTAAGTATATCCTGGATCTTGTCGAGTGCCATCCGACGACCCACTCTGATACCAATTAAAAGTATACAAACGTATTTAAATTGCTTAAAGCATACCTAGAAGGGGGTGAATAGATTTTTACGCCTTTTTCAATCCCGTGAAACAAACTTATATTTGTCCCTTAAATACAACACATAAACCAAATATTCATACATAGACAAGATAAGTATGTAATCACTTAAGCATTGTCTATATATCAAAAAGTTGCATGAGGAATAATAACATAAAATCTCAATAACAAATAATACTTATATTTCAATATTGTTCAATGTATTACAAGTATAAACAAATATAACTATACACAAAGGTAACACTATACAAAAGAATTATATTTACAATTATGATCAAAATGAATTAGCTTATAAATCACACTTTACAAAATCTTGTTCCAATATAAATCACAAGTGAATAATATGCAAAAAAATTAAAATATAAACAAAAACAAATAAGAAAGAGAGAGATAGAAAGAATTGACACAAGAGATTTTTTAACGTGGTAAAACCTCCAAGGAGGAAACATCCACGGGTTGAACTACAACCATTGGGTACTATATATATTGGATGATAGATTAGAAATTCCTCAAAAGTGACCAACCTTGATCTACTTCCTATTGGAGTCTATGTCTACCCAAACCCTATTGGAAGATACAAAATCCCTCAATGATGCGAAGCCACCATATATTGGAGTCCATACCAAACCAATATCATTGGAAGATTAGAAATTCTTCAAGAGTCAATGCACATCCCATGCAACACTCTTTATTGGAGTCTATATCTAACTAAATGACTGGACCTACCAATAATGTAGCCAAATCCCTATCAAAGACACTCATGCCTCTAGAGAGCCTCCCATGCATAGTTATCCGGACCTTCTCGATCCTAGCCATGACTTCTTGCTTGGTTATCCGGACCTCTTGTCCTAACCAAGTCTTCCTTACTTGACTATCCGGACACCTTGTCCTAGTCAAGACTTCATGCCTTTTATAAGGACTTCCTAGTGTGATCATGTAAATGCAAATGATGCAAACAAGCAATTCAACATAGAACATATGATTAATACATTCCACGGAACAACTAGACCTAAACATGTGAGAACACAAGTTATAATAGTCTAGATGCAAAAACATAAATTAAACCTAGAGCATGTGAAAACACCTAACACATATAACTCCTAGTTTCATTCACACAAATAACACTTGAATAAATCATATACATGAAGCACAAATTCAAGATGTTATAAACACACACAAAAATGCTAGAATCACAAAATGTATTCAATGAATATTCTAGCCAAAGATTTTGTTCAATGATATAATGATAAATCAATTAAATCCTAGATAGCTTTAAAAACACATACACGTGTATTAATCCTAGATTTTATCAATCAAAGGATCAAAACACATTTCAAGGATTATTGATCACAAAATGATTCAATCAAGTCACAAATAATCCTAGATATAAAACTAATCACAATACAACTCTCAATCATGTGAAAAACCTAGAATCCTAGAAACTAGTTCACATATGTCTCTAATTAGACTCTTAATTAGGTTTGATTATGAAGCTATCTTTCTCAATAGCATTCACCATACATACACATACATATAGAAGAAGAAACCCCAAGCAAATTGAAGGTTATAAAAGAAGAAATCACAAAGATATGACAACTACCTTAAGATCACGAGCTGGTTCGTATTTCTGGGTAGAACCACTAGAAAAATCTATCAAACAGTTGCAAGACCATTTGGAAAAGGTAGAGAACTCGATTACAAACAATCTCCAACTTGAATCACTCAATTCCGACTTCGTATGAGAAAGTTATGTTGTTTGGAAGGTGAGAAAAAGTTGAGAGAAAATTTTGCACATATGGATTTCTAATTTGTCTTCTTTTAATGAAATTGGAGGGAATGAAGGAGATTTAAATGAAATGGAGAGAGGGAAAGAGTGGGAAAATCAGCACGTGACACCTCAGTAGCCTGTGAGGGGAGTGTGAGGCTCACGGGGGCAGGGGAGGTCTCTGGTCGTGAGGCTCACAGCCTTCTCACGTGCCCTCCTTGCTTGGCCATGCTTCCCTCGCTCTGCTCACGTTCTTCGGCCATATCCAGGCCTCCGAACTTCGATTTTGAATCCATCTTCGGATTACAAATCGTGACTCCCTCACGCACAATGAAGACTACGAAACTTTGACAAAAGGTTGAGAATTCATCTCATAAAACGACAACAAATACAACTCAACAAATGAGAACGCAAAGTAGCGTAGCTACATCGTTTGGACTCGAAACCTAATGAATGAGTAACCGAAATGACCGAAACTCAATAAAGAATCATATGAGATCATGTTCAAGTCCAAATACAATAAAACACAAATATATAAATACAAGATCACACAAGTATGCCATTTCCTAGACATGGTCTTAGAACATGCAATTCTACATTGTATGCCAATATGAGTTCAATGCATGAGCATATTAAAACATGTGAATGTGTTATATAAATGGTGTACAACAATGCAGGGACACTCATGAATGAATTGTGTGTGTGCGCCTAAGCCTTGTAAGAGGAATGAGGTCTAATATACATTTATTGTGCAATGTAGCGCATTCCTTTTTTAAGACACCTTCTTGCATGAATTGTGGCCAAGTCTTTCTTTGAAGCTTTGAATCATCATTTCTAATACCACTAGGCAGTACAAGAAAAACATCATTTTGATATGAAATATATGCCAAGACAAACCAAAAACCTAATAGAATTTTAAATTGAAAATTGAAAATGAAAAAAAAAAAATAGACTAATTACTTCTAGAAAATGAATCTCTCTCTAGAAAAACCAGAACTTTTCTCTCTCTAGAACCTGATCATTTAAGAAGCTGAATCGCGAAGCCATTATCATCATCATCATCATGCTCACGTTGTCCCTGTGTTGGTGTTCGTCGAAGAAGTTGAAAGGTAATCATGGTGGGCGTGAAGAACGTAAGTGTTTGGTTTTCAACATATGTTGTTGTGGTTGTTTGAATTGATGTTCTACTTGCTGGGTAATATGTGTGGTGGTAGATTTGAATATGTGATGTTATAATGGATGTCTAGTTGATGAGTATTCTAATTTAAGTTCCTCAAAAATTTTATTTGTTCTCAATCCCCTCTTTAAATTGTTTTTTGTTTTTCTCTCATGGTAAATCTTACACTTCATTGTTTGCTAAGACCAATTTAAGCAAACCAACTTCATTCTTAGTTAATCAGCCTTGGGTATCCAACTAATATAGACTATGCATTTAATTTGTTCGACAAAATGCCTAGATGAAATTGTGCTGATGATTTTTTATTTCTTTTTTTTTTTTTTTTTTTTTTTTTGGTAAATATTCATTTGGAGGTTGATTTGGTGGATGAATTTGGGTGTATTGTGGAGGTTGAAATTGGATTTTTTAGGGAGGTTTTACAAAGGAGGCACCTTCTCTTCGGTGTCGGCCCTGGGCTAGTGCACCTGCCCTGGGCCCAACATCAAAAGGCCCCCCAAAAAAATTAAATGCAAAACTGATTATGTTAGGCCCAAATGTTTTTTTTTTTAATGAAAGACCCAATCATAGGTTTAAAAAAAAAGTCCAATCACAAAGTTACTTGTTTTCTTTTTTTTAAATGATGGATCCATTTTTTTTGGACTAATTGCACAAACCTCCCCTGAGTTTAGATCTAATTATAGCTAGATGGACTTTTTACTGAAAATTACACAAACCTTCCCTACCGTAAGTTGACTTCCGTTAAACTTAACCATTGACCAAACTTTTAGGGTTAAATGACTTGAATGCCTTCTATTTGTATTATTTTATTACCTAAAATAAATAATTAAACAATTATTTTCTAATATATAATAAAATTTTAAAATTTTAATAAAAATGATGAGGATAATGTTGTTATTTTTTTATTTTTTATTTATCACTCATTTTTCATAAAAAATCCTTTATGGACCTTTTTTTTTTAATGGGTGATGAATCTCGAAAAGAAAAAAAAGCTCAACTATGAATGATTTTTTTTCTTTTATCAAAAATGGGTGTTGAACCCAGAAAAAATAATAAAAATAAAAATAAATAAAAAAACTAGGATGATGATGATTTTCTCTTTAGTTGAAAATGGGTGGTGATAGATGTCGACAAAAGAGAAAAGTTCGCCTTTTTTTTCTCCTCTAAAAAATAGGTGATAAATATTGAAAAAAAAAATAACAACATTATCCTCATTTTTATTATTAATTTTTAAATTTTTATTATATATTAGATAATATTTGTTTAATTATTTATTTTAGGTAATAATATAATACAAATGAGGGCATTCAAGTCATTTAACCCTAAAAGTTTGGTCAATGGTTAAGTTTAACGGAAGTCAACTTATGGTAGGGGAGGTTTGTGTAATTTCGAGTAAAAGGTCCATCTAGCTATAATTAGTACTAAACTTAGGGCAAGTTTGTGCAATTAGTCCTTTTTTTTATTTCAGATCGGTCTAATCGTTTGTTTTATAAAAAAATTAAAAATTAAAAATTAAAAAAAAAAAAAAAAAAAAAAAAAACCCAATAAACTTAGAAAACAAACATATTAATTGTCCTCAAGCCCAAATGTGCTTCAGAGTTCAAATAAACAAAATTCCAAAGCAAAGTCTGAAACAAATATAGTGTGTCTAATTTACCTATAGGGGGGTGAATAGATTTTAATCAAGTTAATTACCAATTTTTCTTGATTAGTCAATATTCAATAAAAACCCCAATCTAGTCAAAAATACAATCAACTTAATCTAAGTGCGGAAAACAATAAATTGCAAGTTGATTGAATTATGTGAGAAACCCTCAACAAGGAAAAACTCACGGGCTAATATGCTAACCACACACGATCCTCAAATCCACTACTTGTAATGATGTTTACAACCTTGGTTGACCACCGTCAAACCATACATGTTTACTAACCCACAACTACTACCCAACAGGCCTTTAATAGCGATTCTAAACCTACTTGCTTACACACTAAGCAACCTTAGTCACAAGGCTTCACTTCACAAGGAAGAGATTAACAACCTAAGTGAATATCATGGTATTCAATATGCAATTAATGTTAGGTTACACTAAATGCTTATCTAGAGATTAAATATGTCAATAATCAATCTTAGATATCAATATTGCTATATGACATGGCATACAACTTAGCTATCATAGATAAAGCAATCCTAGACAATAGCTATCACAATACAACACTCAATCAATCAACACAATAATCTCAATCTTGTATATAGAATTTAATCTAAATGAATACAAGTAATTTAAAGAGATTAAATGACAAGTATGAACACTAAAACGGATGAGAATGGTGTTCAACTTACCAAGTCAAGTGTGTTAAAGAAAACTCATGCAAGAAAGCATCCTAGATAAAGCTAGATGATGCTAGATGAAATTTGATGCACATGGAAATGGTTTTGAGTGATCAAAGGTGAGTTCTTGAGTTATTTTCTCTCTTGGAAAATATGCTAAGTTAAAAATATGATTTTGAACTTTTGTAAACTGACCTAGAGACAAAGTGGCACTTATATATGAGGTCACCACAAAGCTACAACGTTTTGGTTATTTTTTAAAACACTTGGCCGTCATGACTGCTGTGCGTACCGCTGCGTAGGCAAGTGTCTGCGCCGCGGTACTTAGAGCGTGTAAGCTCTAGAATCTGCCGCTATGGAGACCGCCCCAGAGGCATGTGCACTCATGGCGATATGCACGGCACAAAAGTATCAAGTTTACAACGGGCACCACGCTTAACGACAACGGGCAATGCCCGTTGTAGATGTGTATTTACAACGGGCACCACGCCCGCTATAGCTGGAGCAATAGTGGAAAAGTGTGCTTTTCGACCACAGGCATTGCCCGTTGTCGATGCGTTATTGACAACAGGCAATGCCCGTTGTCATTGCGTTATTGACAACGGGCATTGTCCGTGGTCGATGTGTTACTTACAACGGGCATTGCCCGTTGTCAATGAGTATTTTTTTTATATAAAAAAAATCACAAAATTAATTTTCTAATTTTATACATAGCCTATTTAGTGCAAATAATTGGAAGATTAAACTCCAAAGCATTCAATATAAAAATCCACAAGCATTCAATACATATATATATATATATATTAAAATTTATAAATCCATAAACATTCAATTAAAAATCTTCAAGTATTAACATTTCATTCACCTATAAACATTCACTTAATTAAAAAGTCTACTAGCGGAATGTGAACGAATATTAAGTACAGCTAGGTCTCTACATGGCTAATTTATCAAAATTATTACAAAATGTCAAAAAAAAAAAAAAAAAAAGGCTCTGGTTATCCTTTTAAGTAGAAATAAATAAGTACCACATCAAGCTTTAACTAGATAAGACTTGCGCATCGATATTAGTCTCTCTAGATCAGACTTGTCCGATGTTAAATTTGCAGTCATTGTGTCTGACATCAAGGTTGAAATATAACTTGGTTGGATTAATTGACAGTACTAAAGATCCTGAAAGACAAACGATTTTGCAACCATGAAAATACATAATAAACATGAAAACTGAAAAGATAACTGAAGAAAAAATGAATTGACCAACCTGGTCAAGGTTCCAGTATTTTTCAGGCAGTTGTTGTTTTGCAAGTTTGTCTCTTGATAAAATTTGAGAAGTATTCCTTTCTTGGTGCATATATTAAGCTAATGTTACTTGGTTCTCTCACTGTCAAACAATTAAAAGAAGGCCTTGTGAATGCATGCCAAATTAACCAAAGGAGTGCTTTTGAATGCACTCATATCAAAATCCAAGTCCAAGCTTAATATATATTATATGCAGCTTGAATGTAGTATTGATGCATGGAACAAACAGATACATAAATATGATAAATTAATACAAGTATCTTTCAAGATAACTAGAACAATCATAGTTTTCATGAACATCACAAAATTGAGGCCGAAATAAATTGTTAAAAAGAAAAAAAGGATGCAGAAAATTAGGAAACTGCCTCATTTATCTTTTACTCCTACATAACCTTCTTGAATGGCTTGCCCAAAACCATGCATTACACCAACAACAGAGTATTTATTATAGAACTTCTATCAAAGTTTCAGGTGACAAGACAGCAAATCACCATGAACCCTATAAAATTAAAATATAACAGTTACAGTGTAGAAATATGCAGGTTTCCAAAACCTAATCTGCAAGCCCATCAGAAATTAATAGTCAACTTTGGGAAAAATAACTAGCTGACCAAAAGAGAGATGGAAGTTATTTGAACACATGATGCACAAGACAAATGGAATTTCATCAAATTGTCAGAGTCAATCTGTTAGCAAACATTTTCTTATGGTCAAAAAACATGAGAAAGGAAGTCTAATAGAGGAAAGTATCAATCGAAGACGACCAAAACGTATGCTTGCAGTTAAGTAGTTAAGAAGATCTTCAACTGAAATTGAGATACACCCTTATTTCATTTCTTAAATGAAGAACAATGTGATAAAAGAAATACAAAACTACTACACTAGCAAAGAAACATGTCAAACATCTCAACTAATCACCTTTGAAAAAAACTTAATAAATACCTAAAAACATTAACATTTAAATTTTCGTCAAATACTTGCATTATCCACAAAGAAGAGAAGCCTAACACTAATGCAAGCTCCACTTTTTCTGATTCCCAACTTCCTACACAAAAGACAAAAACCCAGTTCTAAATACTGCAAAATTTATAACTGAAGCTTTATTCCTCTAAAGTAACCCAAAATTTCCAAGCTCTGCCTGAATAAAGCAAAACCATTCATTTCCTAGCAACCCAACAACCAATCGCAAAAAGAGAAACAGAAAATATCATTTCAAACACTGCTAATTTCCACCCAAAATGCACAAAATAAGACCATGCTTCAAGGCACTAGCCAGAGAAATGCCCTTTTTCCACATCATTTGAGACCCAAAAAGATACAACTGTTGCTCAACTCAATAAAGATTTACCCAAGTTTTGTACTTCAATCGAATTTTTGAGCTATGCAAAATATCTACACTACTTTGTGACTTACTACATGTAGTCATGTATATAACCCACTTATCCAGTATATATAAATATATTCCTTAATGCTTTCTAATTAAGTTATATAACCCACTTATCCAGTATATATAAATATATATATATATATATATATTTGCCACATACTGTAGTCATTCTT
Source organism: Acer saccharum (assembly GCA_030490815.1). NCBI lineage: Eukaryota > Viridiplantae > Streptophyta > Magnoliopsida > Sapindales > Sapindaceae > Acer > Acer saccharum. Next base: position 19,267,906 of record CM059869.1, on the reverse strand, counting down.
TTTCCCATTCTAAAATCAGACACCCTTTGTCTTCTAGCAAAATAATGTCCCTATCAATCCATAAAAGAAACAAACAAATTGGCAAAGATAACCATTAGCATTGGTGTAAACCCACACACGCATGTAGAGCAAAGAGTTACCACATCCAATATCCACCATAAGTGGCAATGTTGGGTTCTTGTAGACTTCATTCCAATCAGGCACTTGCACCGACACCTACACAGGAATTTAAAATGACAAACATAAATCAGGATTCACTCGGTTGCAAGCAGCAAGCTCCTTAAACAAGCCAGGAGAAATCAAAAGAGAGCATTTTAATTTAATTATATTATCAAAATAATTAATTTCGAGTGATAACAATTATTCTTCTAATGTAATTAGATTAATAGTATGATTAATCTTTATAGAATACATACAATATTTGAAGAACTTAGAGGGTTGACATGCTGCCTGATTCTCACATGACCCAATTCCTGCAACAAAAAGAAATCAAATGAGTCAGTTTCAACAACACCCTGCCTGTACTTTCCACCCACAAAAAGACTAAAAAAAGAATCTGATGTTGTGCGAGAAACAACAAGCACAACCCCACAAAAAGGCAAAGAATCTAAGCAAAACCCCACAAAAAGGCAAGGAATCTAAACAAAACCCCACATGTCACCCACACCATCTGTCACCATAGGAAGACGAACTGATTTCGGCCATCACAGATTTATAATTAAACAAAATAAGAGTTCTAACCTTTGATGTGTGATGCGTGAGCGGCCGATCGAGAGAGAAGAGATGGAGGTCGATCGAGATAGAAAAGATGCGTGAGAGAAGAGATAGAGGTCGACCGAGAGAGAAGAGATGCGTGAGAGAAGAAATGGAGGTCGATCGAGAGAGGAGATGTTAGGGTTTCATCATTTAGGGATTTTTGTTTTACAACGGGCACCTGGAATATATATGATCTCAACAACAACGGGCCTTTATCTGCCCGTGGTTATTATAATATTATTCATAACGGGCCTATAAATGCCCGTTGTCAATAAAACATATCCAACATGGGCATATAAGGGCCCGTTGTGGAAAATATTTTCAGAGATCATTGGCAACAGGCATTTAAAGGCCTGTTGTTGATATTACTTATCAAAAACAGGCCTCATGTGCCCGTGGTGGATGTCCCGTTGTTAATAGCATGTTTTCTTGTAGTGCTTGGACCGTTGCCCATGCAAGTGTACAAGGGGCGATACAGGCAACGGTAAAGAGAAAAGTTCTCTTTTCAAAGACAATTCACACTTAGTCTAAATGTGCAATATGTGCAAGTATGAAAAGTGAAGAAAATGCACACAATAGCAATGAATACATATGCAAGCATGGGAAAAGTGTGTGTCTGCAACTAAGTCTCTTCAATGTAAATTAAGTATAAGTGATTTACCTTTGTAGTGCTTATCATCTTGAGGTCTTAAGAGGGCCTTTGTTGAGCTTGATCACCAACAATTTAAATGCCTAAACTACCCTTACATTTCAAACCCAAATTGTGGTTTGTCACCGAAATAAGCCAATCAACTTGAGGAACTTACAAAGTCCAAACGTTACAATTTAGGGTTTCGTACTTTCATCTTTTTTCTAATTGATTTAAGTGGTTTGGAATCAACTGCTCCCCATTTCTGTTGATACATTGATTTTTTTTTCATGGATATTAAATTTATGAGAGTAAGTCAGTAAGTTTCAATTAATTGACAAAACTATTAACTATATAAGAGTTGATTGAAACAATAAAATTACTCTTAATATAAGAGTCGATCGAAAACAATAAATTTGTAACTTAAAAAGAATCCAAACATATACACGTGATCAAATTCAGTGTAAATATTAAGAGTTCATTGAACTTTAAAAGGTCCAAACATTTGTTAAAAATAAAATAAAAAACCAAATCCAAACACATGCACGTAGTCAAATTCAGTTTCATAAAGCATTAATATGGAGATTTTTGAATTTAATTGAAGTTGCAAAGTGGACTTTAAGAGGATGAATGCAATGAGAAAAAACAAGGCCAACCATTTGAAATATACTGGTTTGATAAGTATTATAAATTTTGTATTTTGATGGTATTAAACCTGATTTAAAACGATTTAAGTCTGTTATCAAAGTAACAAAACATAAAGCAATTTTCGATATTTGTACCGTATAAATTATATACTATGAAAAAACATATAATATATATTCATGTGGAATTGAACAAAGGGACCCATTTTAAATTTTTCACCTCGGGCTTCCAAAAACTCAGGACCGGCCTTGCTCCTCTTGCACAAAGCTTGGTTTTGGAGGAGACCAAGCGATGGGGAGCTCCAACCTCCTTCATTGGAGGCAGGGTCGGCCGATGGGGGCAACAAACCCAGCATTTTGCTGGGGCCCCCAACTAGCCCAATCTCATTAGTTTTTAAAATCAGGTCCAATCTACTTATTTTTTTGGTATTTTTTAAAATCAGGTCCAATCTACTTAAGTTTAAAAAGGCCCAATCTCACATGTTTTTTGCTTCTTCTTTTTTTTTTTTTTCCTTTACAAAATTCCAAGCCCAGTTAACTACATAATTTTAAAAATAAAAAAAATAAAAAAAAAACAAAAAAAAAACTGCCCATTAAGAGCCCAAAATCCAAATGAATTGTTATTGCTAATAGACTATTTGTGAGATTACCTATTTGAAACAAGTCAAAAACAAACAATACAGACTATGCACTTTCTAGTCTCTCTTTGCACTTTCTCACAAACTTCTCTCACAAGTCAGACTCTAGGTCTCTGCCTCTCCACCTCTCTTTCTCGTTTTAAGGTACGGTTTTTGACTCTCTTGTTTTTCAATTAATTACTTTGAATCTCTTTATTAATCTTGATTATCAAAGAAAGTTGATTGTATGAATTTTTTTTATTTGTTGATTTTTTTTATTAAGTTTAGAGTATGTTTTTTGTTGAGATTTTGAGGAAAAAGAGGAATAGAAAGAGTTATTTTGAAATTCGAATTGATCTTGATTCTTGTATAAAGTGAATAAGTGTGTTAAAATTAAAGTGAAGGCTATGAAGTATATAATCTATTTAAATTTTTTGTTATATTTACTTACTATTTAGTGAAGTTATATTTTTGTTTTATCTAACAAGTTTTATAATATATTTTTTTAGGTAAAATCTTGATTGTTGAATAGTTATGACGAGTCTGCGAAAATATGACTCTGGAAGCCAGAAAAGAAAGGCAAAAAAAAGAAGAGATATGCTGATATAATCTTTTACGGGTTCTATGGATAGATACATAAAAAGAAAACCTAATCAATCTGAGAATGAAAATGTGAATGTGAATACTAGTTTGGATGAGAATGATAATGCACGTGATTTGAATGAGAACGAGCATGTAAATGGGTTGAACAAAAATATAGATAATTTGAATGATAATATAGAAGATTTGAATGAGAACGTAGATGGCTTGAATGATAATGCATGTGATTTGAATGAGAACGAGCATGTAAATGGGTTGAATGATAATATAGAAGATTTGAATGAGAACATAGATGGCTTGAATGATGAGGCATATGATTTGTGTGATCCTGGGAATTGGAAAATCAATATATCTCAAAAAGAAAGAGATTTGATAGTATAAATGGGTCCTGTAAGAGTTACTAATTTTTTATATCCTGTTGAAAATAACAAAAGTTTTAACGATAAATATTACACTCTCTCTTTAGCAAATAGGGAGAAACACGATAGGCCTTGGCTAGTGTATTCATGAATAAAAAATAAAGTCTTTTGTTTTTGTTGTATAATTTTCAAGAAAGGGTTGTCAAGTCCTTTAACTAGTGCAAATCAAGGGTACAACAATTGGCGCAATATTTATGGTAGACTAGTGGAGCATGAAAAGAGTAGTAGTCATATGCTTAGCATGAAAACTTGGAAGGAGGCAGAATTACGATTGAAAAAAAATGCAACAATTGATGTTTCTCATGAAAGAGCTATTAGTAAAGAGAAGGAATATTGGAAATGTAAGGATTCCCATAGTTTTTAATTGGCATATTTCGTGATCAAACCATATGTGAGGATCATTTAAGGGTAGCTTAGGAATGTGTTCAAGCTCAAGGCCCTTGTAAGTGTTAAGCACTCCAAAGGTATATGTTTAGTGCTAATTTTTCTATGAAGAGATTTAGTGCACACACTCACTTAGCATACTTGCATTTGTGTGCATTCTCTTCACATGTCACTTATCACACTTGCACTTTTTTGTTATATTTTTATGTGTGGATTTGTCCATAGATGAGTTCCGAGCGATTCGGAGACTTGTCTATATGTTTCGGATGATTTCCGAGACATTTGGAACATTCCGTGTTTTTATCGGAAACCGAAATTCAATTCCGAGCTTAAGTTGAAAGGTTATATAATTTTCCATATTTATAATTGAGTTCGGGTTAATTTTCCGAAGACGGAATTGAATTCCGAATTCCGAGTTCAGAACTGGACTGAAGGCTTTGTGTGTCATGATTGCAACACAAAGAGAGAAGCATGTGATGGCTTGTGTGTGTGGCTTTTCTTTTTGTTTTTTGCCCCGTGGGCCACGCCACACCCACGCCCTTTTTGCTTCTCTGCCCGCGTTGATTGCACGAGGTCACCACGGCCTGTTTCATTTTTTTTTTTTCTTCTTTGCTTTTGATTGCTTTTTATTCTGATTGTTTATTTTGTTAAAATATCTATATATTTATATATTATCGTGGTCTGACTTCTAATATATATATATATAATATCATGTGTGCCATTTGCTGTTTGTTAATATTCATTATGTATTATATATATTCCATTCACGTGCTTCATTTTTTTTTTACTTGCATATATTATATATTTTTTATAAGTGCTTCACGCCTTCTGTTCTCTTTTTATCTTTTGTGTCTTTAGTATATATATATATTAAATACGATGGCGTTTTGCCTCTTTTTCATTCTTGACCTGATTCACTTTTGTATATATATATATACTTTCTTCTTCATTTTTTTCAAGAAGAAAAATATACACACTTTGAGAGAGCAAAAATATCTTCAAAAGAAAAACTCCCAAGAACTTGTCTTTAACTCTCAAAACCCATTTTCATACGCATCAAAATATCATCTAAGCATTTTCTAGCATAGTTAGGATGTTTACTTGCATGGGTCTTGGTCAACACACTTCCCTTGGTATATTCTTCACTATTATCATTTATAATTAGTGTTTTATTTATCAAGGCATCTCTTTTATTATTTGCTTGTTCTTAGATTAAAATCTAATATTCAAAATAGAGATTGTTGTGTTGACATGATTGAGTGTTGTATTGTGATAGCTAATTAGGTTTTGTGCTTAATCTTGATTAGCTAAACTATTTGATTGAACATGTCATTTAGTTTTTAATATCTAGGATTGTTCTAATTGCATATTAATCATCTTAGATAAACATATAGGGTTTCCCTTGCTCTATGTTGCATTTTGGATATTCACATATATTCACTTAGGGTTGTATTCTCTTCATAGAGAAAATAAGTCTTGTGTGTAGCTTCCGGGATTAGGTTGCTTAGATCGCAAGCAAATTGGACTAGGTTCACTCATATCGGGATTAGGTAGGTGTGTGATTACTTCCGGGATTAGGTTGTAATCGTTTACACATTTAGTGGATTCGAGGTTCGAGTGTGGCTTACTTACTAGCCCGTGGTTTTTTCCCGTGAGGGTTTCCACGTAAAAATCAAGTGTTATTTAATTTCCGCATATTTTATTTGATTTATTGCTTTATCTATTTAGGGGTAATTTCGTAATTTTGACTGACATGAAAAATTGGGTAAAAAGCGTAAAATCTATTCACCCCCCCCTCTAGATAGTTTTATATACACCGTGCTATAATTAGTTTCAGGAAAGATGTTTTGAAGAGAATTATGAGTGTTGTCCAAACTCTTGCAACTAGTAATTTGGCATTTCGTGGAGGTAATGAGAAGGTTGATGATTGTAATAATGGAAACTTTTTAAGGATTATAATGATTGCTGAGTTTGATCTGATAATGCAATAGCACCTTAGGCGTATTCGGAAGAGAGAAATTCGTTATTATTATCTTGGCCATAATATTCAAAATGAAATGATACAATTGTTAGCTAGTGAAGTGAAAAACATAATTCTTGAGATTATAAAAAGTGCTAAATATTTTTTTATTATTCTTGATTGTACTCCAGACGCTAGTCACGAGGAACAAATGACTCTTATATTAAGATATGTCAATGTTTCTACAAGTCCAATAAAGGTTGAAGAGTTCTTTATTACATTTATAAAAGTGATTGAGACAATGGGAGAATCACTTTTCAATACACTTAAAAGCCTTTTAGAATCTTATGAGCTTGATTTTAATAATGTGCAAGGGCAAGACTATGACAACGGTTCTAACATGAAAGGGCAACATAAAGTAGTACAAAGTTGAGTTATGAGAGAGTATCCTAGAGCATTTTATACCCCATGTGGTAGTCATTCTCTTAACCTTGCAATTTGTGACATGACTATGAATTGTTTTCAAGCTAAATCTTTTTTTGGGATTGTGCAATGAATTTATAATTGTTTTCAGGTTCAAAGTGTCTTAAGTGTGATTTTCTTGTTGGCATAGTTATTAGGTACGAAATATTGAATAAGGTTAACAAAGTTAGTAAAGTGCTTCAGAAGAAAGACATGAATATCGATGATACTATATCTCTCTTAAAGAGTCTCATTACTTATTTTGAAGAATACAGAGAAAGAGGATTTGATGAAGCTATGATTGAAGCTGAAAAAATTGCTATTGAATTGGAGATTAAATCCAAATTTCACGAGACACGTGTTCATTCCAAAAAGAAGTTTTTTGATGAGATTGCTAGTGATGAGCCAATAGAATCAATAGAAGAAGCATTTAGAGTTACATATTTTTTATTGATCATAGATAATTCTATTTCTTCTTTGAATAGTAGATTTGATCAATTTCAAATATATGAGGACACTTTTGGGTTTTTATTTAACTTGAGTAAATTAAGCTCTTTAGATACTGAGAGTTTGAAGTATTTTTATGATACTCTTGGAACTTTTTTGCAATATGGGGATAATTATGATATTGATGCAGTTGAGTTGTTTTCAGAACTACTATTGTTCGAAAGGTATAACGAAACCTATTGAAGTCTTGGAGTATATAAAAAACATTCACATTTGCTTCCCAAATGCTTGGATAGCTTATAGAATTTTATTGATTATACCAGTTACAGTTTCTACCGCGGAGAGAAGCTTTTCAAAGTTGATTAAAAGTTATCTTCGATCAACAATGTCACAAGATAGGTTGAGTAGATTGGCTATGTTATATATCGAAAAAAAATGTGTTAGCTAATCTTGATGTTAATAATATAATTAGTAAATTTGCACTTCATAAAGCAAGAAAAATATAAATTTAAACAATGTATTGTTTTTATGTTTTTAGATATGATAAATATTTTTTGTTTTAATTTATATGGATTACATTGTATTTGGTAAATGGGCCCCGAAATGTCTGGAGACGGCCCTGATTGGAGGACATCACCAGCGATGATGATATTGGCCTCCATAGGTAAAATATGGTAGGGGTATTTTTGTATTTTGAATTTTTGTAAAACGCTGGCCTAAAAAATTCTGGTAAAAATCCGGACCGAAGAATATGGGTCAAAATTTCCGGTCAAAAATATGGGTAAAATATCCGGGTTTAAACTTGTCCGGGTAAAACCCATTTTTGTTGCAGGTCGGTTCATGAAAAGGGTCCGGTCCGGGTCTGGACCCTTTTTATTTTATGCGGGCTTTGCGGGTCTGGGTGCTGTCCGTGTTTGGATCGCATTTTGCCAATTAGTAATTACTAGTTACTACTAGAGTACTAGGTTTCGGTCGGGTACCATTTTGTTTTCTCAGTCCCAGACTCCCAGTCCATTAAGTCGACGTCGTTTCTGTGAGTACTCCGATTCCGGTATTTCGCTTTCTCTCTTTCTGAAATTATCTTGTGTTTGGCTGCCGAGAAACTGCATGAATGATACAACAGACATAATTTCTTTTTGTTCAATTACTTCTTGATTGATTGACCGATGAATATTGGGAAAATCGCTGAATGAGAAACATGTAAAGATAGAAACTTCATATTAAATTTATATAGTTTTTATTGATTACTTTTGTAATAGTAATTTCAATCTTAGAAAAAAATTACAAATATGAGGGAGCAGTATTGTTGTGGTAGAATTTTAGCTGATTATAAAACTATGATGCTGCACTTTATGTATGAAACTGCGGGGCTGCATTCTGTTAGAAAAGCATGAATGCGTAAATAGGATTGTAAATGGATTGGTTGCTGTACTTAAGCTGATAGTTTGTTTCCATTGCTGATATTTGAATCTGCCTCAAATATGTTGTGAGTTGTGACCGCATTTATGTTTTATAATGGATTATATCTGAATCTCAATTGATTGTAGTTTTTATGTTTATCTACGAAAATAATTAATGTTGTTACTTTTATGTCTTCCTTTACTAGATTCAGATCCTTACTTGTTCAAATTTATATTAGATTGAACATTGTTTGATTGAACTTTGACTCACTAGTTGGATCTTGTAATCTAGATATCAACATATTTGGGTCAGAGTTAGGTTCACATCACTCCATATACGTGTATGTATTTCTTATTTGTTTTGTAAGTTCTGTACTATTTATTATTAGATTCTTAAGTATTTCATAGTTGAGTTAAAGTTCAGTGATAACTGTTGTTAGCTTTTAAGAATTGTTTTACTAAGTTGGACACTTGGAATTTTGCAGTTGTACCATCAGGAATTTGTTTAGCATTTCCTTCACGTATACCGGCATTTGCCTCCAATGACAACAGGAAATGCTATGCCATCATTGGATATTTTAGGTACTTGATCAAACTTCTCTGTAACTAACAGTACATTTTTTCCTCTTCTCATACTGTCCTTTTCATCTCTCCTAGTTAGAGAACCTGATGGTTTCTCCATCTGGAGTGGGCCCCCATTCAGCAATAGTCAACCCAGTATCAAGCTCGAAAGAGTTGCATGTACCAATGTAAAATTCAGTGAGGATGGATCCAGACTGATGGCGATGAAATCCGACTCTATTATTGGCATCTATGATTGCAGCAGCTTTAAGGAGATAAAATCTTTTCTAGTCCCAAATGTCGCTGCTGCCACATTGTCACCCTGTGGGACATATCTTCAGACATTCCAGAAATCTTCAACACCGCAAGAGAAAAATGTAGTCTTGTGGAAGACGGAGACTGGTGATGCTGTTTATCATCTATTCCAGAAGAACATGACAAAAGCCACATGGTAATTAAAATTATTGTTGAGGTATTTGATTTCAGTATAAAACTAAATTTTCAAATCTATTTTATTCTCTCTCTCTTTCTCTAATAATTATTTCCTGTGTATCAATGAAATTCATTATTATTATTTTTAAATTAATCTATTCCAATTCAATTATACTATTTTCAGTATGATGTCAAAGTGTAACTTAAAATTCTAATCCCTTCTCTCTCTCTGGTGTGTGCTTCTTTGTGCGCAATCTGGTATTAAGTTCTTATATTTTCATAAATGTTTGTCCTTCAGGCCCTCAATCCGATTTAGTTCTGATGAAGCTGTTGGCTGTCGCCTGGCCACAAATGAAATACAATTTTTTGATGCTAGAGATTTTTCTAAGGGTATTATACATCGCCTAAGAGTTCCTGGTGTGGCTGCATTCGAGATTTCTAAAGCACCTGGGTCCCATGTGGCAGCATTTGTTCCAGAATCCAAGGTTTGCGCTCCACGGGTTTTGGGAGATTTTAGGAGCTCATTTCTCCATATGATAACAGAAGGGATAATAATGCAGTTTAGTAATATCCTGGATGTATAGGGTCAAACAGAATGCAAAGTTACAATGCATGCAAGTTTCCACTAGATATACAATATATCTTATTTGAGTTAGTTTTCCGGGTGAAAGATGCACCTAAGTTTTCCAAGTTTGAATTGTTAATTATTTCAGAGTTCTAAAGGTGACTCCAGTATCTAATTTCATTTTGTTCAAAATTGAGAGTTTACTTGGAAGCTTAAATTTTGTGGAGGAGCAACTTAGAGTTGGTTAAAAAGTTCCAAAAAAGTGATCAATCTATTAATCATTTCAAAGTTTCAAACATTACTGTTATTTGAGCATCATAATAGGAAATGATATAGTGTCTTGTGGTTTGGTAGATCTGTTATGAGCCCTCCATTCAAGGTTTCTAAGAGGATTTACATTGAATTTTGGTGTAGTGGCATGTATAAATATATCGGATATTTCATTTTTTTGTCCTAGGTTTCGTTTTGTTTTGAAACTTTTAAAATTTAATTTTTGTGTTTAACTTACTAAAGAAACTATTTTTTTTTTTCTTTTTTATTATTATAATGTAGGGAACTCCTGCCAGTGTTCATATATATGCTTGTGACAAAGATTTGCAAAGTCAACCGGTTGCTCGAAGGAGTTTTTTCCGTTGTTCTACAGTGCAACTGAGTTGGAATCATGGTTCTACTGGGCTTCTGGTTGTGGTGCAGTCAGATGTTGATAAGACTAATCAGAGCTATTATGGGGAGTCAAAGCTAAACTACCTTACAACAGATGGGACGCATGAAGGCCTCGTGCCTCTTCGTATGTTCTAACTTAATCTGAGCATATTTGAACTCCCTGAACATTACTGATTCTTGGATAAATTGGCAGGTAAAGAGGGGCCTGTTCATGATGTTCAGTGGTCACATTCTGGTTCAGAGTTTGCTGTTGTTTATGGATGTATCCTTTCCTCTAGTTATTCTTATAAATGATAAAAATTTATAGAAAGTTTAGCTAGACATCCAAGGTGTTTGACATACTTGATTTTTTGTGAATTATATGTTATTTGAAGGGCATATCTAGAATCAAATGTTTGTGGACATTGGTAGACATTTGTTCACTTGAATTAGAATTTAGAAGATTGGATCAATTTTTAATGGTTCTACCTAATGATTTTGACTCTTTCATTTAATTCAATTTATGACTACCTGGAATTATTATTATTATTATTATTATTATTATTATTATTTATTTTATTTTATTATGATCAATTGAGCAAAATCATTAATGAAAATCACCTTTCCAGCCCTCTTTGTGCCTTCTTTGCTTGTTTTTCCATTATTTAATTGCTATCGAATTTCAATTTGTCTCATCAAACTTGTGTAAGAACTTAGGGTATTTGTTACCCTCCCATATAACATTCACTGTCAAAATTCCTTTTTGCATTTGTTGCTGTTAATATTGTGTTGCCCCTTGACCTATAATAGTTATGCCTGCATGTGCAACGGTGTTTGACAAGAAGTGCAAGCCTTTACTGGAACTTGGAACAGGTCCTTACAACACTATTCGATGGAACCCGAAAGGGAAGTGTATCCTTTACCAAAGATTTGAATTCCTACTCTTCTGTAGTGAACTTATTTGAGAATATGAAGCAGCTCAGTTATTATACTTTTACCTATGTATATTTGTGGCCTTAATTCTCTGGTATGTAGTTTTATGCTTGGCGGGTTTTGGAAATTTACCAGGTGATATGGTACGTTTATATAGATGCCTAGATTTTGTCTTTTGTGAATTCTCTATTATATTTGTTTATAGGACTTCTGGCGATATTAGCTTCTTGTGAAATGCCTTTAGATTCCCCTCTCCCCTCCCATTAAGAGCAATAATTTTTTATTAAAGAAACCAATTAAATAATAAAATTATTCTTCTTCATTATTGAGGGTAGTGGTTTTGGTGAATTTACGTGTGTTCCCACATCTGTTTAAATTTAATGGTTGACGTACTCTCTGGCTAATGTTTTTTTTTTTTTTTTTAATTGCATCTTTGATTGTCTCTTTCATTTAGATGATCTCTATTCTAGTGATATTATTTAGTAAATGTTATGTTTTACTGCTACTTTTCAGGCTTTCTGGGACTATGTTGGCAAAAAACAGCTTGGAACAACGAGGGCTGAATGGTCTGTAACTAGTGAATGGTCCCCAGATGGATGCTACTTTTTGACAGCCACAACAGCTCCAAGATTACAAGTTGACAATGGGTATGTTGATCTTAAATTAAATTATATTTTATCGTTGTATTTTGCTGGGTTGGAGAGAAGGATCTGTAGCTAAACTTCATTACATCATCAACTTCCACAGATGTTCTTTGTTGTTCAAGTTTATGTAGACGGTCTTTCATTGTAAAGTTTATGTAGATATCTAATCCATGGGTAGGACCTTCAAATGTGGTCTGCAGTTTGCGGATTTAAAGTTCAATTTGCATCCACCATTAGTCTGTGGATGCAAAGTTCTTGGTAGTGCATATCCCTAATTAGAAAGCAAAATTCAATCAGCTGGATCAATAAGGCTTTGCCAAGCCTTGATCTTGTGCTCTCAAAGTAGAGAATTACAAAGAGTTTTCAATCTATAAATGTTGTCTGACTATGTTAACAACCATAGGTTTCCCCACTGCCTATCCCCTTTATGGTCGTGACTTTTCTTTATAAGGTGACATCCTTCATTACATGCACACATGCTCACTTGAATTCTCCCGCACTTGCTTTGCAGATTGATATTATAGGTTTATAGTTAATTTTCGGTCCTTAATGAAATTCTACTCTCTGACTTGCTGGATGCCAACTTTTTTTTTTTTTTAGTTTTTGGGCAGATTAATAAATGATGATGTAAATTGAGCATCTATCTAATTCATCTAATCATGTTGTAGGAGTCCTTTCTGATTGAATAGAGGCTCTGCATTTTGTTTTGGGTCAAGGATAGTGTCAGCATGCTGACCAATTTCCATAGATGCCAATGGCATCTGCATTTAGAAGATATTTGGGGCATAGTTTAATTAATTTCATCAAAGGTTAGATTTTCTGCCAATAGGTTATTAAAATTGTTTAGTGAACTTCTTTGGTTTGTAATTGAAGGATTAAAATTTTCCACCACAATGGATCGTTATACTTCAAGAAGATGTTCGACAAGTTATTCCAGGTTAGTGTTGTTACAACTAGAGTAAAATTAACTGAGATGGATTTATATCAGTTAGTTTCATTTAGCACCTCGGTATTTAAACTCAACGTTTTGTCCAGGCTGAGTGGAAACCTGAGTCCCCTGATAGGTTTGGTGAAATTACTGAACTTATGAAGTCAATTGACTCATTAAAGGTTGAAGAAACCAAACCACAAGGTTCTATTTCTTGTATAATTATGAACTTATTCGATTGTGAATTTATTGCAATTAATTGTTCGGTTTACTAAAGAACCCTGTTTATCTTCTTTTTTTTTTGCTCTAGGGTCATCCTCTAGACAGACTGCATCAAATAACCCTCCAGCAGCTAAACCTGCTGCCTATCGCCCACCACATGCCAAAACTGCAGCTGCCATTCAAGCAGAGGTATATATGCAAACTGCAGCTTGGTGTTCATAGAATTGATTTTATTTTTTTGTCTATGTATCCTTGGTTAGGCTAATCATTTGGATGGGGTTTACATGTATGAAAATAATTCTTTCTCATAAGCTAAAGGGGGTATAGAAACTCTTCCATAAAAGAACGTTTTATCTTTTCCTTATATTCAAAATGTAAGTTAATCGAGTTCTTTCTATCAAGATTGATAAACATTATTTTTGTTTAATATTTATAAGGGAAAATTTAGTCTACTTGCCTTGAGGTTAGGTTAAAATACAAGTAGACTATAGATTTTGAGATGTCTTAAACCCCCTTGAAGTTCTAAATGGTTGTTGTAGAACTCCGTTAAAAGATGTTATTGACCGCTATTGAAGTTTTGTAAAATTATTAATAACCTTCCCTCTAGGATTGGTCTCTCTGTAGTCTCCAAACATTCCCATGGTGTCTTTTTGATGCACTCTCTAGAAATCATAGACTCGACCAATCTCTTGCAGGGTTTAATAATTGGGAAACAGGTTACTGTTTTAGTGTTTAACAGCTTTTCCCTGGATTGTACATATTTCGCTTCTGTTTTCTATGCGCTGTCTGATTTATGCCAAACAATTGCGACACTTATTTCTCTTTTCTTTTTTTTTTTTTGATAAAACAATTGCAGACACTTTTAATATGCCATCTTTTCCATATATGACGGTTCCCAATATACCTGTTAAATATGCTTCTTCATTCAGGGCCTTGAGTAAATGAAGTGATGGATTTTTGTGATAATAAATAAATGCATCCGTAGTTGTTATGTTATATCAGTTAAGTGTAATTGGACTGAATTTATTTATTGTTTTATGTGATTCTAATGGTTTTGATGATCTTGTATTGGAAGCTGTTCGGAGAGAGCCCTACGCAGTAAGTAGACTCACTCTATACTTGTGTAATTGTCCTTAATTAACATAGGCATAGCTGATGTTATCTGAATGTTAGTTAAATTGCTCATGATTTGTTACATACGAATTCAGGGAAATGAGCAAAAATGCGCTCAAAAACAAGAAGAAAAGGGAGAAACAGAGGGAGAAAAAGGCCGCTGAGGGGGCTTCAGGATGAGCAAGTGCTGGATTGTGGTGTAAACATGTAATTTCGAAGTTTAGAGGAAGCTGGTACTATCCCTTGGCTTGGTTTTAGTGTAACAATCTTGGCGGTTTTTTGACTAAATTTTTGTCATGAATTCATTGCTCATAAATGCATATGTTCACGTTAATATATGCATATGATTTTGTATGTGAACGCCTTGGTAGTAGTTTCAATTCAGAGATGAGGAGGATATACTCAACTCAGATTGTATAAAATTTTGACAGAAGAATGAACTTGAACGAATCTTTATGTACTTATATTTTCATTTGATTACAAAATTCAATTGAAATATTTGTCGGAACTAAGGGCCTGTTGTCCGGTAGGTGATTTTATGAGTGTTTTTGTTTTTGTTTTTCAAAAACAATTTTAAAATCACGTTTGTTAAGCGTTTTTTATTTTGTTTTTAAGAAACAAAAACAAAATGAAAAACATAATCAGTATTAAAATTGAAAAACACAGAAGACAACTTAAACATGTTTTCCTTGTTTTTCATTTTGTTTTTTATTTAAAAAAATAAACCGACTAATTTTTTTTCGTTCTTCTTCATTCACAACTGGTTCAGTTCGCCGACCTCCATTCTTCTCCTTCTTCTTCTTCATTCGTGGACTGATTCGCCTTCATTCTTCTTCCTCATTTGTTGACTGGTTGGCCTCCATTCTTCTTCTTCATGACAGAAAATTTGGAGCAACCGACACCAGAGGATCTCACCTCCTCTGGCGTTGGAGCTGCCGATCTGCTCCTCCAAGAGTAGATCCACGAACAATGTTATTATTTACTTTTGATTTTGTTGAGTTTATCATCTCTGAAACTATTTGACATAAATTGTACTGGTTCTTGGGTTTTAGAATTGGCTGACCAAAAGATCATTCTTTGTTGTTTTTGTTTCCTTGTAGAATTTTAATCTGATAAATTTTTATGTATGAGATTCTTTGCTGCTTTTAGTTTCTTTATTTATCGGAATATTGCAGATGGGCTTTGTTTTGGAGTTTATGAGAACTGATCAAGTGTTATTTGTGTTGGCTTTTGATTGATTTGTAATTCCACGATTTCTCTGTTGTGAACTTGTGATATGTTTATACTATTGAAGCATTTTTTTTTTTTTTTTTTTTTTTTTTTTTTGAAAGACGTTAAATCTTTTTCATATAATTTATATTTAATTAAAAATATATATAATTTATAATTAATGTGCCTTTCTTTCAAACAAAAAAAAATGAAATAAAATTTTTATAGCGTATTTACTAATTAGGAATCCCATCCAGGGAAAAGGAATTGAGTTCCTAATTTTGAATTCTAGTGTTTACTGTTTACTATTGTTTTGGGGAATTAAATTCTGTGAACCCCATATATAAATCAAAAATTAAGTTCATGAAAGAAAGAGAACTTGATTCCTCTCACTCACCTTAATAATCAAATTCTCTTTCCTAATTATAAGATGAATTCATATATTATTACTAACATATCCCTACATAAAATAAAATTTAAAAAAAAAAAAAAAAAAAAACTGTGTATATGTTTTTTCATTAATATCTCATATGAAATTATGTTATATATATATACAGAAATTATATTATCAGTTCGAACTAACAAAAGTTATATCAGTTCCTTGCATGTGGGCCACTAGATTTAAATACTTTGACTTGGCTATATGCACTTGTCAGTCAAAGTATTTAAATCCAGTGGCCCACATACAAGGAACTGATATAACTTTTGTCAGTTCGAATTGATAATAGAAAGACTATATATATATATATATATATATATATATATATATATATAGGGGCAGGATCCATGACCTCATTTTCTTACACAATTTTTGATACAACTTCTTACATATTGGATCTTGCTTCTTTTAATGGATAGGATTTAATCTCTTTTATCTTTTCTTATTTAATGTAAACATTGTCTCTCACCTATTTAATATTTATCTCTCTAAAATATTATTATTTTATTAAATTCTCTCACCTTATTTAATTTTGTCTTTTATTTATTTTTCATTTCTTTTCTTTTTTCTTTTACACGTCTTCTTTAATTTACTTGAATCCAGAACATCATCAGTGTGACTTTCACTCTCACTTTTCGGTCCTTAAAATCATTTTATTCTATTTCTTTTTTCTTTTTTCTTTTTTTTTTACTATTCTAATTTCTCAATTTACTTCATCTAAAATGGTTCTATATATAATAAGCAAAAAAAATCACAAAACTTCAATATTCCTTATACACTTCATTTAATCAGAAATGTCAAGGGACCTACCCTAAAGTTTCATAAATGTCAGAAGCCTCTCCTGTTGACGGTGTCTACAGTCTTCCTATTTTCAAACTAGAAAACTCCGCTTGATGGTCAAACTTTAAAGTAAGGTGCGTAAACATCAGCACCCCCAGTTTTATACAAATATTGTCACACAAGTTCAACAGTACCTGTTATTGAGACACTTTTGATAATTCTTGTTGGGGTTGGAAACAAGCCTTCGAATATATGTGGTGGATGAGGCCTTCGGTGGCCTAATGCGGTGGTTGAGTATCTCCTACAAGTACAGAAACAAAGACACCATTAGGTGGTCAGTGTTTGGGGGGTTCGTTGGGGGACACCCTTCGATGTTTAAGTCAGATCTTTCATTTTAATACCGAATGATGAGTCAAGTATTTTCCAAGTAAAAAGTAAGAAAAAAAGTTACCTTAGATGGAGGTGAAATGGGTTTATATAGTGCCTCGTCAGACGTCAAGACTGTCATGTCTTCACCTTATTGGTTGAGCTTGACAAGTGTCACGAGTGATCGAGGTGACAAGTGTTGCTCTACATGTAATTCCACTGATGTCGGCTCAATGGATTAAACTTCCAAATAGGGGACTATATGACTCCGACATGAGATCTGAAGTAGTATATCGGTGGTATGTTTTTGGTAGTTTAGTGTCTGAGTTCCGTAAATACGACCAACAGTTTTGATTGCATCAAACAAATGCATGTTGAAGGTCTTCAGGGGTTGTTGTCTCAATGTGTTCATGCTTTACAAGCCACCAGTGAAATAACTTTTTCGTGCATCTCTCATTTTTATTATGCTTATAAATGTGCCCCACCAGAAAGGGAATAAAGATTGTTTTCTTTTTGGATTCCGAGGATGAGCCGATTGATCCTAACATCATTTACGGGGCTCAAAAATTAAATGACACTTTTTAGTGAGTGTTTTGCTGGTTTAGCACTACAATAATAACTTAAGTTTAAATAATTCCTAAAATCAGATTTGAACAAAAATACCTCTCACATTAGGGCCCATCAGCTTTATACCATAAATCAGTTTCTTTTATTTTTTTTTAGTTTTTTCTTTTAATCTGTGTCTTGACCATCGACAAACCTCGAGAGTGAAACTCGATCGACACGATGACTGTGACGACAAAGACTACGACGGCAACCGCAAAACGCTAGCGACACCATGACGAGAGTGTTGTCAGGAAGAGGAGATAAGCGATACCCACTTCCTGATTTTGAGATTTAGGCTGTATTGTGAATGTTTTGTAAATTTTTTGTTGTATTTGAATTTGAATGGGATTTGTGGTGAATGAATAACACGGTGCTATATAAACTTAAGTTAATAACATGGTGTTAATCATAAAAGGGAAGCTGAATTTGGTGCTATTTAGACCCATTTCCTCATCATTTATGGTGGATGGTCGATGCAGGGCCAGAAATTGGAGCCACCTGATAAAACAAGGAAAGCAAGAACCATTAAAACTATCATAATTTAAGGGGCAAGAATTTGCATAAGAAATTGAGTAATTTTTGGGGTTGCCGATAAAGAGGAAATGTATTATTAGCAGGGTTTGTAAAATCGACATATCCACCGATATATCCATATTTTGGAGGGACCGATATCGAAACATGAGTAATATCCAATATCTAGCAAATATCCGGTCGATATCGAAATATCTATAAAAATCTCCCGATATTCCCAAAATATCCCGATATTCCCAAAATATTGTGAATTTCATCCCCAAATCCAGGGATATTTTGCAAAAAAAAATTAATCTTAAAACACTTAAATTATTGTTCAAATAATCTATATTGAAAATTATTTTGAAAAGAAGCATTAACAAATTTTATTTCGGATTGTTTATCATTTATAATTAATATTTAGTATGGTATTTAATTATTTATACTAAAATTAATATTTTTTATTCTTCTACCTTACTATTTGAACCCAAAGTAACAATATAGAGACAATATTGAGGATAATTCAGATCTTTTGAAAACCGTACATATTGTCTATTCGCAATTAGACCCTGAAGCTGCAAGGATTGCTAATTTTGGAAATGAGGTAAAAAGTTACAACTTACAATCAATTTTATAATTCCAATATTATAACTTCTTTGCATGAGAGTATTGTGTCATTTACTCATATTTATATATATTATTTACATATTGATTTTATGAGTCATGAATGTAGCTCATATACTTTAAGGATGGAAAGAAAAGTTTTAGTGAACGAGCAGTCATAGCAGCTATAAGCAAAATGCAACCAGGTATATAAGTTTTATTACAAAAATCTATGTAATAATAATAAATAATAATATCATTGAAATGGTATTCATACTTATAATACTTAATAATTTTAATTGCAGCCAATTGGTGGGTAATGTATGGAGATTGTGCTTTATCATTGCGTGCAATAGCAGTTCGCATATTGTCACAAACAGCATCATCTTCTGCATGAGAAAGAAATTGGTCTACATTTGCTTTAATCCACACAAAACAAAGAAACTGTCTTGCATATTCTAAGTTTGAACAACTTGTTTATTGTTATTATAATATGAAGTTGAAAATTAGGGATATGGCAGCTGGAAAAGATAAAGTAGATGAAACTGATTTTATAGATCTACTTCAAGTAACTGCTGAAGTAGGGGACGACAATGAGAATCATTTTTTTGACTGGGTTAGATCTGCCTGTTTGGATGATGATGAGAGAAATCCTGATCCACAAATTGCTTCTTATGCTCGAGACATGGGAATAAATGTTGAACAAGTGATTAGAGAAGAAGTTGGTGTAGATCGTGGAGTTACTGTTAGTAGTTCTTCCGATGACCAACATACCTCTGATGGAAATAGTGGAGGAAAAGATGATGGAGATGATGGAGGAGGTTGGGATTCTAGTGCAAGAGGTTGGGATGCTGGTGCAACAAGTTGGGATGTTCGTGCCAGAGGTTGGGATGCTAGTGCAACAAGTTGGAATGCTAGTGCAACAGATTGGGATACTCATGCTAATTTTGATCAAAATCATGGTAGACAACATGGAGGAACAAGTCAAATTGATGAAGATTCTTTGAATATGTCTCTCTCCTCAATGAGTATGGGCATTGAAAATGGTTCTTTGAGTAATTCATAGACAAGGTCAAGTTCTAATGTACCATATTATGGTAGTTATGGTAGATGCAATATATATGATTATCCTTCTCCACAAATGCCATATGCAATACCTATACATGCAGATCAACAATATCCACCAAGTTGGGTAAATCCAAACTACCCAATTCATGGATCAGTTGGAAGAGATCAAGCAACATACATGTGGCATATTAATAACTACTTTGAAAACTATGCTAGCACATTTTCCTGGGAAAATTATTGTTCGAATCAATATAGAAATTTATCTTATATATTTGAACCAGCAAGGAATTCATTTTGGTTTTAAATTTCAAACATGCAATGTATTATTATGTATGAATTATGATTTATGATAGAATCTTGGAAGTATGGAACTATATATATTTTATTGATAATTTTGCTTATTAAATATTTAATCTTGTATATAATATTGTAAAAGTGAAACAAAATATTATTCTATTAAATACTCAATTTTAAAAATTATATACAGACTCTATATATGTTATAATTTATAATAAACACATAATTATGCTAATTTATCATTGAAATATGATTCATTTGATGTATAATTATTTGTTTAAGTTTGTCCTAAAGTTTCACAAAAAAATTCTAAACTTTAGATGTAAATATCCATCATTTTGTTAATTTTTTACCGAATATCCACCGATATCGATAATATCCCCGATATATCCATAAATTTAGAAGCCCGATATGGATATCGATACCGATATTTTATTCCTTGATTATTAGAGAATATGAAGGTGTGTGATTGCAATTAATCCAGGCATAGCAAACGAGGCGTAACTAGGGATGGTTTTTTCTCCATGGGGCCTCCACCCCATGGGACCCCATTGGGGTTTTGGGGGCAAATTTTGTCAACAAATAGGTTTTAGGGGTAGGGGTGGGGGTGGGGGTGGGCCCCCATTTTATAAATGGGGGAGGTGGTGTGGGACCCCCTATCCCATTCCCCCATTTTTCCAAATATATATATATATATATATATATATATATTTTATTTTATATCTAAAGTCTAAAGTCTAAATAATAATAAATAAATAAACTAATATATTAATAAGGTCAAACTAGAGATTGAAATAGTCGGATTTTAAATTCTGAATTCAAATTTTCGAATTGGGAATAGACATGGCTACGGTTCCGGTTTTGGCTTCCGGCTTCCAACTTCCAGTTCCGACCGGTTCGATTCCAATTTTTTTTTTAATTTAAAATAATTAATATAAAAATTAAAAAAACATATTAAATCAGTATATTGGGAATTAGGGAATTAGGAAAAGGGATAATTAAAAAAAAAAAAGAAATAAAAAATTCTGATTGCAACAGTGGCCCAACAGTTGCTTAAAAAAAATTAAAATCCTAATAATCTGATTGCAATTTGGGCTTGGGCACTTGGGCACTTGGGCTTGGGCAATTTGGGCTTGGGCACTTGGGCTTGGCCCACAGTGTTGGTTTAAAAAAAAAAAAAATTAATGTATGAACCATCGGCTTGGAATCGCCGGTTTGGAACTGTTGGCTTGTGTCCGGTTTTTGGAAATGGTGAACCTAAACCGGAACCTTAATGGTTTTGGTTAGGTTTCAGTTCGAACCAAAACCGAAAATTTTGATTCTAGTTACGGTTGAAACAGTGTGAGGTTTGGTTCGAACTAAACCGCAGTCACCTCTAAGAGCAACTCCAACATACTCGTTAATTGAGGTTGTTGGAAAAGTTAGATGAGCCATATCTGATGTGGCTCCAACACACTCGTTAAATAGTATTCTTCAATTGAGAAATTATTTCTCACTTTTCAATATTACTGAATAATTTCTCACTCTTAACAATTTTATCTGATTTTAAATTTAACAACTCTTTCTAATTTCAAATAGCTCTATTAAATGCTTTTATTAAAATACTATAAGATTATTTTATTTGAAGAGTCTTTTGGAATGAGTTTTCTTTTCTCACTCTTCAAATTTTCACATAAGTAAATCGATATTTGAAGAATGAAATTAAAAAAGGTTTTAGGGTTGCTTAAGGTTTAATTTGGAATAGACCCCACAACCATCTCTGAGCGTGACGACAATTCCGTCAAATAAGATGCTATATTATTGCAGTAGGCAGTAGGCAGTAGGCATTAGGTGGTAAGTAAATTGTAATAAATGTGTAGGTACTAGAGTACTAGGTACCCTCTGGCACTGACTCATTCATTTTAAAAAGTCAGACTCAAAGTACACCCTGAAGTCTGAACCCAATTGGCTCTGATTCTTATAAAAAAATAAAAAAAAGGTTAATGATTGGACCAAACTGCTTGAAATGGGCTACCTACAAGCATGGGTTCCTACTTCCTGCATGCATGTCCCTTCCATATTCCAAAAGGAGACTATTATCTATGTATTTTCAATCCCAAATGTTATCGGCTATTTGCTTCTGATTAGAGCATCTCCTCGGGTGTATAAGGCCATCTCCAACCAATTTTTATTTCATCAAAATGAATAATAAATTGGCTCTAACCGATCTTCAAAATGAAGATTGGTTTTGGTTTTTCAAAATTGAAGATCCAATTTTGGATCTTCATTTCACTATTTCATTAAAATAATATTATTTTTCTTCTTATCTCCTTTTTCATATTTTTAATTAAACTCAATTAATTATATATAATTTTAATGTATAAATGTAATCAATATAAAAATTATACCATTAGAAATATTTTGTTGAGATCTTTCAACCGAGTATAATATTGACTATATTTTAATTATTTTTTAATTTTAAATTTTTTATTAATGAAATAATAGGTATTTTAATTTAAAACAAATGTTTTCAAATCATCAATTTTTATATGTAATTAACATATATCATAATAATTAACTCAAAATATTTTAGTAAAACCAAATAATAACATTAACATTCTTAAATTAAAATATTACAATGGAAAAAAAAAAAGTACATTGAAAATGAAAATAAAACTAATAAAAATAAAATTGAAACTTAAAAGTTAACATTTGTATTATGATAAGTCATCTCCACTCCAACCATAGTAATTTGGAAACCGATCAAAACTACTAAAATTACCCGACGACCCACCTTGAAATTGCCCGGAACTATTAAAATTGTCATGGATAATGTTAGCAGATGATCTTTGTTTATTAAAAAGTATTACATGTAAAAATAATTAGGTGTGACAAATTATAAAAAAGATTAGAAAAATTTAGATGTAATAAAAGTGAGCAAATTATTATCTAATAAGATAATGTAGAGAAAACAATTTTATTAAAGAAAGTTTGAAATATTATTTATAAAGTAAAATAATAATATTTTATTATTTAGAGATTGTAAAATGAAGAATAGTTGGAGTAGTAAAATTATGAAGATAGAATATTCCAGGAATATTCCATTTTTAGTTTTCAAATTGAAGAAAAAATTGAAGACTGGTTGGATATAGCCTAACACCAAATTTACACCAATTTAATACTAAAAGAGCATCTTGGGAGAATATGTTTACATCAAAAAAAATTCCACTCCAATGTTATATACCAAATTTTACACTAAAAAAACATCTTTAAAGAATATTCTCCCAATAAATCCTTAAATTATTGTAAAATTTTAAATTGGTTAAATGTATAATTAATAAGTAAATTAATTAAATTTAAAAGGTATATCAATATTTGTGTCAATTTAAAGATCTCAACAAGTTCTTTCCAACGGTATTTTTTTTATAATACATATTGTTATAATTAAGTATTAAATTGTTATATTAGTAATTATAAAAAATATAAATAAAAGACTAATGTGACATTTACAATATAAATAAATAAAAATAAAAGATAAGGATTTGGTGTAGCTACGGTACACCAAATTTGGTATGCATCATAGCTACACCATTTTTTTTTTTTTTTTTTTTTGGTGTGTTGGTTGGAGTTGAATTTTACATTAATTAATTAATAATTATTTATTTATTTAGTATAATGATGAGCATCTACAATTTTACACCAATTTGGTGTTAAAAGAGATTTTTGGAGAATATGTTTACACCAATTTTTTTTTCATATCAAATTTTACACCAAATTTTTTTCCATGCCAAATTTTACATCAAAAGAGCATCTTTAAAAATATTCTCTTAATAAATCTTTAAATTATTATAAAATTTTAAATTGGTTAAATGTATAATTAATAAGTAAATTGATTAAATTAAATATGTATATCAATATTTGTATTATTTTAAAAATCTAATGAGATCATTCCAATGGTATCTTTTTTGAGAATACATATTGTTATAATTAAGTATGGGAGGGTTAAATTAGTAATTTTAAAAAATAAAAATAGATTGATATGACATTTACAATAATAATAATAATAATAAAAAGGATTTGGTGTAGCACACCCTTTTTTTTTTTTTTTTTTTTTTTTGTTTGTTTGTGTTTTTGGTGTGTTGGTTGGAGTTGCTCTTACAATTACCGGTAACGCCATCTTTGATGGAGAGTTATATGTCTATTTTAAATTTTTAACTATCAAAATCATCCTCCAATGGAGATTTAAGGTGATAGTTAAAATAAGTTGAGAATTATTTGATTTGAGTTATATTTAGTAAAGGAGAGGGTGAGAGTGAGAGTTATATGGTGGGACCCATGTGTTGGATGAATTAAATAGTAATATTTTTGGTTTTTTTTGGACTCATGCTATAATTAAGAGAGAAGAATGTGTAGGATCCGGTTGGATTTGTCGATGGTTGGAGATACACGGATCCGATTTGATGACTGTTAAAGATGCACAGATTAGATTGCTAACCGTTAGAGATGGACGGTTTATTATTTTTTAGACATTAAAATTTGAAACATATATATTTTTATCCAAAAAAAATATAAAAAATTATAGAAAAATACAAAAGGCCTAGTTTTCCAAAATTGCCTATATATACTCAATTCCCACATAATAATTTGTGATTTACATTTATGTTCGTGCTTTCA
This sequence comes from Acer saccharum, assembly GCA_030490815.1. Taxonomy (NCBI): domain Eukaryota; kingdom Viridiplantae; phylum Streptophyta; class Magnoliopsida; order Sapindales; family Sapindaceae; genus Acer; species Acer saccharum. The sequence goes on along the minus strand of CM059869.1, from coordinate 19,243,018 downwards.
ATTTACATGTAAATGCAATTTTTCATTATATTTGTGTTTATGTTTAGTATTTTCTAATCTATGAAATTTAAATTTACAATGTTTCCTTATTTAAAAATTAAATTTTTTAATGTTATCAAACTTGGTAATAATTTATAAATATATTAAATATTAGTACCATTTTAAAGATCTTATTGAGAAATTTACAATGGTATTATTTTTATCAATATTAAAGTTTATAAATTACAATTTATTGACCACTTATTATAAATTAGACATAATTAAATTTGTTATAAAAATATCACTCTCAACACCACTGGGGCAAAAATACATATAAGTATCACTCTAGTATTATTTGAGACCCAAATATAATTATAACTCTCACTCTCCATTGGAGATGGCCCAAATTACTAACTTTATTTCAATTTTCTTAAAATAGTAATAACAATATTATTAATTTAAGCACCTAACTCCAACAAATACTTAATAATAATGAAATTATTAAATATATATATATATATATATATATATATATTAATTTAAATCCAAACATTATTATAAATTGATTGACATAACTGAAAAATATTACACCTAATAATAATTAGATAATGCATGGTTAATAAAGAATCAATTTAAAATATTGTCAACAATATTAAAAACAATCAATTTTAACTTGTATTTGTTGTGCGTATGTCTACGTATTCAAATATACATGTGAGAAGTAGACCAAAACAGCAAGTTAAATAATGATAATGTCTTGGGACATGTTTTTCTTCCTTATCCAACTTGTCCCTTCAACTCCCACTGTATAACATAACACAATTGAAAATGCATCCCCACCACACCACACCAATCCATCATTATTTCTTTTTCTTTTTTTTTTAATTATAAAAACCTCCCCCAAACAGTGCATGATTAAGACCCACCTCCACCTATATTGGGTTATCTGGTCCCTAGTTGTGCATTGTGAGGTACTGCAATCTATTTTATTTTATTGTATAATATTATATAACACCTTATTAAACTGGAGAGGATTAAATTAAGGGGTAAATACACTGACCTTCCCTAAAGTTTGTCATAAATACAATAAAAAAGTGAATATATATTTATCTATTCATGCTTTTAAAATTGAACTAATAAACTGATAGTTATTAAAATTAAAAATGAAGATAATCTTTTTATATATATAAAAAAAGGAAAGTAAAAGCTACTACAAATAATTTAAAATTTAGAAAAAAAATTATTAAAAAATTATATTTATAAAACAATAATGCAATTTTAATTTAACAATGAAGATAGTTTAAATAGTAAAAAAAAAATTATAAAGATAATTAGAAAAAATAAAATAAATAAATATAAAATTATTATTTTTAATTTATATACCATTGAAAGGATTATATTCAGTTAATTTAATTTAATTGTTTTTTATAAAATATTATCCTCATTTTTAAATTTTAACAACTAATGGTAATTTAATCTTTTTATTAGTTCAATATTAAGAGTATCGGAGGTCTGAATATATAAATGTACATTTACTCTTTAGTTGCATTTATGCTAAACTTCAGGAGAGGACACTGTATTTACCCTTGTATTACATCTTATATTTGATGATACGCTGCATTAGATTTTACATAGTGTTTAGCGTGTGATTGTATTGTTTAATGTTATGTTGACTTGTAAAGTAAATTTAATAACTTAGATATATTTAACTTGGATAATAAAATAATTATTCAATTTTCATGGAATAAACATATTAGACTTATTATTAGTTAAAAAAATCAAACAAATATTTCTGTAAAATTTAAACACCATAACATTTATTATTTTTCAAAAACTCTCAATACTTTTTTTTTTTTTAGCTATTACAATATTTCGGGATTGTGGAAAGGGGCCTGACTCAAACCTAGGGGCGGAGCCATAAAATCTTATTTAGGGGACCAATGTAATAAACTATAATATTTTGGAGGTCAAAGTAAAATTTTACAAAATTATATATTAATGGCTACTTTGGTATTGCTGTAACTTTTATAATAATCACTGTTAACTGTGCTATTAACATATATTTGATTAATTGTATTTTTAAAACTACTGTATAGCTCAAAAGTAATATATATATATATATATATGTGTGTGTGTGTGTGTTTGGTAATTTTATTATAAAAGTGCTGAAATTAGTTACAATGACTAAAATATGTATGATTTTAGAACCCAACTTCATTTTATTATGGGAAAAGATCGTTTTCCCCCCTGAAATTAAACTATTAGAAAGATAAGGACAGGGTTTCCCGAAATTAGCCAGTCTCCCCCCTGAAACGAAAATAATATCCAAACACCCCCTTCTGTTAGAATTTCCGTCCAAAATATGCATTGACCGTCAGTCTCACGGTCAAATGACCTTTTTATCCTTAATAAAACAAAGAAATGACAATTTAACCCTCCAATTATTTATTAAATGAAAATATATTAAAAAAAAGAAAAAAAATTTAAAAATTTAAAAACAAAAAAAAAAGATTGATCTCCACCGTCCATCTCAAAGATGAATGGTGGTGATATTTTTTTATTTAAATTTAAAAATAAAAATTAAAAAATTATAAACAATTAAAAATAATAATAATAATAATATAATTAAAAAAAAAAAAAACAAAAAAAAAAAAGATTGATCTCCACCGTCCATCTCAAAGATGAACGGTGGAGATATTTTTATTTAAATTTAAAATTAAAAACAAAAAAAATAAAAAAAAATTGTGGTCCTAAATCCACCACCATTTAATAATAATAATATTTACATATCAACAAATAAAATAAATCAAAAATAAAAAATAAAATAAAACAAAAAGAAAAACAATCATCATCTCTTCTCCATCAGACAACCACCATCTCCAACACACCCAAACCCTAACTTAATCCTTCACAACCTAAACACCAAACCCACCAAACCCTAGTCGCCGCCGCCACCACCACTCAAAGACCAAACCCTAGCCGCTGCCCCTACGTGCGCCGATCCTTTTCCAATCGATGAAATCGACAATCGATCTCCTTCCGGCCGACGCAACGCATCTTCCTTTCCCTATTTTCCCCATACTTTCTCTTTCGCTGATCCAATCCACACGCCGCCTCCACCACCACTACTGACGATATCGTTGTTAACGGCTCCATCACACCAAATCCTTCAACGATAGGAAAGGTGAGGAACTCGTAAAGATCGGCGGTAGTGGATTTGGTGGTGGTGGCACGGATTTGTTTCTGGGTTGGTGTTGGTGTTGGTGATTGACAATGGGTGTGGGTGGTTTGGTTTGGTTTGGAGGTGATGAAGGGCGGCTAGGGTTTGGTGATGAAGTTTGAAGTTTGAATTTTGATGGTTGGATCTGATGATGGTTAGCGTCTGATGATTGTAGTTTGTAGTGGATGATTGTAGTTTGAATCTGATGATTGTAGCGTCTGATGATGGTTGGACGTGGATCTGATGATGGTTGAATCATGTAGATATTTGTTTTAATTTTTGTTTTTAATTTTGAGAATTTTTTTGGGCATTGAAAAAAAATCATGAAATTTGATGGTGGTGGAAATGGTGTTTTCTAGAAAAATGATGGTGGTGGAGGTTGTTGTGTGGTGGTGGCTAGATGATGATCATGATGAGAGAGACGGTTCTTAAATATATTATTATTATTATTAAATTTAAATAAAAAATAAAAAAGTAATTATAAATATCAAATGAAAATATATTAAAAAAATCAGCTTTCCTATTCCCATGGTGAGATTACGAATTTATCCCCCAACAGTAACGGTCAACCCTTAATAAACCTCAGGGGGGAAAATGATTAAATCCCTTTTATTATTAATTATATATATTAAATCAATATTTAAGTAGAATATTTAAATTAGAAAAAAAAAATCCATAAGAACAATAAAAATATTTTTTAAAGATTTTATAAATCAAATCAATATTTAACTAGAATATTTAATTTTGAGATGAGCTTGACTTCATAAGGATAATAATGATATTTTAAAAGATTCATTAAATGCTAAAATATATTATTTCATAATTACTTTCAAAAAGTAACCCCTACCTACTTCTAAAAATCACTATCAAAATTTATCAGATTATCAATTAATCACTTTTTAAAGTTTTACAAAACGTCATTTTATGTCAAAATTATAAAATAAGTTGATTTTAACTTTAAAAGGCAATACCAAAATGGCCCTAAATATATACCTTTTTAAGTGAGATTTGTGTTTTTTTTTTCTAGAGGGGGGGCTATAGCCCGAGCTTACCATGGCACTGATCCTACCTCATCTGTTCAAAAATTCTCTTGCTTATACATTCACAAATGAACTACTTAGGCCTTGTTTGTTTTGATGTATTGTACTGTATTAGGTAATTAAAATGTACTAAAACAATACAATACAGTGTTTATAAAATGTACTAAAATAATACAATACAATGTTTGTTGCAAACACTGTATTGTATTGTTTTAGTACATTTTAATTACATAATACAACAAACACCATATTAGCTAATATATTATATTTGGTGGTATTATGTTGTATTGTATTAGAAACAAATTTTTTTTTTTCAACAAATATGGAATTTTGATGAAATATGTGTTATATTGTTAATATTTTTTTACAATTTCAAAATTATATAGGAAATATTTATTTTATTTATAAAAATATTATTTATTTAAATTTTTGTTTCAATTAAAATAAATATTTATTGATTTATTCATGGTAAGGATATTTAAAATTAATTATTAACTATTTTTTTTAAAATATTATATTTTTATGATATAATAAAATACAATAAAGTCATGTAGGAATAACGTAATACGATATAATACCGTGCATCACCAAACACATGGTTGTATTAATGATAATACAGTCTAATACAATACAGTACAATCTAATACAGTCCAATACAGTGTGCCAAACAAACCCTTAGTTGTTAATGTTAAAAAAGACGTTTACCAACCCTATAACAATTATAGGCCATATTTGTTACCATGTATTGTATATTGTATTAGACAATTAAAATGTATTAAAATAGTACAAAACAATGTTTGCATAAGAGTATGTTTGTTACCATGTATTGTATTGTATTAGATAATTAAAATGTACTAAAATAATATAATACAGTATTTGGTGCATATTTTAGTACTAATATAATGTAGGGATAATTACCCCTGTGGTCATCGAATTGATGACACACTATCAAAATGGCCATTATATTGGAAAGTTGTTCCAAAATGGCCATTTTTGATGAACTTTGTGACACTAATGGTTATTCCATCCAATTCCATCCAATGAGTGGCATTTTGGTAAATAAGGGGATGACATCAATTTAATTTAGATTTTTTTTTTGAAATCAATTTTTTCTTTTGTTTTTTGAAACGAATAATTATATTTAGTATGTATATATATATACATATATTTATATATATATATACAGAAATTCTATTATCAGTTCGAACTGACAAAAGTTATATCAGTTCCTTGCATGTGGGCCATTAGATTTAAATACTTTAACTTGACTGTATGCACTTATCAGTCAAAGTATTTAAATCCAATGGCCCACATACAAGGAACTGATATAACTTTTATCAGTTCGAACTGATAATAGAAAGACTGTATATATATATATATATATTTACACACATTAAATATAATTATTTTCAAAAAAAGAAAAAATTGATTTACAAAAAACATCTAAAATAAATTAATGTCATCCACTTATTTACCAAAATGTCACTCTTTGAAAAAATTGATTTCCAAAAAATATCTAAAATAAATTAATGGCATCCTCTTATTTACCAAAATGTCACTCATTGGATGGAATGAGATGGAATTGGATGGAATTTAATGGAGTGGCCATTACTATAACAAAGTTCGCTAAAAATGGCCATTTTGGAACAACTTTCCAATCTAGTGGCTATTTTGATAGTGTGTCATCAATTCAATGGCCACCGAGGTAATTATCCCTATAATGTAACTATGGAACAATGATGCAATAGAGCAATTATTATGGATAAGCCGATACCATATCACGAGCAAGACCAAACATTTGTATTGTTGTATTGTATTGTTAATACAAAATAAGTTTCTTGTCCGGTCGTGCCCACATGCCACCAAATCCACTCTTTAACATGTTTGAGATAACTTAAAACCTAATTCCTTTTAAATGAAAAACCAAACTTCATTGCATTTCAAAGTGAGTAATTTTTTGACTCCAATTTGTTTATTTATTTACTTGATATCATTTTTGTTTTACTTTTACAATACTTTGGAATTGGGTGAGGGGATGCCTTGAATTCAGCACTTCATGGACGTGGGTATGATGGGCTTACCTCTAAGCAAACCGCATCGTGTCTACCCGATATTCTATTGATTAATAATAGTAGTTTTTTTCAAGACATAAATACCCAAATTTCTATTTCATAAAACAATTAAATAACAATTGTTATATAAATAAATGTTTTAACCATACATAAAATTTCTGGATTAGATGTCCTTTCTAACTCAACATTAGATATATGTAATGGATGAGATTAAATATATAAATAAATAAATCCAATTTGTTTTTTCATTGTTCTACACAAAAATAAATATATAAATAAATAAATCCAATTTGTAAATACATATATATATATATATATATATATATATATATATACAGTCTCGTTCTCATGCGGACGTCCGCATATAACTTCATGAGGATATTAAAAGTGAGCCACTAGTTTTGATAAATGCATACATACTTGAGTCAAAGCATGTAAAATTAGTGGTTCACATTCAATATTCTCATGAAGTTATATGCGGACATCCTCATTTGAAAATTTATATATATATATATATATATATATCATGATTTTATTAAGGGGTAAATACATTGAAACCTCTTAAGTTTGGTATAAATGCAACTAAGGAGCAAATATACGTTTATCTATTAAAACCCCTATACTCTTAAAATTGACAAATAAAAGACCAAATTGCCCAATATATTAAACTTTAAAATGAAGATAATATTAAAAAATAAATAAATAAATAAATAAAAAATAAAAAAAAACAGTAAAGACTAGTACCAATAATTTAAAATTTTAGACCTTGTCTACTCTTAATTATGGATAAGTTGATGAAGGAGAATTTTCGAAATTTTCAATGGAATATAAATTAAAATAGAATTTTAAAATGAAAAAAATAAAAAAACTATTTTAAAATTTTTAAAATTATCTTCATTTATATATATATATATATATATATATATATATATATATTTATTTACATATTTACTATTTTAAAATAAAATTATGAGTAATTTTGAAAAGCAGGGGAGGTCTGAGTAGATAAATAAATACTCCCTTTTATTAAAGACTCGAGTAGAAAAGGACTGTCCATTCATATTAACATAATTCACAATGATAATATATATATATATATATATAAGTCTTTTTTTTTTTTAAATTCTTTATAATAGGATTGTAGAGACCTGCAAAGATTAGATAATACATGTGTAGGTCCAGATATCTACTTCCACAAACCGGGAGAAAACTCTTCATACATACTTATAAAATGCGCATGGTGTGACTTGAACCTCTCATCACCAATGTGGAAGGAAGGTGCACTACACCTATGTTACGAGAAGAAGTGTAAAAAAGTCTTTCTAGTTTGATGAAATCTTTAAATTTCATGAGGTGATTTTATATTTTCAAATTGGGGAATTACAGTTTGGACCTTATATTTTAAGGAAACCTCACCTTATTACCGCACTTAGGTGTATTATGGTATGTAGTCCTCATATTTTTGGAAATATATCAAATTGATCCCTTTGACCAAAGAAAGTGACAAACAATTTAAGAGAAATGTGAAAAATACGATTTTACTCTTTGTGGTAGCCAAAAATTGACCTTGGGCCCAACAGTTAGGCCCACATCTATTTTTTGTAAAACTGGGTCAAGCCCAAGCACGAAGGTTCAGCCTAAGGCCTAAGTAGCTATATCCATCAGTTTTCGTTGAGTATTGACCAAGTCAGGTAGTTATCAAATAAAAAATAACTGCCCAACTCAAGTTTGACTCAATCAGAAGATCAAATCCCATGAAATCAAGGAAGGATCTCGGGGATAATGCCCATGATTAATCATGAAACAACCCAAGCTTGAGAGTTATAAATATCGCCCTTCTCTTGTTAAGAAGGGGTTCTAAATTTTCTCCAGCAACACAAGCTTACTTACATACTGAAACTCTGCCAAAGTTCCTCCTTCAGCCACCAGAATTATTCATCCATGACACTCTAATCATCTAATTCATCAATTGTTACTTTCTTGCATCCAAGTTTCACCATCCTAACCTATCTCTATGCTCTTGTCACTCTATCAAAGCTTTAATTGCTTCAACGAGCGCTCAACATGACTAACGAGCGTATTACGGTGATTTGCTATTCAAATATTCAATATATCAGTATTTTCAATTAGTTTGTTATTTCATTCAATAATATTCATATTCTATGAATATATCACTGACTTGAGCGTCGGAGAGTCTCCAAAGAGACCACCCCCACTCGCTCCTTTTTTCGTTTCTTTGTTTTACAGGCTTCTTGAACGGTCAACGACTCTTCCTCTGTCTAGCTCTATACACATGTTGCATGTGTTCGCATTAAAATAATTGTAGAGCGATCCCCTACACCCTTCAAAATTAATTTGAAACATTGAAAAAAAAAATCTTTTTAATGGATCTCTACCATCCATCGTTAAGATGGATAGTGGAGATCAAATAAAATTTAAAAGAATTGCAAATTGAAATCCAAAAATATAAAAAATTAAAAACTGAAATCCAAAAAAATAAATTGAAAACTAATATATATATATATATATATATATATATATTCATCTCCAACCATCCATCATTCTGATGGACGGTGGTGATTAATTAATAATAATTTTTTTTAAATAAAAATAAAAATAACTAGTGTAGATTGGATCTCCACGTATCCAAGCAGTCTTGGCACTCATTGAAGCTCAAATCACCCACGCATTGTGCGACGCCGTTTACGTTACTAGACCCACCCATCCAGTACAACACGTCATCACGCGGGGTCAACCCGTCCGAGTCATACGCTGTCAACGACCCACGTTTCTTGACAACCACCGTCTTGTCTTCCACACCCATAAATAAAATGTTATTGTACTTGACGAAACAACCTTTAGGCTGCAACACGCTGTCGGATGAGTAGAGGCATAAGGTGCCTAGTTGACTCACAGTATAGGCGTCTCTGGCTAAAAACTAAGGGAGGCTGGAGCCTCATCGATTCACGACGGGGTGAAACCTCCCTCGCCGTGCCTCCCCCCTTCGCGGCTGGGAGGATGGAGATCCAATCTAGAGAGATTGAATCTCCATAATTTTTTTTTAAAAAAATTATTATTAATTAATCACCAACCATCCATCACAATGATGAATGATTGGATATAATTTTATTTTTTTAGTTTTCAATTTTTTTTAAAAACAATTGTTTTTTTTATTTTATTATTTGATCTCCACCATTCATCTCAAAGGTGGGTGATGGAGATCCATTTAAAAATATATATATTTTATTTACAAATTAATATTATATAAACAAAAATTGTATTTGCAAAATTAATATCATATAAAAAAATTGTCACGTCACCAAACATTAAAACATGACAAAAGTACTGTTTTACCCTGGACCAGTTAACTTTAACTAACGGTTGACTAGCTAAAGGACCAATTTGATGTATTTCCAAAAGATGAGGACCAAAGACCCTAATACACCTAAGTAGGGTAAGAAAGTGAGGTTTCCTTAAAAGATATAGACCAAACTATAATTCCCCCTTTCAAATTTGGAAAACTATACATGCCCTATATGTATATATTATAGGGGGTCGACCTACGGATTATGTGGATCGGGTCGGATTTGTATTAGGCCCAAGGCAACTTGGTTGATCCTATCGAATAGGGGATGTTGTCTCCTCTATTAACCTGCAAAAGATTTAGTATGTCGATCGAAACTTGTTGTCTTCTTGGTCGAACCTGCAAAAGAACAATAACAAAAGCAAAGATAAAGAAAGCAATGAAAATGGGGACCAGATTATTAGCCTTAGGCGTGCTTAGGTTAAGCAATTGTTGCGTGAGAACCGTGGTAGTGATTTGGATCAAATTCCAATAGCCGGAGTGAATGTGATCAGAATTTCAGTACGCTTGTAAGCTTTGTTTTTAGTCAAGAATTCCAAGAGAGTTCATTGTGGCTAAACTTTTCATTTATAGGCCAAAAATCCATCCTCCAACGTTCACTTCCTCCATATCAATAGCGGGCATGATTCAGGGAGAGATTTTCTCTCCTTTGAATCAACCGTTGCCTACTTGTTATAACTGACCATTTTGACTTGGTTTTCAAACGGCCAAGTGTCATTAATACAACCCTTGGGTCGACTCGAAGTAAGTGGGCCTGGACCCTTTTTAGCATGAGGATTTGGGCCTTTTTACGTTTGGGCCCATGGACCATTTTTAGCTACCACAGTTTGTCCCACACTCTCTAAAGATGAGATCGCCAAATTTAGAGAGTGATTTTTGTTGAGTCATCCGTGCAGTCGACTTGATGTCGATTTGGGACAAGTATCAGAAGTGTTTCTTGAGGGATCATTTTTATTGAGTCGAATAGTGGATCGACCAAGTGTCAACCAGATTTTAGTGATGTAGAACCTCTTGAGATGGTTTGACGTTCGACGATTTTGTACATCGTAAGGATGGGAAGTCCAATCGATGGGACTGGGTCGATTTAGTTTCCCACTGTTGATGTAATGCCTCATTTTTAACACATTAAACAAAGCTTTTAAATTTTAAACTAACTAGAGGGGTTACTGTGGTCAACAAGCAACCATGGCGATTGTGACACCTGGCATATGTGGTTAAGTTTTTGGTTTATAAACCAAAAACTTAACTGCTACGTCTTCACACTTGCTTAGAAAACCAAACTCTTCAGCAGTTGAAACGTTTGCTCTTGAAAAGAGATACTCTCAAGTTTTCCGTTGGTGTTTGATCGATTTTCCAGTGACTTTCGCCTCAATTCCTTTCAAGGTTAGTAAAAAAGTTCGTTTATTTTTGTTTGCTTTGCATGAAACTTACTTATGTGTTGATGTAGGGAACCTAGTAGAAATATTTGTATGACTTTTGCCTGGAATAGTGTGCATTCTTAGTTGTGTTCTTTATCGCATTTCCTGATTATGTTTGACATCACCAATTTTAGACTTTATTCCATTGGTATTTTGTAGATTTTGAACTGTTTTGAACATTGTTGTGTCGTTAGTAGGCACTGGATCTGATAGCCACTCGACTTAGATTAGTTGAAGCCCAGTGTGGTTGCATTTGGTCTTGATTTGACTTTTCCAGGTTTTCGGTTCTTTGGAAACCCTAGGTTTTGATCTTTAAACCTTAGGTTGTGATTTTAGTATTTTAGTTTGTTTGACTTGTGCATTTTTCGTATTTGTCAGCTTTTAGAGATATCATGTCGAGCGACGATATAATCTCATATCCCAGCTTTTCCTGGACCCCTAGCGACTCAAAAAGAGAAGTCGAAGGGGGAGTCAGCTCCGATGCTAGAAATTTCAAGCGACAGATTTATATAGTGAAACCGACAGATGTCGCCATCAATAGAGCAAGCATGTTGGAACAAGGGGTCATATGTGCTGTTGCGCAGCAGTTTGATTTCCTGGAATATGTAGATGCTGGAGAGCCATCTTGTTCGGGTCATTCGCTAGGTATCTTATCCGACGATAGCCTAGCGAGTTTGCTTACAGATGACAACATGGATCGTTTATGAACGATTTATGGGATCCCAACGTCTATCGAATTATGTGCACCGAAAGAGCATGAACGAGCATATTGGGATGTTCCGGGTGGACGTGTTTTTATGAATACGCCCTTCGACTGGGGTTTAGGTTCCTAGTCCCCTCTCTAGCTCGTCGTATGATGGTGTACTATCAGCTCGCCCTTGGTCAGCTAATGCCAAATGCTTGGAGGATACTTTTGAGTTTGACAGTTCTACAAGAAAGGAAAGAGTTGTTGTTTGGTCTAGGGTGCCTCCTACACAACTATTATCTCAAGGAACATGTCCATGAAAAAGGTCGTTACTTTTTTATCCCAAGGTCTAAAGAGAGTCAACTTATTGCAGACCTTACGACAAACGATCGGAACTGGAAGGATATGTTCTTTTTCGCGAAGGGTCCTTTGATTGACGGACCTTTTGGGAGATCGAAGTATTCTTATCCACGTATTTGGAACCGATATGGTGAGTGTCGATTTCCAATGTCATTTATAGATCATTTGAGTAGTCGCTAGTACTGATAGTTTAATTATATTTGTAGGAACAGTCGAAGCGGATAGTAAGTTGCCGTGTGCTGAAGCACCTGAGCATACCCAGGTCATATTATAGATCATTTGAGTAGTCACTAGTACTGATAGTTTATTTATATTTGTAGGAATAGTCGGAGCGGATAGTAAGTTGCCGTGTGCTGAAGCACCTGAGCGTACCCAGGTCATATTAACAATTCCTGCTAAAAAAAGAAGTTGGAGGGTACTGCCCCGGAAGGTAAACTTAGACCTAGTAGTATATGGAGCTGGTCGACATTGAATGTTTCACGACACTCGTATCCTCACGTGAAGGATTTTGTGTCGTATGTTAGGATTAGAAGGAGTCTTGAAATTCTTCAATGTGATATGAAATTTCTATCGCCTATAACTGACATCGAACGTCGTTTCACAATGACGTCGATGTCGAGCGCGAAGATCAACATGCCTGACTCAGCTAAAGCCTTGAGGCTCTATAGGGAGAGCATTAGCAAAAGGCGAGCAACAGCAAATATGAAGCAGGCGGCTGAGAAGTCAAAGGAGAAAGAGTCTGATGCACTAGAACATGTTTTCCTTTCTTCGCCCGAGTCGAGTCCTTTAAGGAAGAAGAAGAAGGCTTCCGATGCCAGTAGTGGGAAAAATGTCTAAGTCGACCCAAAGGGGAAGTCGGTTGCCGCTGCTTCGTCAACCCCTGATTCATCGTTGGTGCTCTTTCCTTCGAGAATGTCATCATTCAAGGAGCTGAGTGGCTTTCTTCAAAAGTCGAACGACCTTCTTCTCTCTATTGATGAAGAATACCTGAAGGGTAAGAAGATATAGGAGGTGTTTAAGGCGGGTATTCTTTTGATGTTCCAAGTAAGTTGGTTTTATCTCCTAAGTTTCCTTTTCCTTTCGATTAGTTTCGAGTTTTATTGATATGACATTTATTTTGCAGTCTCTACAAGTGCAACTGCATCTACATGACAAGTACAAGATTGTCAATGAGAGATGCGCTAAGCTTCAAAAGGCCAACGACACTATGAGGACGGATAACGTTAGGCTTGACAAAGCTATCAAGGAAATGGAGTAGAAAAACTTAGCTTTAGAGGAGGAGATGAAGGGGTTGAGGGAGGAGAGAGATCAACACCGCGATGAGTCGACAAGGGCTAATGATGTTGTCGCAGAGCAGGAGCGACTTGTCGTAGGTTTGAAAGAGCAACCCTTGTCGATGGCGGCCGAAGCTATGTGTAAAGCTAGGGTGGAGCTTTTCAAGCAATACTTGTCCGGTGATCATGTGAAGTGGGACTCTAAGGAGATGCAAGTGGAGATCGACGTTTGCGATGAAATGGAGCGTATGCAAAACAAGGGATCCCTGGCTGTTGACGTGGTTGCTAATGGTGGCATGGAGGTTGATAAGAGCCAAGATGGTGTCAATAATGCAAATGATGTGGTTGACGATTCGGCCTTGGATTGATCTTTTCTCATTTTAATTTTGAAACTATCTTTGTAAATTTTATTTTTTGTTTATCGGAAGTACTGTCATAATTTTCCGTATTGATATGTTACTAAATTTTTTATCGACGTAGTCGACTATTTTTATTTTTGCTCATTCGAACTCTCTTCATGTGTGATGGCCTTGAAAATCTAGCTTTCAATTTCGAGATGAAGTCGAATCAACAATTAGCGTGGTATGTATTCTTGTGGTGGAGTCGACATAATTTGTGTCATAAATAATTGTTTGCTTGTATATATTTCAATCGACACATCAATTGATGAAAGTCGCGTACATGCGTAAAAAATTAAATATATATATAAATAGATACCGCGTATAGCATAATTGGTCGACACGACCTTTTATTATCATATATTGTGAACATGCGTAACGGGTCGACTTTTACATAGAAAACCGTGTACATGCGTTATTGTTCGACACGACTTTTTACATATAAAACCACGTACATACATTATGGTCGACACGATCTTTTACATAGAAAATCGCGTGCATGTGTTATTTGATCGACACTTGTCCCCAGTACTATTCCCCTCACTCCCAATATGCAATGTCGAAATGAGGATATTGGGAGTTGCATTGATTCTAATTTTGATCACTTGTAGATCTTCAAATGCAGAATGTGGTGTCGTCCCTGTAATAGTAAATTATTGCTTGTCGATGTCGACAGCTTTATGAAGAGCAATATATAAGTTTTTGTTATGTGAGCTCAGTTTTGCACTTATTTGCACTAAGTTTTCATCATTGCTCCTTGTGTGTTGATTCTTCAGTATCGAATGTTGATGAAATGAATATTTAACAGCGTAAATAAAATATGGAAATAGACAAGTTTATAAATGATACTGTTTTAGATGTAGGGTGTTCCAACCGTTGTGTATCTCTCAACCGTCAAGTCATCATAATTTATATGCCCTTCACCCATTTATATCTGTTATTTGGTAGGGGCCTTCCCACATCGGACGCAGCTTTCCCGCTCATTCTTCCTTGGTGTTTTGGAAAACTCGTCGTAGTACCCAGTTGTTGATCTTGAATACTTTGGCCTTTTCTTTTTTGTTATAATGTCGTGCGACCTACTACTGGTATAACTGTATTCTTATAGCGGCATGGTCTTGATGCTCGTCTAGGTGATCTAGTTCGAAAGTGAGCTCCAAGATGTTTTGCTCCTCATTTGGGTTTTCGCTCTGAGCCATCGCAAGTTGCATCTCTATTGGGATTACTGCTTCAGAACCATAGACAAGAGAAAATGGAGTTTCTCTCGTCGATCGACAAGGAGTCATTCTGTACAACCAAAGTATCTCTGGGAGTTTTTCTGCCCATTCACTTTTTTCTACCTCTAGGCGCTTCTTCAGTATGTTGACGATGGTTTTGTTCGTTGACTCTGCCTATTCGTTGGCTTGTGGATAACTTGGTGTTGAGAAACTTAGTTTTATCCCATATTTGTTACAGAAGTTTTTGAAATTGTACAAAATGAACTGGGATCCGTTATCGGTCACTATTTCCCAAGGGACTTCGAACTTGCAAATTATATTTTTCCAAACAAAATTGTGTACCTCAATGTCGCGTACTTGTTGGAATGCTCCGATTTCGACCCATTTGGTGAAGTAGTCTGTCAATACTAACATGTAGAGAACACCGCCAGGTGTTGTAGAGAGTTTACCTACAATGTCCATTCCCCATTTCATAAAAGCTGAAATTGAGTTTAGCGTACCTAGAGGGAGATGCAACATTAGAGCAAACCTTTGACATTTATCGTAGGTCTTCACATGATTTTGGGAATTAGACTGCATTGTCGGCCAGTAGTATCCGGCTGTGATGGCTCTGTTCGATAAGCTTCGAGCGCCAGAGTGATTTCCACATTCCTCATAATGAAGGCTTTTGAGGACGTCGTACGCCTCTCTTGGAGTTACACATCTCAAGTAGGGTCCTGTAAACGATTTTTTATTGAGCTTACCATATAGAATGTAGAATTTTACGGCTTTTACTGTGATTTTCCTTGCTTCGAATCTATCCCCTGGTCGAATGTCGGCCTAAAGATAATTTTGGATAGGATCCATCCAGCTTGTTCCTTGGTCGACTGGTGTGATTATTTCGGCCTCTTGAATTGTTGGCGGCATAAAGTGTACGACATGTATCGATTTTGAACAATTGGTTGCTGTCGACCCTAGGCTTGCCAATGCATCCGCCCGGGCATTCTCTGACCTTGGTATTTGTTGGATGGTAAACTCTTCTAAGGTCGACTGTAGTTGCTTAGCTTTCACCAAGTATGTTGTCATTCTTTGGTCTTTGGTTTCATATAACCCATTCATTTGTCGAACGACGAGCTATGAGTCGCTCTGTACTTGAATATTTTTTATATTCATACTTCTTGCAAGGTTGACCTGACAATCATCGCTTCGTATTCGGCTTCGTTATTTGTCACACGAAATTCACAATGGATCGATGACTCCAATGTGTCTTGCTGTGGAGATTTGAGAACTAGTCCTAGTCCGCTTCCTTTGATGTTGCTGGAGCCGTCAACTGACAGAGTCTATTTTTTGATTGCAGGACTCTCCGTGAGTGCTACTAATTCTCGTTTAGCCTGCACATTCTCACAATGGGTAAAGTCTGCAATAAAGTCAGCTAATACATGTGATTTCATTAAAGTTCATGGTTGGAAGCTGATGTTGTACTCGCTAAGCTCAACAGCCCATTTCGTCATTCGACCTGAAAGTTCAGGTTTATGAATAATATTTTTAAGTGGATATGTAGTTAATACCTTAATGGAATGACATTGGAAGTATGGTCTTAGCTTGTGTGCTGCTACGACAAAAGCTAATGCCAACTTTTCCAGTCAACTGTACTGGGTTTCAAAGTCGAGTAATATTTTACTCACGTAATACACAGGATGTTATACGCCATCCTCTTCTCTAATTAATACGGCACTTACGGCCGTGTCGGATACCGCTAGATACAGGAGTAAGGTTTCATCGTCCTTTGGCTTCGACAGCAGCGGAGGTGAGGTTAAGTACGTCTTTAAGTCTTGCAACGCCTTTTCGCAGTCATCATTCTACTCGAATGCCTTATTCTTTCTCAAAGTTTTGAAGAAAGGGTGGCAACATTCAGACGACTTGGAGATGAATATGTTCAGAGTTGCCACGCGACCCATGAGTTTCTGCACGTCTTTGACGCATCTAGGTGATTCGATTCCTTATATCAATTGAATTTGGTTGGGGTTGGCTTCGGTACCTCTCTGGGTGACCAGGTAACCTAAAAATTTCCCTGATGACACACCAAAAGAACATTTAGTAGGGTTTAGCTTCATACTGTATTGGTCGAGCACGTCGAACGACTGTCTTAGGTGTTCGATATGTTGTTGAGCGATCAAGGACTTGATCAACATGTCGTAAATGTAGACCTCCATCATCGATCTGAGCATTTTAGCAAACATCTTGTTAACTAGTCGTTGGTAGGTTGCATTTGTATTTTTTAGACCAAAGGGCATAACCTTATAACAAAAAATACCTCGCTCCGTGACAAAAGCAGTTTTCTCTTGGTCGTCAGGATGCATCAGGATTTGGTTGTAGTCAGAGTAAGCGTCCATAAAGCTAAGTAGTTCGTGTCCTGCTGTAGCGTCGACCAACATGTCAATGTGGGGAAGTGGGAATGAATCTTTGGGGCACGCCTTGTTGAGATCCGTGAAGTTGATGCAAACGCGACACTTACCATTTTTCTTTTTCACAACGACGATATTTGCTAACCAGTCAAGGTACTTCACTTCTTTAACCGATTCGATGTCAAACAGCTTTTGGATATCTTCCTTGATCACCTTATTCCTTTCTAGAACAAATTTCTTTCTTTTTTGTTTTACTAGCGGGTGATCTGGGTCTACCTACAACTGATAAACTATTACCTCTGGGTCGATACCAACCATATCTGAATGTGACCATGCAAAGCTGTTTCGTCGTTCTTTTAGGAAGTCAATCAGTTTTTTACGGATCTCTTTAGGTAGTCTGGATCCGATGAAGACCTTGTGTTCCGGTTGGTTTGGGTCGATCGACACCTCGTCAAGTTCTTCCATCATTGGCTTGTTTGGAGTCGACTCGACTTTGGATTCCTATAATTGCTACAATTCTTCCTTTCTTTTCTTTATGGCGATTTGGTAGCATTCCCTTGTTGCTCTCTGTTCGCCTTTGATTTCTCGCACTCCCCATCTGATAGGGAATTTGATCATTTGGTGGTAGGTCGACATGATTGCCTTCATCTCGTGTATCCAAGGTCTGCCAGGTTTGCATTGTATAGAGATTGACAATCAAGCACTAGGAAGTTGATGTAGAGGTTGACTCCTTCAGCATGGACTGGTAGTACGTTTTCGCCTAAGGTACTTTTTTGCTCTCCGCTGAACCATGTTAACATGGTCATTCGGCAGCTGAGTTTGAATTCATCAACCTGCATTTCTCTTAAGGCACTGTTAAACAATATATTACACGAGCTACTATTGTCGATTAAAATACGTTTTATTAAGCAGATAGCAATATGTAATGAAATAATAAGTGCATCATGGTGAGGAGAAAAGAAATCTGATTTATCTATAGACTTGAAGGTGACGGTCTCGTCGATCTTTAAAGGATGTTCCTTATCAGGTTGAATTTCTGCATTCGACACTTGTCGTGTATGCCTCTTTGCCGCAGAGTAACTTACGCCACTCACCTCAGATCCTTCCGCGATGTAATTGATTACTCTATCTTGTCGAGGTGGCTCTAGTGGATTGTCGTTTATGCTGGTTTGCCTCTTTTCATCGCGTCAGGTGGGTGTTTGTTTCCCTTTGTCTGTCAAGAATTCTTACAAGATGTCCCTGCTTTAGAAGTTATGCAACTTCTAGTTTGAGGGTGATGCAATCCTCTGTTCGATGACCGTGATCCCCGTGGAACTCGTATCGAAGTCTCGCGTCTCGATGTTCTGGAGGTGCATTCATTTTTTCGCGGCCACTTGATTGTTTTTCCCATCTCTGTCATCACTGCTATAAGGTCGACCGGTTCGATGCTGAGATTGTACTCTGGTACTTGGATATGTGGTCGACTCGACCTTGGGTGGTCACGCCCGTACGACGTCTGTCGCTTGAGCCTTCATGCCATAATTGAATGTTCCATCTGTCGTTGGTCGGATAAGGTTCTGATCTCCTGTCGTTCGACCGTCTGTCGACTCGATCGTTTCTTCTATTTGCATAGTTGTTGACCTTTCCTATGAAATTGGCTTCATCTTCCTCCCATTTAATCTAGGCCTATGATTTTACCAGTACATCTTCCATTGTCCTACATGGATATTTAATGAGTTCTTTATAAAAGTCAGAATCGAACATGAGGCCTTTTTTAAAGGCGTAGATAGCGGTCGCTTGATTGCAATGCGGGATCTGCACTTTCTCTCTGTTGAAGCGTCAGACATAAGTCTTCAAATTTTCACCGTGTCTCTGCATTATGGTATATATGTCGTTTGACTGCTTTTATAGTTTGCGACTACTCGCAAACTGCTCCACGAATGTATCTGTGAGCTACACAAAAGAAGTAATAGAATTGTTAGGTAAATTTGTGTACCATTGCAAAGCTGGGCCGTGGTCGCACGGGATTGCTGCAGTGAACATCCTTTGTTTGTATTGTGCTATGTGGTCATCCGGATCTATTGTGCCTTCGTACTACTTTATGTTTGGGAAGCTGAACTTTCTAGACATCATTCGCTGTGCTTTTCTTTATTGGAGCTGGGACTCCTGGAATTATTTAGATAAGAGCTTCCATCTTTACGAATTTGTGAGAAAGTTCTAGGTTAGCAAATAAATGTATATCAGATCCAGGTTTTACCAATCCTGGTGTTGACTGTAGTGACACGGGTGTCCTCAAGACGTTTTAAGGTTGTAGATCCATGGTTGGGTCCTGCCTATTCGGCATTTCATTCCGGATCGGTAAGTTGTTGAGGTCGATTTCGACTCAAGCTGTCTGGGGCGTTCTCTAATTCTGCTAGTCATTGGGGTTCATGTTTAGTCTTACGGGGTCAACCGGTGTTGTTGGAGCTATTATATCGACTTCCTGTTCCCCGTTCAGAGCTGGGATTGGGCACCCCAACATCACGTGTTCAGGTGCTACTCCGTCAATCAAGGCTCGTAGCTCGTCATTAGTCGCTCGAATCGTAAAATTTTCTGCTATGAGTGCCCGTAATTTTTCTGCGTTTGTAGTCATCTGGGCAGTCAATGCAGCGATCTACTCTTCGACGGTTGGGGCACTTCCATATCCAGACATGTTGAAAAGTGGTTGAATCGGTTCGACTAGCTCGTTTGTAAAGTTGTGATGGGCCCCACAGTGGGCGCCAAACTGTAGGAGGTCGACCTACGAATTATGTGGATCGGGTCGGATTTGTATTAGGCCAAGGCAACTTGGTTGATCCTGTCGAATAAGGGATGTCGTCTCCTCTATTAACCTACAAAAGAATTAGTATGTTGATCGAAACCTGTTGTCTTCTTGGTCAAACCTGTAAAAGAACAATAACAAAAGTGAAGATAAAGAAAGCAATGAAAATGGGGACCATATTATTAGCCTTAAACGTGCTTGGGCTGAGCAATTGTTGCGTGAGAACCGTGGTCGTGATTTGGATCGAATTCCGGTAACTGGAATGAATATGATCAGAATTTCAGTACGCTTGTAAGCTTTGTTTTTAGTCAAGAATTCCGAGAGAGTTCATTGTGGCTGAACTCTTCATTTATAGGCCAAAAAATCCATCCTCCAACGTTCACTTCCTTCAAATCAGTAGTGGGCGTAATTCAGGGAGAGATTTTCTCTCCTTTGAATCAGTCATTGCCTACTTGTTGTAACTAACCTTTTTGACTTGGTTTTCAAATGGCCAAGTGTCATTGATACAACCCTTGGGTCGACCCGAAATAAGTGGGCCTGGACCATTTTTAGCATTAGGATTTGGGCCTTTTTACGTTTGGGCCCATGAATCATTTTTTGCTACCACATATATCATTGTATCACTATGTATATCAAAATATGAACAAATAATAAAGGGATTTGTACAATTTGGTCCTATTTAATTGGGAAACATTAATTTTTTACTTGTTATTTGATTTTTCGTCAAACCGATTATTATATAATTAAAAATAGCTCATTTCAATCCTATTGTTAGTCAAAACTAACGGCGATGGGAGTATTTTGGTCTTACCACATGTCATTATTAAAAAAAAAAAATTAAAAAAAAAAAATTAGATGGGTCTCCACTGTCTATCTATAAGATGGATATTGGAGATCAAAATTCAAAAAAAAATATTGAAAAAATATATATAGTTAGATGATCTCCATCGTCCATTTCAATGATGGACGGTGGAGATCAAATTAAAAAACAATTTTTTCCGAAAAAAAAAAAATAATAATAATAATAATGGATCTCCATTCAATGAAGGTGGAGATCCAATCTCCATATTGGATCTCTATCGTCCATCTTTGAGATAGACAATGGAGATCCATCCAATAATTGTTTATTTTTTATTTTCTTAGTTTTTTTGTTTGAATTATTTTTCAATTTTTTTATCTTTATTTTTTCAGTTTTATCTTATTTGTAAAAAAATTAGTTTTTTTTTTTAATCTCCTTTATTAGTACTTTTTTAATTTTTTAATTTTTACAATTTTTTATTTCTTTTTTTATTTGTCAACCAAATTCCAAGGGAAAACTTGACTTTTTACTAATTTTGTGACGGTTGAGAGTTAAAAATTTGGTCAAATGACTAAAATGAGCTATTTTTAATTATATAAAAACTGGTTTGACGAAATATCAAATAACAAGTAAAAAAAACTGATGTATCCCATTTAGACAGGGAGCAAATTGTAAAAACCCCAAGAATGAAATTTCATTAAATGAGGAGGACTTTTATAGAATTATGCCTAAATACCTAATCCATTAATAATTTTTTATTTTATTTATGTATTTTATTTTTATCCTTGCTCTCTTTCTCTCTCCACTCTCCAACTTTAAAGTTTAAACGTTGACAATTTCCAAACAAACAAAACTTTAATTAGTACAGTTGTCAGCAGTTTACTCCATCTTCCTCTTTTACCCTCAATTAATCCTTGTTATTTCTAAAACAGGCTCGGCCTTTCATATATTTACTAGAACACCCACTCTTTTTACTACATTTTATTGATTGACCAAATTAACCCTTAACCTGGATTCCAGAGGGTACATTTGCAATTACACCAGTTTACACATATTTTAACTTAATTATCAATATCTTTTTAATTATGATTTTTTTATTTAAGTTGACCACTCTACATTTGGTGTGATGTGACTGCAAATGATTTTGTAACAAACCTTTTTAAAGTACATTTAAAAAAAAAATTATAAAAAAAACATCAAATATTTTTAAGAAACATCTTAATTTTTTTTTTTTTTTTCAAAAAATGTTTTTTGTTTAATTAATCAAACGCTATAACATATACATAAGCATATTTAATTATATAAACATATTCATGGATACTAACTAATTTGACTAATATTATATTATTATAAATAAAAAAAATAGCTTTAACTTTTTATTTATTTTTTATTTATTTTTTTAACATACAACAACTGCTGGGACCGACGAGATGAGGCTCTACAAGCGTAACCCGGAAAGCAACCCCTACTAGAGGGGAGAGACTACCCACACCTAGGTGGGACAAGACCCACACAATGGAGGGAACAACTTTCCCTAAATACACACTAGGCCAATGATCGAACCTTGGTGGGAGAGTCTCAGACAGACTCTGGCCACCAAGGCTAAGGGCCTGTGTTTTAACTTGTCAAATCTCTTATCGTCATATGCAAGGTGTAGGCAAGGTGTAAAATATAAGTGTGGCTCGTATCGAAGTGGATTGATTTGGTGTACATTCATTGTAATGAAAAAACAAAATATTTTTTTTAAAAAAATTTAACAGTCTAGCACTTTTGTGTTTTTAGCTTTGTGCCCTAGAACATGTAAAAAAAAGTGACCAAAGAGGACATATGTATGCGGTATGCCTTCCACAAAAGCAGGAAATACCTTTTCTTTTTTAATCGAGAATTTGGCGTATGCTTGTTTGTTTGCATTATTATTATTATTATTATTTTTTCCTTCTCAATATTAACACACATGTTATAAGGACTTGAATCTAGATATTGTTAAATTGAATGAACGTTTTTTACCACCAAACCACATTATACGACAGCGGTATATGTTTAGTTTGGGTTTGGCAACTGAATTATCATATGCCATTAAAACTCCATGTGAAACACTTGTTCAGTTTCATCTTTCAATGAAAAATTAAAAAATTAAAAATATAAATCTTTTAAATGGCATGTTCTGTTGTCTAACTCTGGTAGATGTTAGAACCAAACATAAAGTGGATGTTCATTGTTGTTTTGGTATTTATTTTTTTCGACTTAAATTAATGCTTATTTTAGGTATTGGTGTCTTATTAGATTCTAACCTTTGTAACTACTAAAGGCTTTTTTTTTTCAGGTATTGGTGTTTTCTTCCCGATATTGTGGTAGTGGATATTTCTGATCGTTGGAGTATATATTCTAGCCACTAATGTAGTGTTTGATCTTGTTGACGGTGTTTTTTTGTCAATTGGAATGTGAAAAACCCTAATCGGAGGGAAAAAACAACAGGTGCCGATACCGGCTAGAACACTTCACTATAAAGAATGGTGTTACAATACTTATCTCTTTTTTTTTCTCTTAGGCTGTTTTCTTATCTTTATATGAAAAAAAATGTATGCTATTTATACATACATTTAGTTAACCTATGTACAAGTACTAGTTGACTTGTAGAATCCTTGTGTGATTCTTCTCATTTGAGTCTTTGTGTTTGTTTTGAAAGGAATAATGAATTCCTGTATTCACGTGCGTGTCTTTTAAATACAACCTAGAGGGTGTGTGAATGGGATGTTAATCCGTTATTACCAAATTTTTCGGATTAGTCAATATTACAAATATAACCCCAATTGACAAAACAATAAATCAAGTGTAAATATGTGGAAATATAAACAACACTTGATTTTTACGTGGAAACCCTCAACAGGGAAAACCACGGGCTAGTAAGTGCGCCATACTCAAACCTCGAATCCACTAATTGTGATAACGTTTAAAACCTAATCCCGGTCAATAACCCGCTACCACTACCCACAGGCCTGTAAAAGTGGACCTAGTCCAATTACTCATGTGAACACCTAATCCTAGTGTACGACCTAATCCCGGTCATCACACAAGACTTACTTCTCCGAAGAGATCACACCCTAAGTGATGCAATGATATCCAAATATGCAAATAGAGCTAGGTACACTAAATGCTTATCTAGGATTATATGATGACAATAAAATCAATCATAGATATGAAAATAGCTATATGACATGGCATACAACTTTAACTATGTAGAGGATAACCAATCCTAGATACAATAGCTATCAAAAACAATCTCAATCATATTAAGAAGATTAATTAGCTAGATGGCATATTAGCATGAAATCCTAGCTATAAAAAAACAATCTCAATTATATAATGAGATTAATTAGCTAGATGTCAGATAAACATGAAAATCCTAGCTATCATAAATAACCCAATCAACACATAATCTAAATCATGTATGTAGAAATTAATCTAATGACAGACAAGTAATAAATGAGATAAATTGATAAGTAAAAACACTAATTATGTAAGATAATAGTGTTCAACATACCATACCATGTGTGTTAAAGAAGACCCATGCATTAGCACATACTAGATGATCCTAGATGATCCTAGATGATGCTTAGATGATAATTTATACATGTAGAAATGGGTTTGGATAATCAAAGATGAGTTCTTGGGTGAATTTCTCTCTTTGAAATAAAAAATATAGGTTTTTTGAGTCATTAAGATGACCTAAGGTCAAAGAGGCATATATAAATGATGTCCAATTGAAGCTATGTCGTTTTGGAAATTTTTCAAAACGTTTATGCGCAAACCGCTCTACGTAGGGCGGATTTTGGGTGGGTGTAGGGCGGATTAAAAAATCAATCAGGTGCCTACTCTACGTAGGGCGAGTGAATAGCGGTTTGGGCGCGACAGTACATCAGCTTCAATTTCAAGTACCTCAAAACATGACCAAACGACATCAAAACCTTTTGTATGTATATCGTTGGAAAGGTATGGATGTCTACTTTCTACTCCAATTTACGGAATGACATTTCGATGTCTGTAGAAAAAGTTATGGTCAATAGAGTGACCAAAGGTTAGAAACGGACAACAACATAGTTGCTCTGTTTTGGTGGTCACTTTGGAGATTTCAAAACCAAACCAAACGGTTATGAAATATTACGAATAATATATCATTGGAAAGGTATAGGTGTCTAGTTTGTCTAGAATTTCATAAAACTCAATTTAAATCTTTTTATAAAAAGTTATGGTCACAAGACCATACAAATGTCAGTTTTGAAAAACATTTAAAACATTGAAATTCAATGTTTTGAAACTAGACACTTTACTCCAAACAACCAAACCAAAATTACCACTTATCCAAGAGAAGAATGAGACCTTCTCAAGTGGTCAATCGTCGCGCTAAGACATGCACACCATCGTGCAAGCACGGACGTTTCCGATCACACAAACGGAAACGAATTACACCACACTTAAAACTATCATACATGAAGTGCAAGTGTGGGAATTGAATGCATCATAATGCCTAACATATCATGGCATTATCATAGAACAAGATGCAATCAATTCAACATGCATGAATAAAATTCATGGCTTTGCATCCTAATGCTTAAACATGTCATGGCATTTTAATAAACTAGATGCAATCAATTAAAACATGCAAGAAGAGATGTTCAAGAACATGCATGCACACATATAAAAACACACAACATACAAGAATAAGATTTATGCATGAGTTGTGTGTGTATGCAACTAGATCTCTTCAAAGCAAGAAAGCACTAGAATATACATTTGGTGCTTCTTCTCTTGAGGTCTTGAGCGGGCCTTGGTTATGCAAAACACCAACCATCAAAAACCTAAGCTACCCTTACATAAAGCCCCAATATGTGGTTTGTCCACGAAATAAGCCAATCAATAAATGAGAATCCTTACATGTTTCAATCATGTCCTGATTTGGCGTGATTGACAATCGTGCTTGATTTGAGCTCTGATTCCTGGTGATTGATTCCCAATTGGAGTGTAGTTGTTGACCCTTAATTCCAAGCGAGATCCATTCGGCAATAAATGATGAGTTGAGTCCCGACTTGGGTGAGTAGGTTGGGTTGAGCGGATTCCCTGGTTGAACAGGATACCTAGCTGATCTCATTCTACTCGAGCCTTCCTCTTTGAGACGCATCTATTCAGTGGGAATTTTACTTGGGTGGCGGATCCTTAGTCAGCTTTGCTAGCGTGGCGCACATTTTCTTTTCCTTTACTGACTTTGATGACGTGTTGACCTTAGACTGAAATTCACATTATTTCACGTCACTTTTAACTCCTAACGGAAGAGATCTAATGATAGAGATGTTTGTGTAACATTTTTAAAAGGCTAGGGAAAGTTTGTGTGTATATGTCCAAAACTTCCATATTCGTGTAATTTTGTTAAACCTAAGGGTGTTTGTGCAATTAGCCCACTTCAAAATAAAGAAAGTAGGCAACTTTTAGAAAGATATTTTAAGAAACAAAACCGTAATAAAAGTAAAAAGGAGGGACATTAAAGTCCATGCAAATAAAACAGGTCCATTTCGTAAATTCCGCCTCCACCAATGTTTCCACTTTTTTAAAACGCACACTTCCTCACACGCACACACTCTCTCTCTCTCTCTCTCTCACTCCTCTGTACTTTTTCTTCTTCAATACAAATAGTGAGAGAGAAACTGTATATATTATATATTATTTATATATACACACACCAAAAAATCACAAACACATATATTTATATATGTATAAAAAAAAAACCCATATAGAGAGAAGAAGAGTTGCAGTGGGAGTGAAAAGATTGAAAATGGTGGACGATTTCATGGTGTGTGTGGACAGGATCATAGCGTCGGCTTGTCTGGAGAGCCCACAAACAGATAGCCCGAATGTTGTTGTAGGTTTGGAACAAGAGAATGAGAAGAAGAGAGAGAGCGTTGTGAGTGTGAATGATCATAATGGAGAAGGAGAAATGGCGGTGGAGTGTAGGATATGTCAGGAGGAAGATGATGTCAAAGCAATGGAGGCTCCTTGTGCTTGTAATGGCACTCTCAAGGTCTGCTCATCTTTTCTTCTATTTCAACGCTTCTTTTTCCCCTTTTGTTGCTATTTCAGTTTGTCAACTTTTCTTAGTCATGAGTAGATTTTTATTTTTTTCAAATTTTTTGAGCACATCCTTGATTTGATTCTCTCTCAAATTTTGGAAAGATTTTTATTTTTATTTTTTATTTTTTATTTTTATTTATTTATTTATTTATTTTTTTAAGTTTGAAGATTGAATTTCAAAATTACTCTTGAGGCCATTTATTGATTTTTAAGTCTTGTACTGTGTACTCTTGGCTCTTTCTCTTTCTGGGTTTTATATTAAGCTTCATTTTTTTTTTCTTACAGTGTTATGGCTTTGCTTTTTTTTTTTAAAAAAAATAACTTTTGAATTTTGAATTTTTGGTGCGGATCATTGACATTGTGCGTGTTGACATTCAGAATCTTTAAATTAACTTAAAACAACCAGTTCTTTATGTTGATATCTGATTGATTATATTATAAACCTGAATTTGTTATCTGGGTTCATTTAAACAGCTGACAATATGAAATCTTTTCAAGTGAATTTCTTTTCTGGCATTTTATTTGATATTTACATGTTTATTAAGAGTCATTTTCTGGACTAATTTGAATAGCTGGAGATTGAAATGTCATTTTCTTTTCCTCATTCCCTCGCATTAAATATCTAATGCTGTAAAAGGGGTTACTGCTCTCGGCAATTACTCTGCATTGTCAAGTTATGTGGTCTGTTAGTTCTGTTGCTGTTGCTTTTCAGTACTTAACCTGTTTAGATTATTGGTGGAAATGGATTGTAACAAGGGTCCTGGAATGGACTTTTTTTTTTTTTTCTATGATTACTTGACAATCGGGATATAATCATCAGTTGGCACTTGAAAAATAATCTGCTGATGTGTTTGATTTTTGTTTGTAGTTTGCTCATAGGAAATGCATTCAGAGATGGTGTAACAAAAAGGGTAATATCACTTGTGAAATCTGTAATCAGGTAAAAGATACCGTGACTGTTTTCAATTCTTATGATAGTTTTTTTTCTACAGAAAATGGTAAGTAATGTGATTAGATAAGCAATTGCAGGTCTTTTCACCAAATTATTCTCTCCCACCAGCCAGAAGCCATCCCGATGTCACTGCAATTGATATTAGGTAACTGTTGGAGGCTTGCTTCATTGAATCATTGCCCATATTTTGATTTCATCATCAATATGGCTCAACTTTTAGTCATCGGAATGGGCTATGATCATTGTTTATACGAAAGCAATGATGATCAGACTGCAACCCTACATTTAGTCAGAAAATGGGATATGATCTTTCTTTGTTTATATCTGTATACAAAAGCTGCTTGAAATGCCTTATATATGGTTCTTGTTCTGTATTTTAGCAATTTTTCCAGTTCATCCCAAGAATTCTTTTTATATCTGAAATAAATTTATCAAGTTTCATAATAATCCCTTGGCATATCAGGCAAGCTTGGGGACCGCACATTGATCTTCGTGATTCTCATCTTCTAGCACTGGCCGCAGCTGAGCATCAGCTTCTGCAATCAGAGTATGAGGATTATGCTGTTGCTAATACAAGCAGCATTGCCTGTCTTCGATCTATTGCCTTAATTGTAAGCAAAACTTTCTAATTGTTCTTGTTTGCTTAAGTTTTAACATTCATATGGTCTTTTGGCAGCTAATTTGGTTTTTAATATGTACAGTTGCTGATAGTTTGGTTAACACGTCAAGTCTTAATGGCCACGAGAGATTCAGGGATGGTGCAGGAATCATCAACATTCTTCAATGTGAGTTACATGAATGCAATTTGAGTTACAACTTCCTTAAAGGTCCTTTTGTGAGAAAACTTGTTGATGAATATGTTATAAAACTTATAAACTCTACATGCTATTGTTATTATTATGTGGATCTTGAACACTAAAATTGAAATTCTGGATATCAGTTTCAGGTTTCACTTCTTCAGTTTGCTGGTTTTCTTCTGCCTTGCTATGTGATGGCACGCTCATGGTACATCATGCACAGCCGTAGGAGGAGACAGGTGGGTTACTTATTAGGTCATTTTGTTATACTTGGTTGGATATTCATTTCAAGTATAGTGCCAAATTACTTTTAAATAGAGGAAATTCCAGAAACATCCCCATGGCTTTGCGAAATACCATTTTTTGTTGTTTGCAAATTGACCAAAAGTGTCCCTAACCTTTTATGAAATACCAAAAACATCCCTCAAGTGGACGAAAGTTAGCATCCTTCTATTTACCGAGGTTATAATTCCAAAAACAGTCCCCATAGTTTCATAAATATTGAAAAATCCCTTGTGCTTGAAAATATACCATTTTTGTCCTTCATTCAATTTTTTGTCCATCAAATTAAATAGTCAAATGGCATAATTGCTTTTTACATTCAAATAAAAACCTAAAATTTAATTAAAAAAAAGTAAAAAATAAAAAAAAAATCCCATCATGGAATGCAACCTAGTTGAAGCTACATGACATGTTCTTTCTTGCTTTAACACATTCACATATATCTGATTGTGTATGAAGCATTTTAAAAGAAAATCAAATTAGGGATGAAGTTGAATAGACATTCATTTGTCTCCATCAAAGAAAATAAAAGATGGATTTCAATCGGTTCATGAAAATGAGAAGTAATCAAAATATTTATTTTTTATTTCAAATCAAGGAAGGAGATTGTTTAATGATTTCATTTTTTTTTACTTTTATATATATATTTTTTCGGTTTTTGGTATATGGTGGAACGCTATTGGACGTGAGCTCCACCTTTTTGTTTTTCTTCCAATTTTCACGAACCAAATGAAACCCATCTTCTAGTTTCTTCGATGGAGACCAGTGGATCCCACCTACACCTACTCCGCTGCCTGATTATTTAATTTTTGTTTTGATATTTTGGATTATTATTAATAACCTTTAATTTTTTTTAGCTTATCCTGTATTTTTATTTTTCTTTACATTTTTGTTATTAAATTTTAGACTTATTTGAATGTAAACTCCTTATACCCTTTGAATGTTTAATTTGGCTGACAAAAAATTGAATGTAGGACTAAAATGTTTTATTTTTAAACATAAGGGATTGTTTTGGTATTTTATGAAACCATGGGGACTATTTTGGAATTTTCCCATTTTGCTTTTATCTTAAAAGTACAAAATTTCCCCGCAAAATAAATAGATGGAGGCTAACAGTCGTCCATTTGATGGATGTCTTTGTTATTTCATAAAATGTTAGGGATCATTTTGGTTAATTTGCAAACAACGAAAAAGATTTTTGGAATTTCCCCCTTTTAAATTTGTTTCTTATTCTCAACATGATGTGGAAGAGGGATGCTACATACACTCTGTCCCAATACACTTTCCCTTCCCATTTTGTCTCATCCACTCTTTACTTTTTGGATATGAAACTTGGAGCCATCACAAATGAGTTGTTTTTTCATGTTATTTACCACTTAAACAAATTACACTCTTCCCAAGTTGCCGTTTCTTTCATTTTATCAAATTGCCATTACCAAACATCACCATTTTCAAACATCAGTTCTCTTAGTTGACCTTTTAACTTTTTTTTTAATTCCTGGCCTTGTGTGTACAGTTCCCAAATTGCCCTTTCTTTTTACCAATTTTCCATTACTTGCCATTACCAAACATCATCGATTTCAAAGATCAAGTCTCTTAGTCGACCCCTAGGAAGCACCAATTTGAATACACAGTTTGGATACGATTGGATACGATATGACACATATACAACTTTTTCTAGAAAAAATAGAATACAAATACATTGAGGATATATATATATAGAGTTAGCAACTTTAATTGATAACTTATTCTCTAAATAATCTTGTCCACTGATATTTTCATAAGTTAAACCACAAAATTCGAGTTGTATTTACAATATTCAATCATAGTACTGCAGATCATCTATATAAGCAATAAATCTGCAGTATTATGATCGAATATTTGAATTTTTATGGGTTTATAGATGATCATTTATGAGGATAATAAATGATGATATTGGGGTTCCAAAGTACTGCAGATATGAAGAATATTTGAATTTTTGTCGGTTTCCAAAGAAGGTTGTTTGTTGAGCTCATAATTGAGAGCTTTGGTTACCAATGTAGGAATTGGCTTAAAGGAGTATAAATGATGTTTGGGAGTAAAAAGCATCAAAAGGATTTTAGGAAAGAATCGAACGAAATAGATTACAAATTATGTTTGGTAATGACAATTTGGTAAAACGAAAGAAAAGACAATTTGGGAAGATGGTGGCTGGTTTGAGTTGTAAATAACATGAAAAAACAACCCATTTATGATGGTTCCAAGTTTCATGTCCAAAAAGTAAAAAGTGGATTGTCAAAATGGGAAGGGAGAGTGTCATGGGAGAGTGTATGTAGCATCTCTCGATGTGGAAACCCAACTCAATATTGTTCAATTAGAAAGGATTGACAGATTGTAGTTGTAGACTTGTAGTCAATGACATTCTACACATGCTTACTTTGAATCACATGAATGCATAATCTACTGCATCATGCATATTTGTCCATGGTAGCTTAGAAGTCAAATTTCAAAATTTGAACTTCAAAATAAATGATATAAACTTGCTCATGGGATTGGAAAAATGTGTAGAAAAATGTAGAACAATTGACAGCCAAGTGTGAGCATGATAAATGGTTCTAAACTATGAATCTCAAGAGCTCTGCATACCCAAATTTAAGATTCTCTTGAAGCGAGATTTTTGCGCACTTCTTTGACTTACTTTGCTGAAAGATTGAGCTCAAATTATTAGTGGTTTGAATCATTTATTTGTTGAGATAACATGGCTGCTTATTATAAATTTATTTTCTGTTTACATGTAAAAGGAATGTTTTATGACATTTTCTATATCTTTTCTTCTGTTCAGGGTTTCTTTGGGCAACATTGATGTAGATCTTTGATCTTTCTTTCTTTCTTTCTTTCACACAAAATGGTGACCCTTTCCTTGCTTCCGACAGGCGAGCTCTTTTGTCTATGTTATTTCTAGTAATATCAAAAGATGCCATAATAGGCTGAAATATATTGTTGAGGAAATCCTTCAACCTTTCTCATCTACCAAAAACGGGGAAAATCCTTCGTAGTTTTACATTAGCTAACTAAGAGCTCAGAACAATTGTAAATGTGAATATTGAGTTCATTCGGGGCTTTTAGTTTATATTTATTTTTCATTTTTCCAATCTTATGCAATATTAGATTAATAGATTTTATTTATGATATGAGACTTCTTTTGTTAGTTGGTGATGGCATATATGTTCTGAACTCATGATCATATTCTATTAGGAGTTTTTACAACTGATGTTTGACAGATTTGAACCTGTTTCCTACTTCCAACCTGGGAATTATGGGATTTAGGGATTGTATAAATGCTAGGGAGTTTTGGCATGGCATTTCTCTACTTTTTTATCCCTATGTTTCTCCTATATTCTGCATAATTGTAATATCATCTTTTCCTTGTCAATTTTTGTTGAGTACCCTTTGCATAGCAAATAAATCTGCCTTGTGTGTTGATGTTACAATTTATCTCTTTGTTTTGACTTATTTAAGTTACTTTGAACTGAACTAAAAAGAAAAATGCTTAACTAGCTGTATAGACTCGAATTTTAAAAAAAATTCTAAACCGTAAATGCTGGTATACTCCTAAGTAATTATAATAAATAATAAAACTGTTGATAACTTCAATTTTAAGCCAACTTGCCCCAAATATCTTCTTGTAGGGGTCCTATTGAACTTGAATTTTGTGCTATTTTGCTTGGATTTTAGATATATCCTTACCTATTATGTGTGTTTACTTCTTGGATTGATTCATTTAGTGCCAATGATTTTGCTATTACTATGTGCATTCCAATTACCAATGTGAAATGAATACTATGAATTGATTCCTCATAGTTGGCTATTATGTATGGTCATTTTATCTTTATCAGTCTTTGTTTTTGTGTTATGGAAGGTTGGCTTTTCTGTATTGTCATTTCTATTAGTTATGCTCTTACGATATACCTTTAAACCATTGATCCCATTTTATAGACCGTCTGTCAAGTTTATTTGAGCCTCATCAATCATTTTATCTTTGACAATATCTATTAATCTGGGACCAGGTATTTTTTTGAAAGCTTTCGCCATTGGTAGGATTCAAGCTATTAACCTGAGAGTCATTTGCCTAAGTCACAAGCTCGTCCATCTACCAGCTGAGCTATACCCTTGTTGGCATCAATCTTTTCAGCTTTGTTATGTAATCATAAGACTTAGTAATTGCAACTTGCAATGCAATTTCTTTGCTTATATTATATGTTTGCAGGATTGTGCCGTTGTAGGAAGGGTAGTAGTTGAATCTTTGTGGTAAACTACTTTAGCTTAGGTTCAGGGGCTGGGTGCCCATATGAATTTGATATTTATATGAGTTTAACATGTGTTTCTGTATATGAATGGTCAAAATGCGTAGATATTAAGGTCATCACCCATGATCATACCAGACATTGTACCTATAAAATCTTGATAGTGAATTGAATAGTAAAAAACCCCTTTTGACTCCAACCAGAAAGTTTTATGGGTTCAGATCTTTTTGCTGCCACTGCCGTCTATTTGGCCTTTTTCTTTTCTCTTATTGAGTAATGCTACACATTCCATCTACAATCCCATCTTTTTCAGCCCACACATGTGATAGCTGAGTTGTCACTTGATAATTGGATACATGAGTAAGTAAGATAAACTACAATTAATATATATCCATTCATCAAGTGACACTTCAACCACTTCAACTGCTACATTTGTTGGGATAGAAATTGTAGAATTGTATGTGGGATGTTTAGCATTACTCTTACAATTAATATAGGTTTGGGGAAGGGAATACGATTTAAAATCACAAGTTACAACCTCAATAGCGAAGAACACTATTTGGCTTATTATGTTATATTCCGCTGAGTTTCTTAATTACCAAGATTAGGCGATAGTTTCCATTTTAGAATTCGGTGGATTGAAAAGGTTGAAGGATACAAGACCTTTTATTTATTTATTTGTCTTTCTCTTAAACATGAATTAACAATCTTGAATAATTTGATGAAGCAAAGAATAATTAGCAAAAATCATGAAAGAATCTTCATGAGAGACAGGGAGGGAGACTGGGAGAGTGACAAGAGAAGTAGCAAAATGTAGCAAATGTTTTATAATAATGATTCCTACATCATTTTAGCATAGGTCCCTATTTGTTTTATTTTTGATGTAAATGTAGAAAATGAAATTGGTTTAAGTGAGTGAAGGAAGGTATCTAATGCCATCATTAAGAAAATAGAAAAAGAACAAAAGATGTGGGTTGTTTTCATAACAAAAAAGCTTGTGCCTTGACAAGGATTTAGCACCTTCCTTCTTCACAACCTTTTATTTCTTGATCTCTTCAAAAAAAAAAAAAAAAAAAAAAGAGAGAGAGATGTTGACCCGTCCATCTATACCTTTGATCTTATTCAACAACATCTGCCTAAATACATTAAATAATGACACTAAAATATTTTTTTATCATGTTTGGATGGACCTATTCACATCGATTTTGGTCCAATCACTCGATCTGAACAATTGGTCACGCAACCTATGCTAATTACTAGTGTTTGATTTTTGTTTATAGAGATTTTTTTTTTAAATAAACAAAATTTTAAAATGAAGCTTTTTAATAAGAGAATTAAGAGAACATAAATTGTAACTCCTACAATAAATTTGATGGGGAGAATTTTATTTTGTCTTTCGGAAAGTATAGTTGAATGTTTTTGTTAAAGACATAATTGTACATTTTCAATCGAAGGACATCCGCTCATAATTTGAGTGCTTGTGTATTTCTCATGTGCACATGAGATTCTAGTCTCGCATTTGCCTATAAAATCACAAAATATGGGTAGAGTCCCATGGTTGATTTCGTTAGGTCGGACAGACTACGGACAAAAAAAAAAAATCAAAATCAAAGGAATATGACCGCAAAATAAAACGATAATTTTGTTGCCCGTGAAGCCCTCTTACATTATTGACCATCAATGTTGATATGTAATATAACTATGTCTAGTTTCAAATTTCTAAAACTTTAAATTAAATTATTTGACTAAAACATTCATGTATTTATTTGATTTAAATCTAAAAGTTGTCATCTACTTTTATTCTCTACCATTAAATTAAGAATAAATTAATAGATCATTTAAATCAAACTTTCAAGCTGATATTACATTGCCCTTAATTACACTTTATATTTGGTGAAATGAGTAATGAGAAACCGTGATACAATTTGAAAAAACATTTGAAATCAAAACTGAATCTAAGATTTAGAAATCTTTGTGGTGGTCATTAAAAAAAAAGGGATTAATTAAGGATAAGTATGTGATTAGTGATGGATTAGTTAATTTAATCAAAGTTTCATTATCAAAGAATCTTAATCCCATGCGAAATTCAAGATTTGGTGTCTTTTTCATTGGACTTTTTCTACATATTAAATATCCCTATTTTCTGCCTCAATTTCCGGCGGTTTCATTTTCTAAAGCAAATATATGTAATTAAAATGCTTCTCTTTTCAACAAATTACCAACTATACATGTATTATATGTGTATAAAAAACATTATTTATACAAATTACTAAACACTATATTAATTAAAGTATCCATTATCCAATATAAAGTATACAACTTAATTTTCATGGGATTGCATTATGCATTTGAATCATGAAATCCTTTTAACATAATTTCATTTAGAGCAATAGGTTTGGAAGATAGAGGACCTAAAGTATAGTTGTTGAACTACAACAATCCCTTGCTCTACTTTAGAGGGTAGCTAAGTAGGTATTTACTATTTAAGGTATATTATATACATGTATAGTGTGGGTTACTAGTGTTAGATTTCGAATGAGATTTTAGATCATCGCATTTGATAATCAGTTTTGTAGTAAGACAACATATAATTCTTCCCATTAATGCTTTAAAACTAAGAAACAAGTATTGGAATTAAAGTGACCCAAGCAAGCTACATTGACCTCTCTACTAAGGGTATATAATCATTTTTGCTTTATACTTCAATAATCAAGCTAATTAGAAGCAAGTGATTATTTAATGCATTACCTTACTATTAAACAAATTTAAAATTGGATATTACGAAAAATACAATTAATGGCACTTTATATTTGTAAATGAAATGATTTTGTTTTGTTTTATATATATATATATATATTTAGCTATTACAATATTTCAAGATGAAAGAGGAGGGCATGCTTTGAACCCATAACCTCATGGATGGAGGTAAGTGTGATATGCCGAGAAGGCATAGGCTTACCGGTTATATTATAAAAATATATATCAAATTTGTTAACCAAACTAATCAAGTAGGTATGGATCTAAACGAACGTAATTAAATCACCAACACTAATAATATCGAGGAATTGCAGCTGAATTGATTCAATTTTTAATAATCTCATTTCTCATTAATTATTCACTACCTTTTTTGCCATTTAAAAAAAAAAAATACCATATGTGTGGTGGCGACTCGAACCTGACACAATATCAAACTGAATGAGATCTTATTAGACTATCCCTAACCCATTGCACCAAATGTTATTCTAAAAAGAATATTTTCTAAATATTTCTTGTTTTATTATTTCTCAACAATTAACATTTCACTCATTAATTAACATAATATTACGATAAGTTAAGAAATTAACAAATTAGTAAATTAAGAAATTAAATTTAATTAACTAAAATATAGCATTTATTATTAATTGAACTTCGATATTACATTTCATAAAAGAAAATGAACAAACACAAAAAAAAAAGTACATATCGTCGTATATTAATATAAATATTAATTAAATACTTTATTATATACTTAATTTTACTTTATTATAAATATTAATGTAAATAATAATTAAATTAAAATAAATATAAATTAAACAAAAGCATTAAATGATTAAAATGATATAATTGGAATAAATTTAATTAATTATGGGTAAAACTGTGATTAAATAAAACTTTTAAATAAGGGATATAATCGGAATAGATTTTATTGAATAATACTCGATCTGTGAATAAGTATAAATGTAGAGAGTTAAAAAAAAAAAAAAAAAAAAAAAAAAAAACACAAAGTAGCGCAGTACATTGAAGCTGCAATCAAGCGCAGCAACTTCATCTCCTTCAAAGTAGCGTACCGTAGTGTATGGCGCTTGGTTGGAGAGGTCACTTTGCAGCAAATTGAAGATTGGCGCATGGGTTGGAGATACCCTACCGTCAAACCACATCGGTTGGTTTACCAATTGTTTCATATACATATAAAGTAAAATTAGGTGTTGTAATTAAATTTTTCTAAATATGCAAATGCTATTAATTCTGTTTCAATTTTCAACTTACATATATAATTTTCTATTAAAAATTTATATGTGGATGTTATTACTTAATTCAGCTAAAATGTTTACCGACTTAATTAAAGGCCTATGCCAATATGCCACATATTATAATTGAATCATATTTTATTATATTATTATTATTTTTTGAAACTGAAACATATTTTTTTATCAGTTTTTCTATTATCAGTTCGAACTGACAAAAGTTATATCAGTTCCTTGTATGTGGGCTACTGGATTTAAATACTTTGACTGACAAGTGTATACAGCCAAGTCAAAGTATTTAAATCCAGTGGCCCACATACAAGGAACTGATATAACTTTTGTCAGTTCGAACTGATAATAGAATTTCTGTTTTTTTTATAATCATATAAAACTTTTTAATATACATTTTCAGGACACCACTTTATAACGATTCTATGTGTAGAAAAAAAAAATATATATATATATATTTTTTATTGGAATACAACAACTGGAAATGATTACAACAACTGGGACCTTGCGAGGATAAGACACAATTACAAGCATATCCTAGACAGACGCTCCCACAAACGGGGAGAGAGTACCCATACAAAGGTGGGACAACACCCACACTAATGGTGGGACAACATCCACACTAGGAGGACCAAAGAAAGTTTACATATATCCATGCATGCCTGACACTTGAACCTTGGTGGTGATGGTGGAGGGCTCCTAAGGAGGGTCCAACCATCTTGGCAGGGGTACTTAGTTTTTCAAAAAAATATTTTTAATGAATAGTGTACTTAAGATTTTTTTATATATATATATAATGGTAATATAAATACTTGGAGTAATTCAATGTTTTTTTTTTTTTCAAATGAAATAATATGTAAACGGCAATTAACAGATTATTTATTTTATCATTTCATGATCTTTATACCACTTACAAATTATTTAGACAAACTTTACGTTTGATAAAATATTTAAACAATTTAACGGTGCTCATGAGGCATGACTTAAAGATTGAAAAAGGTCAAAAAAAAAAAAAAAATTTAATTTTTTTAAGATATAAAAAATTAGGTATAAAAAATATTGTTTTAAAAGTAGAAGTGTATGATGATGAGAAAAGAAGAGAGAGAGAAGACGAGAGGAAGAAAACAAGAGGAAAAGCGCGTGGGTCCCACCAGGCTTACGACTAAAATCCTGAAGACGGTGGACTTTTGTGCGCACGGTCGCAGACTCGCAGTGCTCTGTGGGACCCATTACCCTTTCTCACATTTTTCAAATCTTATAAATCCACCCTCCATCTGTAGACCGTGAAACCACGCGCTGACTATTCTTCGAACACGTGTCTCATCTTTCACGCGGGCTGGCCGTCTATTATGACTTTTGTTTGAAGAGAGTATGTTACTGTAAAGGGAAATTGGTAACAAGACAGGTTGAGTGGGACCTAACACCTACCTGAATTCACAAAACTACTCTGACAGCGATTTCCCGCCATTTTTATTAAACACAATCCAAAAACCATCAAACTCACTACACTATCTGTAACCGTCCTGTTTTTATGTACATCCCCATACGGAAAATTATTAATTTAAGAAAATAAAGTAAATATAAAAGTATTTTTAATCTTTTTTAAAAATATAAATTAATGTATTTTTAATTGTTACCAAAAACATTTATGTAAATATAAAGTAAATATAAAAGTATTTTATAAATTAATGTATTTTTAATTGTACCAAAAACATTTATGTATCTTTTTAAGCAATTCTTTAAATATTATTAACTTTTTTTAATATATTTTTCTTTTAAAAAGTGGTAAATGAATTAAATTTTATTATAATTTTTTTTGACAAAAAATTTATTACAATGTAATGATTACTATTAGGTCATTAAAATTAGGGTGAATGGCACTAGACTACAACTTTATTTTTAAATGACATATTTGTACCTTTGACCAAACAGTTGACTGTTATAATTAACTTGACCTTTTATTTAAAACGGGTATTAAAGTCTTTTTATCTTTAAATAAAGTGAAGCAATACAAAAATTTTAAGAAAATATCAAAAAATGAAAAAAAAAATATGGTTCACAATATTCCCTTAAAAAATTATAAAAAGGAGAAAATATTAAATATAAATAAATAAATAATAAACTTTTCTCCGGATCTCCATCTTTTTTTTTTTTTTTTGGAAGCATCTTCTTCTTTCTTAGGAGCCAAAATTAAAGAAAAAAAATATAAAATCATAATCTTTCATTTTTCCATTATCATTAACATAAAGTAAAAACAAAACAAAAAAACAAAAACAAAAACAAAAACAAAATTTGAGATCTAGAAACCTAGATCTTCATCCCAAATCTTTTTTTTTTTTTTTTTTCCTTCTTTTTTGGGAGATCTGCATTCGGTTTCCATTTTCTTCTTCTATCATCATCGCCATTTTTTTTTTTTTTTTTTCAAAATCATCATAATCAATCAAAGAAAACAAAATAAAGTTTGAAGAAAAAAATGCAAGAGAGGGAGAGGGAGATCAATCTAGGATCTCGTGTATCCATCAAGAGAGATCCTATTTCTCCCTTTATTAAGAGAGATCTTAGATCTCTCATAAATGGAGATCTTATCTCCAAAAGGTCTCCATTGAGGAGAGCTCCTTCATTGAGGTTGTTCTGATCTCCAGAGACTCCTCCAATAAAGTTATTTTAATCTATTTTGAGTGGTTTCTTTTAAAATATTTTAAAAATAAATTATTATAATAATTATTAAAATATGATGCTTAGAGGTAATTTGGTCTTTTTGAAATATTTGATAGGTCAACCGTTAATTTTAACAGTCAACCGTCTAGTCAAAGGTACTGATTTGTTATTTTGACAAAAGTACGGTCTAGTTGTAACATTAGTAAAGGTCAAGGTATTTTAGTACAATTTTCCCTAAAAATTAATAATAATTACAAGGTCACATGACCAAAATATAAGATGAATGTACTAATTTTATTAAATTAGCTACGACATAGAAGAATTAAAAAAGAGTATTACGACCCTGTTCGATTGAGATGATGAGCTCTTGGTGATCAAGTTGTTGCTCTAACAATTTACACTCCTCACCTAGATGGCTAGACATGTCGAAAACTTACAACTAGGTAGAGTGAGGTTTCTTGGAAGGTATGATGAGAAAGCTAGGGTTTTCAGATTATTGGATAGACCATATTATGAGATGCGTTAAGTCGGTATCCTTTTCTTTCGTTGTGAATGAGGAGATCCATAGTAACTTGAAGCCTTCCAGGGGGTGACCTGCTGTCCTCGTACCTATTCCTTATTTGCGCAAAAGGTCTTTCTCTGCTTTTCCATGTGGAGAGGAGTGGAGATATTGCTGGGTTTCAATGTAGTAGACATGGACCGAAAATTTCACACGTTTTCTTTGTGGATGACAGCATGCTTTTTACTAAAGCTTTGGAGCGGGATAGTCAGGCTATTAGACGAATGTTAGGGGTGTATGCTAAAGCGTCAGGCCAGATGGTGAATTTTCACAAATCGACAGGCATCGGGTGGAAAATATGGCGAGGATGATAAGGGTGAAGCTTGTGGAATGCCACGAGAGATACCTCAATTTACCTAGTTTTGTAGGCAGAAACAAGAAACAGATCTTTTCTAACATCAAAGATCAGGTCTGGAATCGATTGAAAGGTTGGCAAAACAAGTTGTTCTCTGA
Organism: Acer saccharum; assembly: GCA_030490815.1. NCBI lineage: Eukaryota > Viridiplantae > Streptophyta > Magnoliopsida > Sapindales > Sapindaceae > Acer > Acer saccharum. The sequence goes on along the minus strand of CM059869.1, from coordinate 19,201,915 downwards.
TGGGGGAAAAGAAGTGTTGCTCAAGCGGTCATTCAGAGTATCCCAACCTACTTCATGTCCTTATTTAGGTTACCTCGGACCCTTATTAATGATCTTCACCAATTTAGTGCTCGGTTTTGGTGGGGATCAGAGGAGGAAAGGTAGAGAATGCATTGGGGTTCTTGGTAGAAATTGTGTGCTAGTAAGGATAAAGGTGGTATGGGATTTCGAGACCTCTCCATCTTTTATAAAGCCCTTTTTACCAAACAATGTTGTAGATTAATCCACCATCCCTGTACCTTAGTAGCCACGGTGTTGAAGCATTGTTACTTCCCTAATTCATCTGTTTTGCAGGCCACCAGCAAGGGTTCTAACTCGTTTCTATGGAGAAGCTTCTTATGGAGTGGTGATTTGTTAGAGGCTAGGTCTTGCTAGAGAATTGGAGGTGGCTCTTTGATTCGAATTTATAAGGATCGGTGGCTACCTTGACCACCAACCTTTAGGATTATCACTCCTCCAACCTTGAGCGAGCTAGCTACGGTTCAATCTTTAAAAACCCAATCAGGGGCTTGGAATGAGGAGATTGTTCGAAACTCCATATATCTGAATGATGCTTCGTTGATCCTAAGTATTCCTTGTCCGGCTAGACATAAGGCACCCACCCCTCTTTATACCAACAAATAAGCAATTAATCTTGATTAAATCTCCTTAACTTGATTCATCAACACTTTTAAAGTCATTTATCTCTCCCTTTTTTTTTTTTTTTTTTTATAAATATCTCAATTTAGTCTTTTTGACTTTAGTTTATTTTCACTCTTCTTTTTATGCATGTTGGTTTTCTATGAATTATTTGTTCTAGAGAAGATTTAGGCTCCGTTTGGAAGAGCTTCTTCAAATAGATCTTTTAAAGTAAACATTTTACAAGTAAAGTTTTTAATGGGAAGTTGCTAGTCATTTGATTGTCAATTAGAAAAAGCTTTTTAAATTGTAGGATTACCAAAATATTCAAAACTATTTTAAATGATAGGGTTATATTAGACATTTTAGTATTTTAAGCTCAAAAATATATACTTAGAAAAAACCTAAAATTTGAACTTCTTCAAATTGACGTAAAACAATTTTTTTAATTATTTAAAAGTTCTACTGAGTGACAACCAAATAACAAAAACAAAATTGAAAAGAATTTTTTTAATTGAAACAACTCTTTTAGCCGTTAAAGAAACTCTTCCCAATAGCAACTTACATTTGTTTGGGTCGCAAAAACTTACAATAACTAGCAATTTCTTTTTGCAATATTTTGTTTGATTAAAAAAGCATCTATAAAAATATTTTTAAATACGCCGTTAACCGATTAATCAATCCAATCAGATTTTGATATTTGATTTGACAATTTTATTTCTCCTTTTTTTTTTTTTGCCCATCTTTTCAGCATGAACTTTCCACTGCCATCATTAAATAAGGTCAATTCAAAATGAATTATGCTAATATGTGCTCTCGGTAAATATTTTCTTGTGTAAATAATGAAAATTAGTCAATAATAATAAAGAATAAAAGGGAAATGATGTCTGAACTCTCGGAACTCGGAAGCTTGAACTAATCCTCAAACATTCTATCAAAAAAAAAAAAAAAAGGGGTCAAATTATATTAATTTAAAATTTTGAACATTTTAAGTTACATTTATGGTTAGAAGAATTTCACATAAGTCCTATTTTTTTTTTTTTTTTTAATATTTATTACTTTTATAAATGTCTTTCTATATTTATTATTTTAATCCATATTTTTTTAAAAACTCATCACTTTAATCCATTTGACTAAATATTTGAAAGTTAACTCTTTTAAAACCTGTGAAAGTGTACTTTTACCCTTATTACTATTTAATTTAGCTAAATTGATTATCTTAGCCTTAAATTAAAATGAAAAACAATAAAATTCTCAATAATAAAATCTTAAATAAATAGATTAAAAAAAATCTTAAATAAATAATAATAAAAAAATCCATTAATTTTTTCTTATTTTGTATTTTTTTTTTCATAATGGATATTTATTTAACTAAAATGATTATCTTAACTTTAAATTATTAGTTTTTCATAATTTATTTTGTAATGTATTTATTTAAGATTTTATTATTGAGAATTTTATTGTTTTTCATTTTAATTTAAAGCTAAGATAATCTTTGATTAATATGGAAAGATATTTATAAAGATGATAAATCGCCAAAAAAGTGAGACTTATGTGAAATTCTGCCTTTACGATTTTATAGTTCATATATAATTTTTTTTTATTTGGAAAATATATAAATCTTATATTTTTAATCCAAAGTTTTTCATGTGCTTTTAATTTATTTACACTTTCTATCATTGGATCAATAGTAAAATGATAGTTAAATATTGAAATTATAAATTTAAATCAAAATTTTGACTTGCCATGGTCTACTCCATAAAAAAAAATATTATGTAAGCTACAGACATCTTCAAACAAGAGCTTTTAACATTGTCTAGCATAAAATCTCACCACTATAATCGGTGGCGAAACCGAGATTGTAAGTTCCTCATATTTTGATTGACTTATTTCGATAATAAACTACATTTGAGGTTTAAATTTTAAGGGTAGACTAGGCCTTCATTATGCATGATTAAGCTTCAAAGGCACTTTCAAGACATCAAGCTCAAGAGCACCTCAAAGGTATGTCACTTGTGCTTAACTCTTTGAAGAGAATTAGTTGTACACACACACACACACATTTGTACTCATTGCATACATGTTAGTGTTTTAAATCGCATGAGAAGGCATTGCCTTTCACTGTCATGGTCGTTGTGTCGTCGAGGTAGACCATGGCAAGCTAGCGATAGCCATTTCCATGGTCCAAATGCTGTTGTGGTAGCTAGCGATAGTCTTTTTCATGCTACATGTGCCGTCTTGGGAAACTGCGAAATAAGGGACTGCAGCATGTTGGCGACAGTTTGTTTGCCTTTGCCGCAGCTGACTGCTGTCTTGATAAACCACGACGGTCATGACCGCGGCAGTCCGATGTAGTTTCATGTCCCCTATATATAGCCCATTTGCTTTCTTGTTCTTTACGAACTCTTGCATTCTTGACTCCCTAGAGAGAAATTAGAGTTCCTTGAGAGAGAAACAACCAAGATTGTAACTTTGACTCTCAAATCCCTTAGTCCATGAGCATCATTCAAGCATCATCCAAGCATAGGTTTTCTTTGTTTCTTTGACTAGGTAATTTGAATATGCCCTAAAACTTCTTGTTTCATCTTATGTTCATGTTTGTCTAGGATTAGCATTTATTTTGTGATTAAATGCATAACTATTTGCTTAATGTTATTTCTAACATGTTTAAGTCTTTATTTGTTGGTTGAGATGTGTTGTTTGTTGATAACTTGCAATTAGGACTATATTGTCCTTTAGCTAAATCTTATGCATTTAGATATTGATATTTTGAATTGCCTTTAATTGCCATCATGGATCTCTAGATAAACATTTAGTGTAGCTTAGCATTAATTACATTTTGGATATTGTTATATATTTACTTAAGTTGTTTATCTCTTCATTGAGTGTTAAACCCTGTGACTAAGTGGATTAGTGCACAAGCAATTGGTTTAGAATCACTATAAAAGGCTTGCAGGTAGTAGTGGTGGGTTAATGACCGAGAATGGTGTGACTTGAGATCAATTTAAGTTGTAAACATCATTACATATAATGGAATTGAGGACCGTGCGTGGTTAGATAGATAACCTGTGAGTTTAGCCTAATTGGAGGGTTTCTCACGTAAATCAATCCTTGTGTTTTTATTGTTTTCCACACATTTATTATTGATTGTTTGATTGCTAGTATGAAGCAAAGTTGTTGAAACTGATTAAGTCGAAAAGTTGGTAATTAATCAATTCAAATCTATTCACCCCCTTCTAGATTAGTTTAGACATATATTATATATTTTCAGAGATTTTGGCTTTGGGAGTCAAGTTAACGACTTAACGCAAGATAAATATACTAATATTTAAAAACTAAGTTATTAAAAAATCAAATGTAATATCGTTTAGATGTTGACGAAGACGAACCGAGATTTTAATTCTTTTATAAAATCCATCAATTGCCGATGACTCTCATATAAAAATCAAAGAGAAACGTAACACATTTTTTTTTTATAAATAATATATATATAGTTCATGATGTATAGGAAACCAAATCCTAAAAAGAATAGATATTGACTCCTACATTAAGTGCAAGTTTACTAATTAGGAACTAATTATGAAAAAGAAACTTAATTCCTTTTTTGTGATTATTGCTTTTACCAAAATCAGTTGAAAATTAGATTATGTGGATCTCACACATAAATATGGAATTAAGTTCCTGTCGGAAATGGAACTTGATTCCCCATCCTATTAAGGAATCAAGTTCCCTTTCTTAATTTCATTTCCCATGGAATTTAATTCCCTTTCGTTTCATTTCCGATTAGAGCATCTTCAATGCAATGCTAAATCATTATGTCAACTGTCAATGCTATAATTTAGCACAAAGTAAAAGAAAAACATGCTCTAATGCAGTGTCAAAACCTGTGCCAAATTTGGCATATGCTATAAACTGTGTTAAATTTGACACAGTGTATAGCATATGCCAAATTTGGCACAACAATAAATGCAACCGTGTTTATTGACTTTTTAAATTTTAAATAATAAAAATTTAACAAATTTGGTACGGGAAATTGACATTGAAACAATTCTAAAAAAAAAAAATTCAATGCATTGGTTGTATTTATTGATTTTTATAATTTTAAATAATTAAAAAATAAAAAATAACATATCCAACATAATTTTACATTGAAGTATAATGCTAAAATAATATGCCAAATATAATATTTTATTATTTTTTGTGTCAAATTTAGTATTTTTTTTTTTTTTTTTGTGTCAAATTTGGCACTGACATTGACATATGCATCGGAGATGGTCTTAGTTAATATATGTAAATAAGAAAAAACTAGATATAATTATTGATGTTAGACTTTTTATTTATATATTGTAATAATTATGTTTTTAATTAAGAAATAATATGGGATTCATTTGATATAATATATTTTATTTTACCTTTAAAATAATCCAACTTAGAAATTTCGTAAAAACAAGGAACAACCGAACAATTTTTGTTGGGCCCCCTATCTCCCCGCTCCTCACTACAAGTCTACAAGACTACAACTAAATTTCCTTCCTTTGTAATTTTTTTTTTTTTTTTTTTTTTGGAAAACCTTAATTTGTAAATATAAGAGCAATGAAATCACAAATTTAATAATAAAGATGTGTGAATGTAAGCCAAAAATAAAAATAAAAATTATTAATTTGATTATCAAACATAAAAATTTGAGAACAAAAATTGGGAAATAGTGATAAAAAATGACATCATCATCATGTAATAATAGTTGAAGTGTTAAACTAACAACTCCTCCCCTCTACTCTCACCTCTCCTTTCTTGGCTCTTTCATTTTGCATGGTTGGATATTAGCTGTCAAATACAAATAAACATAAATCATAAAACATAAAACAATTTTTTTTTTTTTTGTTGACAAACTTTGTTGTCACTTTAAATATTTTATTGTTTTCAAAACCTTATAAAACACTTTCAGAATCCCTTTTCTTCTTCCCCTCCCATACTTTTTCACACACACCACTTCTTCTTCTTCTTTCTCTTTCAGAGTGCCCATATAGTTTCAGCAACTTCTCAGACCCATTTCTGGCAATCTATTTCAACTCAGTTTTAGTCATTTAAGTGGACTTTTTTTTTTAATTTTGGATTAATGTTGTTTAATTGTTGAGTAAAGTTTCAACTTTTAGACGCAAAAACTGACAAAATTTAGTATAAAGTTTCAATCTTGGAGAGAGAGAGAGAGACATCTGGGCAACCGTTTTGCTGTCAAAAACTGTCTTCTGGGGGGGTATTACTCTGTTGAGAAAACTGCAAATAAAGCCATTTCTTTCGGCTTTCACTTGAGAGTCTCTGGAATTTGAGTGTTTTTTTTGAAGTGGGTTTGAAGGCTTTTGGCTTATATAGTTGAAATTTTGTTGTTAGCTCCATTGGCAATGCTGACTCTCTGCTCTTGGTGAGTTGCCAAAATTGCTTATTTTTTCCTTAATTTGTAATTGTTCTTCAACTGTTAAAAGAACTCTACTTCCCTGAGTCTCTTCATTTTTTTCTGCTTATTTTGAGCCAGTTTACTGACATTTTGTTTAATTATCCATCAACTTGAAGAAAGTGAGCATTCTTTTCTTCTGAGTAAGTTTTTGCCAAGTCGATTACATGGTAGTTTTGGATACTTATTGGTAATTATTTATTTAATGATGTTTTATTTTTATATAAAATATATTCTTTGGTTGGTAGTATTAGGTTAAGATTGTATTCTCTGATGATATTAAATAACGGTGGATGAGAAGATCATATACGGTAATCAGATACATACCTGGTTGATTCATGCATGCTAAGTTTTAATTTTGAATATGGGACCACATAGATTATTTATTTATCTGGGTTTGTTCCCCATCAAACCTGCAACTAAATATAATTATAATCCTAAATAATTTATAGTAATGAATCCTTAACCATTTTAAAATTTGTTGGAGGCTGTAGATTGTGTTGAGATTATCAATCCAATACGTCGTTTTATTTTAATAATAAGTAGGTAATTGTGGTTTTCATTGATTCATGGAAATCTTGTCTATTATTTAACAATGGTGAATTCTTATCTTGATCATGCAAGTTCAATTATTTTTAATGTAAATGAGTATTAGTGTTTTGTCTTGTGTCTGATGGGGGATTTAACTTTTGACTGGAACAGTGCTTGTTTGTTTTGTTTATCTACATATTACGGTTCTTACTGATAGTTTTTAACTGTAATTAGAACGAAAACAATATCGTGTTTTACATACATATTTCTTTAATAAAATTAACCTCATTGCTACACGAGTGCGTTCTGCCAGTTATCTCTAGGTGGACGCTTCACCCGTGTCCTGTGGGATTCAAAATCTCGAGTGGTGACCTACCTCATTGGAGGTAAGGGATGAACCTACTACCTCGAGGAATGCAAATCTTTCGTGGACTTTTCGTTATTGTTTTTCCCTCATGAAAAATGATGATCAGAAACTTAACATATTGTATCTCTGTAATTGTTTTACTTAGACTCCCTGGATGGAGCAATTGAATTGATTATTAACCTTGTTTTTTTTTTTTTTTTTTTTATGTTGAACATTGATTGGCCTAGCTTTCTTACCATGGCTGATAATAAACAAATAAAAGATGTCAATTTAATTTAGTTTAAATAATATGTAGATGATTTTTTGGTTGTAACACCTGTTATGTTTCTTGTTTGTACTTGTTTATTGGCTAGGTGAGAGAGCATCTATTCTTTCAAAATCGAGTCAATAACAAGAAGACATTATTTTTGAGACTAGGTTGCCGTGTGTAATTGAGCTTGTAGTGAGTGTGAAAGATCCTATATATTTCAGTTAGATATATATATGTCTGCTACTGTAAGCATTATAATGGGTAATGAATAATACTATATGGTCTGGAACTTTTTCCTACTCATTTCCTGAGAGTTATGATGGTTGGACGAATATGATTCAGCGGATACTTTATTTTCTATTGTGTATGTTAATTCATTTTGAAATTTTAATCAGGGTGAAGAAGGGATAAAAGTGGCAAAGATGATGGAAAATAAACGAAGTCCTTGCTCTGTCGACCAAGGCAGTATCACTACTCTTGCATCCAAACGACACAAAGCTGATCTATCCATTTCTGCTAAGGTTTCTTCTCCTTCTCTCCTTCCCTTTTTAACTTTTTTCGTTTTACATTGTAAGGCTAAGTAAGGGACTATAAATGCCGTTTTGAATTCACAACTAAGCTTGATATCAGTTGCCATAATATGATTAAATCGGATCATTTTGTAGCACTTTTTCTATATCTAGAGCATTGTCCCTCCGTTCTAGTTTATCCATCTGGAATCACATAACTGCTTCGTTGAGTATATCTGTCCTACACCCGTACTAATTCTTGGATTTGCTACTGGCTATAGGAGAGGAAAGAGAAGCTCGGTGAACGAATTGTGGCTCTGCAACAGCTTGTTTCACCCTATGGAAAGGTAAATAAGTTGATGGCATTATTAATTTCAATATTTCCGTGTCAAATTGCTTGTTTGTCTTCCAGTATGCTTATGTTATTCTTTCTATGCCTCCTTTGCTTTTGCTTTCAATCTTGAAGTTGTTTAGTGTAGTGTAATTTTGTAACTTATCGGTTGAATTTTATAATTGTTTTGGTGCAGACGGATACTGCATCTGTCCTTTGTGAGGCAATGGAATACATACAATTCCTGCATGAACAAGTTAAGGTTCGGACTTTTTCTGCTTAGTGACCATATTTGGATTATCGCAGTGACTCAAATATGAATACCCTCAAATTATTTAGAGTTTGATGTGAATAATTTTGTTTTGTTGGGATGGTTTCAGGTGTTGAGTGCTCCATATCTCCAAAGTACAGCCACAGTTCAGGTAAGCATGAGGAGGATCCATGATATTTAAAGGAAGTGGGATTCCTTTTTTTAAAGATAATTAGACCTTAAAAAGAGGCATTCAATTTTGTATATGCAGGAAGTAGAGCAGCATAGCCTGAGAAACAGAGGTTTATGTCTTGTTCCAATCTCCTGTACTGCTGGAGTTGCTCGAAGCAACGGTGCAGATATCTGGGCTCCCATCAAGACAACTTCTCCTAAATTTGAGAAAGCTATCACACAATTTCACTGATACAAGCCGTTGCCGCATCAACTAACCAACTTGCCACATTGCATTGCATAACAAATTTCTGTTAGACAGTTGTAACACAAGCTGGAAATGGGATATGTGGTACGTGAAATAGTTAGTCATTGGGGGAGGAATTATGGCTTTCTAGTTTCTAGTATGTTGTTGATCAACAGATCAAGGCAAATGTATATGTATGAACTTGAGATGTATAATGATCCTAATATTCAATGATAGATATATGGCTGCGAATTTCATGTTTAATTTGTTCTCGAGACTGGAGGGTCAACATACTTTTACATTCAAATCTTCTGCTCTCTCAAAAGCACTTAGAAGAAGATGATCCTCCACTGAATTTAAATGCTAATACAGATGCACAATTCATACTAAAACCAATTGAAAGGTTTTCAATTTAAATCACAGTAGAGTTGCACAATTCATGGCCCTCGGACTTGAAAACGAATAAAACACATAAGATAACGAGTTATATGCTTTCTTACAGTATGTGTAAACTGATATTTTTCTGACAAAAAAGGTAAACATGACAACTAAAATGGAGATTCTAATCTTTTGCCGAAGTAGGCTTAACCTTCTCTTGTACGAACTGTAGCATATGTTCGCGTTTCCAATTGTCAATTCTGCAAATGATAATTGGTTAATAAATCTGATTGTGTTTTAAACTTCAATATTCTTTAGAAACGTATCATAAAATTGCAATTAAATCTGGTATGAGAGGCACTAATTGCAAAGGAAAACCTAAACATGACCTATATATTTAATTGAAAAAGAAAGTGGTCTATGCATTTTAAATGCCACCATTGAATTCTGTCCCTTAACCTCCAATGCACTTAGGCAGCAAAATCTCACTCTGATAGGAAATTGATAGCCACTGTTACTACAAAGGTTATGAGGTTCAGGCAACTACATATGCAAGATCAAGATGAGAAAACTGCCTAAGGCTCAGTTGAGGCTTTGTGGCTAGGTAAGAAATCTTAAGTATGCTTCAGGTGGGAATTATACTTTTTATTCTTCTATTTTTTATGTTTCTGCGCTAAGGCATGGGAAAGGTGAAGGGTTCTGGTGGTCAAGAAAAGCTGGCCCATTGACCAATGATGCTGTGCTTGACTGCTAGCTTAAAATATTCAGTATCATCACTTAAACAATCACGAGAGAGATCAAGCATCTCTCTTGACCCCACTTCCTATATATCCAGTGCCACATTATTTCAACACCGGTGATTAATATAAACAAAAACTAGCTCACCTTATGGTTTCCTTTTGTTGGTCCTCATCATCCAGCATGATCAACTTTGGTGGAGAATTAAAAACATACTGAACTTTAACAGTAGGAAACTTATCCTTCTCTTCTTCAATGAAACCAACAATTTCAGGATAGAAAACCAATTTCCTCATGCAAACTTCCAGTATTGCACCAGAATAGGTAATCTGCAGTTTCACCAGAGTATTATACGTCATTTTTCTGTCATTTCAGTAAACACAATCACCTAATCTAAGAGGAACTGAAATTTTTTGACAGTTTTTTCAAATATTTTATCACTCAGTTATAAGTAACCTACAACAAAAATGAGAAGATAAAAAAGAAGAAGAAAAAAGCTTCTATTGATTACACCAGATGCAGTATAATAGTTTGAAATTCTTTTCCCAAGCTCACCCCTTTTTTCCCCAAGGAAAGAAAAGAGAAAAGGATAACAAATAAAAAAGAATTTTAGAATTCATAAAGAGGAGTATTGCAATTACAGAGAAACGATGTAGTACGGGGAAATCAATATTCTAATGTTGAAAGAATTCAAAGGGGTCGAAATTACCATGGTTACCCGAATGCAACCAAGTTAAAGAAATTCATGCTACATGAAAATTTTAAATATGCAATGATGGATCTCAAAGAATAAACTTTAAAAAGACCAAGCCCTTATATATACTTCTTATAAATCAAAGTCACGTCACCTCATGGGAACTTTCATAGTTATTATCATCATGGTTTATAGAAAACATTCTTTTTAAATGCTCGACAAGCATCTAGAAGATTGCCCATCATCTATATAATATGTACAGCGGCTGCAGGAATGTCAATTTGTTTAAAGAGTCCATGAACATTTGCATACAAGTGAACAGGTCTGGTTAGGCTCAAAGGGTGAGGAGCAGAAAATTTCTCAACTGTGGTAAATGCAAAACAAAATGTTGTTATCTAGGGAAGTTAACCATGTCTGTTTCTTTAAACACTAGGTTTTGTTTCCACCATCTGGACTGACATATTTCCTTGCATGTCTTTGTTCTTTAATAAGAAAAAGCAAAACAGATAAGATGTAATCAAATTGCATTCCACAACCATAGAATCTACATTTTATGCTTCCCTATGTTAATGGAATAAATCAAAAACTTTACTGACAAAACGAAGGATCATCGAAATAAAGGTAACTGTAAAGAGCACAAAGAAATATTGAGCAGCAAGAATTTGATTATTTGGTCCAAAAGATCCATACCTTGCTCATGGAATCATTAGAATCCTCCGTGCAACATTTCAAGCAGTCAGATAACAGCTCTGCAACCAAAACTTGGAGTTTAGCAAGTCATGCTCATGCATTTTACAAATATGAGTTTGGAGTCCAATAGATAAGACAAACACATTTGAAGAAAACAATTTGTTACTTCAAACTAGAGACGTTGTCAACATACAACATTCTCTCAAGCTCCTTATTGAAATTACATTATGATCAACAATTGAATTGTGTATTAAATTTGTTTAGTATTTTCAGTCAGGGTCAGGAATTTTGATGGAGAAAGTTTAGTGTCAAAACAAATAGAGCATCAATGAGTAAATTGATATACTGGTGTGTGTATGGTAAACACATAAAGCACAAATCTAATAATATGAAAACCCCATCAGGGTACTATGAATCCAAAAATCAGAGCATAAAAGTAAAAAACCCAGTTGAAAAAGAAAAGAGAGACCTGGGTTTTTGACATATTCAGCGAAAGTATTGCAGTCGGAGCAAAGAGCGAGGCCAGTGAAGCCCAGAGTCTCGCATTGTCTAGTGGTGAGTTGCTCTTTAGCTGCCACTCCTGTTGCTGTTGCTGTCATCAAAATCACCCAAAGAATTACCACTCTCTTTGTAAGTATATACTCATTCAACGCCCCCATTTTTGTTTTCTGGGTCTCTTCAAAATTCTCTCTTTCTCTTTCTGGTTTACGATCAGAGCAGCAGGGATGGACTATGGAGTCAGTCAACAAAGATTGCAAGTCTACGGCGTCGTTTTCTTTCTAGCTAAACGGAGCCGTTTTGTTGGAGGGGCATTACACTAAACTAAAATATTTGAAGAAAGAAAAATACAATTAGAAGTCTAGAATCAACATCTTCCCAAACTGCCTCCTTTTCTTTTTACTTTGGGTTCCGACCTAATAATATCATGCCATGTATACATAACTAATCACATGTGTTATCCATGCCACCTCTATGGAGCATTTCTTCTAACAATTATATTGGACTGACAGGTTGAGTTACAACGTGATAATTCAACACGAACATGAACTAAAGTAATGGGTTTGAATTGATTTAATTGTGTCGGATTCATAACGGTGCATCTAGTTTGACCCATTTAATAAATAAGTTGTATTCAAATTTATCTTAATAGTTAGCGACAATATTTTTTTTTAAGACAATATTTTTTTTTAAGATATTAAGTTAGCATGATTACTAAGGATAAATTTGTTATTTTAAATTAATTGATGGTATGATTGTAGGTTTTGAATTAATATACAGATTTTTAAAAAGAAATTTGTTAAACGAGACAAATTAAATGGGTAAATATGTAAAATTCGAGTTAATCAAGTTAAATGTTTTAAATGTGTCACAATATGACCTACAAGTTATGTCGTTGCCTTCTTTTTAAAAAAAAAAAAAAGTTATGTCGTATTACCTGTTTAATAAATGCATGACTAAGATGAGAGAATTGACACAATTTTATAATCGTGTGTTCAAATTGAACAAAAAATAAATAAATAAAAACAGGTTGTATTATGTTTAGTCAAACTCAACCACGAGACCACTAAAATCATGAAACTCGACTTAAACTTGTTTAATTTGTTGTCCATACCATGTAACACGGTACCATTTGTTATGATACAATACACCGGTACACCAAAGATTTTCTTATTTAAGTGTCGACAATCATAAGCCAACCTTATAAACGACTAAGATTATCGGTCTCCCAGGTGCTAAAATATATGTCATTCATTGCAATTAACCGGGTACAGCAGCAATCAGCAAATGCATCAGTAACAAGACATAAAATATAGGGAAAATTGCACAAACATACCCTAACTTTAACACATATATGAGGCATAATCTAGTTTTGCTAAAATTACAAGAAAATACCTTTGACTAACCGTTGACTGACAGTTGACTAACAGTTGACCATACTAAATGATAAAATGACCAAAATACCCTTCTTCAATGTTTTATTAATTTTTATTTTTAAAAAATACTGTAAATATTAAAATAATTAAAAACTAATTAATTAACAATATAAATGTAGAAGTCAAATATTATAAAATATCCAAATTACCTCTCAATATTATAATATTTTTAATTTTTTAAATGTTTGATAACTGTTAATTATATATTAAAAGCCAACCAAAACAATTTAAATATATTTTTTTAAAAAGAAAAGCAAATCAAATTAAATGTTAAAAGCAAAAAATAAATAGCAATTGATTTCCATAGAGACCTACGAAATCTCCATTAGCGTAGGTCTCCATGGAGATCAATTGCTATTTATTTTTTGCTTTTAACATTTAATTTGATTTGCTTTTCTAAAAAATATATATATATATATTTAAATTGTTTTGGTTGGCTTTTAATATATAATTAACAGTTATCAAACAATTAAAAAATTAAAAATATTATAATATTGAGATGTAATTTGGATATTTTGTAGTATTTGACTTCTAAATTTATATTGTTAATTAATTAGTTTTTAATTATTTTAATATTTACAGTATTTTTTAAAAATAAAAATTAATAAAACATTGAAGAAGGACATTTTGGTCATTTTATCATTTAGTATGGTCAACTGTCAGTCAACGGTTAGTCAACTGTCAGTCAACAGTTAGTCATGGGTATTTTCTTGTAATTTTGGCAAAACTAGATTATGCCTCATATATGTGTTAAAGTCAGGGTATGTTTGTGCAATTTTCCCTAAAATATATGTTACTCAAAGCAGAATGTAAAATTATGTTTATGTACATTGTGTTTTACAATACACAAAAATACCAACTTCATTTGATGTAATACTATTTGCAGGTGACTGTACATATCAATTTCCATAATAACAAAAAAAAAAAAAGGAAAAGAAATGATAAAAAAGTGATAGTACATATCCCAAATTTGTTTTTCCTGTCAAATATAAGAGTCAATAGTTCTTGTTAACACAAACTTATCAGTCTCAGAAGCCGAGTTTCCCATAACACAAATTTGAGAAAGCAAAGAAGAAAAAAATTGCATTATATCACTGATTCACTATGCTCAAGTTACATACAAGCGGGCAAATTCTACAACATTGGAACTCTATATCACTCAAATTAAGATGCTGTCAATATCAGTTACAATCTTCAGTTACAGAGGGAGAAGATGACGGCTTTTTAATCTCACCATCAGGTTTGGAATTATGCAACTTGATGTGCGAACGTGCCACTTCTAGCATCAAATCTACCTCTTTCTTGTACTACACAATTCACCATAAAAGTTAAGATGAATCTTTAACCTTTTACCATTATGATTCACATTTTGAGAGAATTGAGTTGATTATTATCCTAAAAGAAAGATTCATAAAAAAAAAAAGAAGAGGTTCCATCAAAGTACCAACCTCGTTAATCGCCCCTGCTTTAATCTTGGATTGCATAATACACCATTTCTTAAAATGTGCACCTGTAGATATTATAAGATTAGAAAATTTCCCAATTTTCACATCGAAAAAATATTATATTTTCAATAGGGCAAAATGAGACGACGAGTATATATAAATGGTTTGTTCTTATAAAAACCATTGACAAAAACAAGTATAGAAGAGGTTCAATAAAATACGACGTGCAAATGATGCAGGGTTGTTTGAGACTTGCACTAAAAGAAGCAAAGGTCGGAATGCCTTGAAACCTAAACTATATGAAACTTACTATTTAAAAAGGTAGGCATTCCTTTTATATATTGTTCTCACTGTAGAGTAAAAAGACCAAACAAGTCCTCAAGAACACTTACTCAACTCCCTCATATGCATATCTTAAAGGATAATACAGCACTGGTCAGCACCCAAAATACTGACTCAGTTATGTGGCCCAATTGAGCTGTAACACGTCCTTTTTTCTTTCATCCATTCCAAGACTTTGCAGTTGTATGAAGTTCAGTTTTGTTGGGATTTTATGTTCTCATGCATTAAAAATCTTGTAGTACTAGAAGTCTTGAAATGGGTGAAAGAAAAAAGGACATGTGTTTCAATTGGGCCACATCACCTGGTCAGTATTTTGGGTATCTTAAAACAAATAATCACATCAAACACAATGGAAACACCTCCCAAGACCTACCCGTCTACCTTTAAATTAGTCTTTGAATGTACAAAGCACCACCAAATTCCAAGAAGAAAGAAAAAGGTAATGGAAAATAAAACCTTAAGATCATGACTCCTCGATCACTAAACAATGTAACAAAGTATGATCCTAGACAGAGGCGAGGCCAGGGCTTATTGTCCGGGTGGGCTAAATTAAGCATAATTTTTTTTTTGGTATACCACCTGTGGTGCAGCAACTTGAACCTGGGACATTGTTAAATTTTCTACTCAAGCCACACTGGGCGGTGGTACAAAGTTTTGTTACAATTTTTTTTAAAACAAACCTTACAATAATATTTTCTCAATTAAAAAGTAGGTACATAGATAAGAAAGATATAATGATCCTTGTCCCTAAAAACATTTAAAATGATTAACTACAAAACAGAGAAAAAAAAATAGCAAGCATATAAACTAAATGTATATTTGTTAGGACTTTAACAAATGAAGTATGGAATTCAAAATCTGTTTCTTTTATTTATGGAATGAACTGATAGGAAATGAAAACTTTAATGTGTTTTGAGTGTTAGTAAAATATTGAGTATATCACTCTAACGAATCTATTGAAATTATCTCAATTAAATTAAATTATAAACTATATACCATTTTTGTGAATCATCAGGAATGTTAAATTTGTAATATTTTTTCTGTATTTTTACTTGTTTTTTTTTTTAACCAAACTCTTTAATTTAAACTTAAAATATATTTATTTTTTTATAGAAAAAGTTGGCTTGGGCTTCAGCCCAGACTAGCTTTCAAGTACCTCCGCCCCTGATCCTAGACCGATTGATATTCCCTCTATTGGTCCCAGCCCCTACACCAATTAAATTCACGCAAACTGACCTTTCAAAAAAAAAAAAAAAAACTTCATGCTAACCGCAACAAAAGCTCTTTCCAGGAGAATGATTATTCTAATATAACATAAGTAATGGCTATCAAGCTGCCTTCTAGAAGTTATCGAGAATACAGAATTTCAAGCAAACTGAGGAGCAGACATATTTTCTGGTGGCCAAAGCCACCATTGGAGGAATCTAGAATGAAATACAAAAGACGTTAGAGCTATCTGATTCAAAGGGCGGAACTCCATGCAACTGTAGTATATACTAGCACTTTAAATGATGAAAAACTCTTATGTCTGTGCTTCTGCACACTTGCATTGGTTACCAACTTAAGAAAGTAACCAATGCATGTTCCAAGGGATCATAAATCTACTCGACAACAAATTAAGAAAGTAAAATGGAGGGAAGCCAACCCCAAGCTTACCAACTTTAATATCTATAGTAGATGAGTTTTCGGCATTGGTCTCCAAACACCACCGACAGTGAACCTGGTACAGATAACTGATGTCAGTAATGAGACAGGATAATATCTATGTAAATTAGAATGTTCTTAGACCAAACTGTTAAGAGTGTTTAAATGTTATTGTTGGGTCATTTCCTAATAGCTTACGTTTTTGAGTCTAGCGGTAACTGACATGGTATCGGAACCTTGTTATACCACGAGTTCTAGGTCGAGTCCCCCACGTGATTATGTTTGAATTTGTTATATTTTATTTGAATTAGTTGTGTGTTTGTATTTGGGCTTGAGCCACATGGCAAGCCCGTTGGTCTTGTACGTGAGGGGTGTGTATTAGAGTGCTTAAATATTATTGTTGGGTCATTTCCTAATAGCTTAAGCTTATGAGACTTTGGTTCCTAACACAAACAAATATAATCAGAAAATAATATATTCTGAAATGTTGTGTGATGAGCATTTAACTATCTTGGCACAGAAGATAACGCCAAATAATTATGACCAGACAAATTTTAACTATCAATCTATACTCAGTTAATTTTCATTTTGTCTTATTTGTGTGTCCAAAATGCAGTTAAAGAAGGGATTATTCTAAACCCAATGGTCCAGATACTAAATAAATACCAGCTGTTGTTCTGTAGACCCTTAGGCAGCAATTTGCCCTTTTAATTGACCCTTAGTTGTGTTTTTATGCATACATTAGTACATGTGGAATAGTCTGTCAACCATAAATCCAAATGACAGGTTCTTAAGAGCATAGCATCTCTCTCCATTGCTAACATATAGGAGTGCCCGGTAAAGATCCCTGAGGTGTTTGGCACATTAATTGATTCGCAATTTGTCAGGGACGCATAGTAGCAAAATTAATTGAGCATTTTTGAAGTCCAGAATTTTAAAAAGGCAAATAAGCTAATTTATCTGGCATATGAAATGTATAACCAATATAAGACAAGTCTCAGACTCGGGTAAAAATAGTAGTGAATTCAAGCACTTGATTGAGAAACCAGGATTTGTCCGTGGGAACTAGAAGGTCAAGGCCATGTAACCATAGAAATATCTCCAGCATTTTAAGTTGAATTAAAACAGATGTTCAATAAGAATTTAAAATAAAAAGTATAACCTCAAATCTCAAAATATTCCGTACCTCAAAGTAAGACCCAAATGGAACGTCATGCGCTTGTTGCACTGTCTCAAAAACCTAAAAAAGGACATGTTTAATTAAGAATACAAATTGAATCTAATTTATTTTATTTTATTTTATTTATTTTTTATTTATTTATTTTTAAAATAAAGAAATAGAGGCAGTCAATTTTGTGAAAAGCAAAGAGTCTTTGAGGTTCATAAGATGGAAAGAAAGATTGTGCCGATTTGGAAAATTGGGTGATAATTATTAAGGCAAAACAAGAACAAGTAGATTATCAACAATAATAAAAATTTATAAGGGATCATGAGACAAAGAGCCATACAAGCTTTTCCTTATCTGGTGATAAAACTACATGCTGCCACTCTGTCATGGCTGTGTCTGGAGGACACATGGGGTTGTTACAGACAGATCTAAATGTTATCTCTCTTACTTGACCATCATATTGATCTGCAGGATGCCATTGTCCCACCTGACAAGACATAAAATAGTAACCACAAATTTTCAGATGTTTTACATCAAACAATCTATAATTCAAAACTTAAAATATTCTCGTTGCGATAGAGGGAGGTACACAGCACTCATAGGATACATAAGCTAGATTGAACACCAATCTAGGTGATCATTCAGAATGCAGGGCAAATGCACCATTAAAGGCTTGTTACTCATTCAGCAAAAAGCTGCACTGATCAAGCAGTCTGAGCTTCAATAAATGCATACGGTACATGAAAATTAAGAACAACCACTTTACTAATTACTCGTGGTTGTTCTTAATTCTTTTTTTCCATTTCAAAAAAAAAAAGAAAAAAGAAAATTAAGAACAACCATGAGTAATTAGTAAAGTGGTAACCTAGTATGACACTCAGACAAGAAACACTTCAAGAGTTTTCTTTGAGCGGAACCAAGAAAAACTGTGCTACTTATCCAAGTGGGAGTTTTTTTTTCCCAAGTATAGAGGTGCTCTCAAGATTTCAACCCAATTGCTTAGACTAATGGGACCAAGATTTTAACCAATGCAACAAGTAGTGGTCCATACCTAAACTCCAAAACATATACAAAGAAAGACAGTTAAGCAAAACAACCCTTAAAGCAAAGCAAATTCAACACCATACTAACTTGAGAAAGCCGAAAACTATGAATGGGTACCAACTAGACAAGGTTCCAAGTGCTACATACTGAATTTAGACAATATTTTCATAATTTCTTATATCTCTTCCAAGTCGTACACCAAGATTAAATGTTAAAGAGTACTGCATTTATGAATGCATAACCATAAAAGAAAGTCTTATTTATTTATTGGATAGTGTTAACCTATGCCCTAAGGGCATAAGATAACAACTACTTTATTTCCATTTATGGAAATAAAAGCACTGCATTTATTGTAAATTTGTAACAAAACAATAAATGCACTAGTTCACTTGTGCTTTTATTTCCATAAATGGAAATAAAGTAGTCATTATCCTGTGCCCTACATCTTAACACTACCCTTATTTATTTACTTTTTGGCTGCCGTGGCAAAGTAATCTAGGTTGGCCAAACATAAAGAATATCAAGAATAATAAGAATAATCAAAGACTAACACTTACATTTAGATTAGTATCCTTTCGTTCTGAACGGTATTCATTTATGAAACTAGAATTGTCATTTAACAATAAGCTAAAGAATTGTTCTGCTGTGCATGGAACAACATCCTGCCAGAGAGATTGATCAATTATATGGAAATGGAATAATAAATAAGATCCATAAAAGAATGGGGAAAAAAGGATGACGCATACATTGTATATACCAACTAGGACCTCTTCTTTGATAAATGCTTGGAACTTTTCCATTTTGGAAACATTATCTTCAGGAATCTTCACCTGCCTTTCACTAACTTTGACAGAACTACTACGTGCACGCAATGCTGACTCAGCCCTCTCCTACAAATAAGCAAAAAAAATAATAATTGATTTTTTCCCTTTTTCTTTTCTCATCCAATCAAATATAGTGAGAAAGTCAAACAGAAATAGCAACGGTAAATATGGAGAACAGCACAAGCAAGACATGCAGGATCATAAGAAATAAAAAATAATTTCTTATGACTACAAGTATTGTGAAGATTCATCTGTGACAATTTTTGAAATTAATAAACACACAAATAAATTTATAAAGTCAAAAGTTCAGAAATATATAGAAAAATTAAAGTGAATTACTCAAGACTCTTTTAACTGAATCAACAAGGATCCAAGCTGGTCACCTTTTTATACCCAAAAGGACATTCTCTTTATTGCTCCTACAGGAAATGATTATAGTAAACAATAACCATCTCGAGTGAATGCATTAAATTTATAAGCTTATTCATTGAAAACAGGTTTTCTACCACGCTCGTCTCATTAATATCAAGTTTAGAGATGAGTCAGCAACTTTCCTAGGGGTCTTTGTTTACTATTCAAAATATTTCATAATCACTCTGTAACATTATAACGTGACTTTGTATCGTTGCATAGTCCGTTTCCAAGGTGGCGGTGGTCACCTCGATCCCAGGTGGTGGTCACCTCAATCAAAGGTGGTGATGATCACAATGATCCAAAATGGTCACCTCAATCCAAGGTGGTGATGATCACAATGATCCAAAATGGTCACCTCAATCCAAGGTGGTGATGATCACATCGATCCAAAATGGTCACCTCAATCCAAGGTGGTGGTGGTCACCTTGATCCAAGATGGCCACCTCATTACCTCAATTAAGTTGGCTCACCTCGGACATTAAGAGGTCAACCTTGTATTGGCCAAAAGTGTCCTCCCCGACATAACGGCGTATCAGACGCATAATGTCGACGAGAAACCAATACGCGTGGGTTTCAGAGCTACACCATTTTGGGACAAATGCATCGAGGAGGGTAGTGTTGATTGTGACATGTGTCCCCATGGTCCAACGGATCCCATGTATATAAAAGGTAACTGTATACCAGGTAAAGAGGTAGGCTAAAAATGATTACAACATCCTCTTAAGGCTAGACCTTTTAGTCCATTATTGGTGTAATGTAAAAGCCTAACTTGAGCGTGAGATGGTTGTCGCCGGTGACAACGCCGGCATCCCTGACCTTTCCTTCTCTTTTGCAGATATTTTTTTACCTTCAAATATAGCTCAAGCTCAAGCCTTCACTCAAGTTTTTTAGCCCTAACTTCTCCAGCAAGCTCGACACTTGAATAGAAGATAGTTTCCTAAACACATCCATCTCGATCGTTGGCCTTTTTCAGGTATCAACAATTTATTGATTATTTTATAAATAAAATTTATTGATATAATTTAAATTCCAAGACTGACAAGTTAAAAGTTACTGCATGGATAATAATTATCCTATTTCTTTGTCAAGCCAAACGTGGCTGCCCATCTATATTCTGAAAATTATCCAATCTCGTATACCTTAGTTGCCAATTGAATCAAGAGGTCAGATATTCAACTCGCCTAAGAGGCCACCTATTTGGGATATTATCCCACAATTTTCCTAACTACCAAAGTTGTAAGGTTTGACAGTAATTCCCCAAAGTCCAAGAACAAAGAAAGAATGATATATTTCTGTGTTTTTAAAATGGAAAAGGAAAATAATAACAGAAGTTACAGAAACAGTAATTAAAGAAGCCCAAGAAATGGACCTTCTTCTCAGCTTCTAACATTGCATGGTGATTCTTTACAGCACGTTGCAATGTTCTCGCAGCATGATTCCTGTTCCAAAATGATGCAAACTTATATCTGACCCTACCTGAAAATAAGAAAGAAAGATAAGAGAATATAAACACACCACAACATAAGTTCAAGCTTTTTTCAAAAGAAAAAAAAAAGGTTCAAGCTGAAACAAAGTTTCTGGGTCTGTCAGTCATGCATAATATGCTCCCCTATGGTGCTAACTTGAGTAAAAATTTAATTTAATTCTTAAACAGAACATGTTAATGATAATAGACCCTATCTAAGAAAGCTATTATATAAGATATTAGATCGTAACATATAAAATTGTGTATTTTGGAAGCACATATTCATAAATGCAAAAGCATATGCTCCTTTTTTTAATAACGGAAGTACGTACTTTATGATTGATACTAAAACTTCAACTTTTTTGCTCCCAAGTAAAAGTTAACAGAAAGGACATAACTATAACTGAGATTTAATTTTTCACAAACAATTAAATAAAACAATGAATATATACAATGAATTGGCCACTAACCATCAGGACTTCCTAAAGGAGGTACACCATGCCCACCAGCACCCATCCGTAGAATAATTGTTATAGAAGGATTTATGAATGCATGCTGACTCTTACGTATCTGCATAAACCAAAATATTTTTTGCACATAAGCATTTCACATCATTCATCAACATAAGCACCAAATATATAAAATATTTTCAGGTAGATTATCTTCATAGTAAGAAATAATGGAATAGTCTGTTGAGTTACCACTAAAACAAAAAGTTTAAGCTTGTGGGTAAGGTCCCAACAATATTAGTTAAGCTCTAACGCATGTCCAAATATAAACGTAGAACAAATAGAAATACAAATGCAAATGTAATGATGTGGAGAGATTCAAATACAAGACCTCTTGATCAAAGTAATTTTGATGCTACGTTAAGCGTTTGGGTTCAATGGTAGTTTAACATGGTATCAAAACCAATTTGACCGAAATGATCTGTGTTTGCATCCTTCTTCATGTGTTTGCATTTGTTTTTATTTTATTATTATTATCATTTTTTTTTGTTTGTGGTTGATCCTCATGACAAGCCCATCTATC
The DNA here is from genome assembly GCA_030490815.1 of Acer saccharum. Lineage (NCBI taxonomy): Eukaryota > Viridiplantae > Streptophyta > Magnoliopsida > Sapindales > Sapindaceae > Acer > Acer saccharum. Next base: position 19,179,341 of record CM059869.1, on the reverse strand, counting down.
TTGTACAAGGGAGTGCATTAAAGCTTAAATGAATATTGTTGGAACTGCATCTACAAAACTAAACTTTTAGGTTTAGTAGTACGTAACATGGTCTACCTCATCAATATCTGCCAATGGTATAACCACCTGCCAAGTGTACATAAACATTGTTAAAATGTGACTTCAAAAAAGGAGCTAAATCTACACATAAAAATCAAAGGGTAATTTCTTAGGCATTAAACATGCTGCAAAGAAATCATGCAAGGTGTAATTAGGCACACCAAACTGGATAGGACTATGAAACCATACTGGACAAATTTAGTCCAATACGAGTATGGCAAGAATTCCGTATTGGACTTCATTTTCTGAAAACCTTCTCTTATTCTGTTCAAACTGGATTAACAAGTACGTTAGGAAAGGGTGTTACTAGACTGGACCGGATAAAAGAGGGAAAATTTCATTTTGGTGCCTATTATTGTAATTTATCACTTTTTAAACTATCTTTGTCGTATCAACTCATTTGGTCCAAAAATTGGTAAAAATTACATCAATTTGGCCCCTCTGTTAGTCTCCAATAGTTAAACCTAACGATTCCGCATGTATATTTGTCTTAAAACACAATATCCTTCAAGGCTTAACATTTGAAGGATCAGTCATTTTTCAAATAAATAAATAATTTATAACAAATAAACAAAAAGTAAATTAAAAATAACATGTAAGAAATAAAAAATAAACTAAACCTCTTCCCTCTCATCTTCTCCCTCCCTCACTCTCTCTATAAAGTTTCTCACATCCCGAACTTTGATTTGGGTAAGAAATACTGGTTTGGGTATGAGATGATTTTGGTAGTGGGTTGGTGATGCTTTGATTTGGGTAAAAAATGATTTTAATCATTGTACTGATGTGTTTGAATGTGGTTGATTTTGAGATTATTATTTCATTTGATTGGAGGTCACCAGTGGCATCCTCCAGCACCGCCGGTGGCCTCGCTGACAAGTCTTCTTGGAAGGAGAACATATATGCAGTCTGTTTGACAAATGCAAATTCAGTTACTGTTCCTAAATGGTTAAAAACTCTGCAGAAACATAAACATTTACCTTCTAGCCCAGTCCAATCCACTAAAAACCTTATAACAGTACACTACAAATGTATTTCCAGCTTATTCATTAGAAGAAATCACATCATGATAAAGTAGGCTAAAAATTGGTGAATGGGAAAAGAAAAGGAACGGCTAACCTTCATTTGCTTCGAAAACACATTAGAATGGAAGCATATGTGCCATGCAGAGACATACATACGGCCATGATACAAGAATGATCTCTCTAGTGCACATGAGTAACTATGGTCAACTACCTGAAACAAATTTTCCATTTGTCAGCCTGTAACTGAATTACTAAGGGACTCATTCATATCTACAGTTTGAAGTTAACTAAATATAAGTTTGAAATACAAACAATTCCAACAAGAAATAAGTTTTATGCAACTCACCTCATCGGGAAGGAGATTAAATATTGTTTGTAGGGGACCCGGTTTTTGATGGACCACTGTAGGCCCTTGTTTATCTGAAGAAACCCTCTTTCGAACATTAGTTCCAGCATATCCATTCATGTCCCTGCCAGTTAAAGATTTGTCAAATTAATTGAACAACAATAACAATGACAACAACAAACATGCAACCACATTCTGTAGTAAATCCACGTTCTAGAAAACCAATATCGTAAGACAAATTTCTAAATTCTTCAAAAAGCATTACAACCTTAATCACCAACCCTACATTTAACAAATTAATGTATATTACAATTTAAGAATTCCACACAGTAAAAACACCAAGTGTAATAAACTAAAGAAGAAAAATTGTACCCAACATAATTAAAGGGAAATGCAATGAATAGAATATAACGATGGAAAAAAAAGAGCACAAGTAGAAAGAAAATGCTAAAATAAAGTATACCAAAAGAATACCTGGGAGAATTTACAGCGAGTTTCATTGTATTAATATGGAGACAAACCTGACAAGCATTAGAAGGTTTTTATTAGTCTCTGGATGGAATTAGAAAAAGTCTACATATAACAAAAAATACTACTATAAGATCTACAGAAATTCTATTGTCAGTTCGAACTGATAAAAGTTATATCAGTTCCTTGCATGTGGGCCACTGGATTTAAATACTTTGACTTGGCTGTATGCACTTGTCAGTCAAATATTTAAATCCAGTGGCCCACATACAAGGAACTGGTATAACTTTTGTTAGTTAGAACTGATAATAGAAAGACTGATAAGATATAATAAACATTTGGAAGAAAAGCTACCTGCCCAGAAGTGCTATCTAACGCATACCATACTGCACCAGTTTGACCTTCTCTTTCAACTGTCACAATCACTGAACCAAGAACAGTACTTTTCCAAATTATATCCCAGTCATATATTGTCACATTAATCTGCTACGTCAGTTGAAAAAAATATATCAGTGCAATAAACAAACACACAACAAATATCTCTTCATTAACTCGCTACAAATGAGAAAAATTCATTGGATTTCGAGCTACTAATCATATTATCAACACTAGTATTAGGGGTGGGTGCAAGTTGGTTCGGTTCAGTTTTCGGTCGAAACCATCCATGACTCACTTATACTCGGTTTTCATTTTTTTTTTTAATCGGATTGACTCGTATCTACAGGGTGACTCGAACCTGCTTTTTCCGGTTCGAGTCGGTTCGGTTTAATATGGTTTTAGGCCGGATGGGCTTGATGTGGCCTTTTGGTCCTAATGAAAATTTTACCTACATGTTTAACCGTATCGGCCTTTTGAACCATAGTTCAACAACTCCATAATATAAACAGAAGTCCAAATAATCCATAATGCATTCCATCATAATTCAAAATATAGTCTATAATAATAATAACAATCACGACTAAATGTTAATAGCATAGTCCAAATCACGACTGAATGTATTATTCTATTTATATTTTAGTTAATACTTGATATATATGTAATATTAATAAAACAGTATTTATCAACTTAAATCAATATAAATCTAATATTTAATAAAATAATATATAAATATGTATAATTACTTAAAATAAACCTTATATTTATTTATATTTAGTTTTATAATATATATACTTATATATTTAATATTTACTCGGTTTAGTCGGATTGGTTCAGTTTTTGGCAAGGCAAAACCATCCATGACTCACTTACACTCGATTTTCATTTTTTTTGAATCGGATTGACTAGTCTTGACAGGGTGACTCGACTCGAACACGTATTTTCGGTTTGGTTCGGTTAACCACGGATCGCAAAACTGTGCCCACCCCTAACTAGTATTATCATAACTATAATATTAGCTTTTCAAGAAATAGCAAAAAAGTTAAATTTGATAATAATGTCTAAGGTCACATTACAGACAGTCAGACATCAACAGATACATTAATTATTGACCTTGTAGCATATATGAATATTCTGAATGGTAAAATTAACTATTACCTAAAAACTTAATTATACATCAGGTAAACTGAACAAATTCATTTAAGAAAATAAAATACAATTAACTACACAATTTAACATCTCATAGATATATTGAGAGGAAAATAGCATTGTCCAAACCAGAAACAAGATAAATAATTAACACTTATTATGGAATCAGAGAAATTTATCAAATAGAGCAACTATGTTTCCATTGAGGCAAAATGTATAAGTGACAACTATCCACTAAATATATGAGAATTAAGGGCACAATTACAAGGTGACAAAGCATTTTTCTTTATTTGATACCCTTAAGTTTCTTGAGCTTTTCCTCATTCCTCAGCTAGAAACTACTGTCGCATCCTACAACCTTAGTAACCATGAAACTCGTAAGATTTAAAAGTCCTAGGTAGGTGGCCTCAAGGGAGATTTAACCTTTTACCACTTGGTTGAAATCCCCACCCTTCAACCACTAGGCCAACCCTTTGGGTTTTACAAGGTTGTAAACCAAATACATGCTAGTTGTAAACAAGAGACTGTTTTGAGTTGCCTCTAACTCAAGCAACTTAACAATTAGTGGGGAAGTTAATTTAGTAATCTTGTGCATCTAAAAGCTTAGATCAGAAATTTACTTTGACACTGGCCTCCGTCATTCAGCAACAGAAAACACTAATCAGTCAATAATACTTAAGAGAAAATCATAACAATGATAAATGATACAATAACCTGGGCAGGAAGCTCATCAACAGAAAAATTGAATTCCTCTCCCCACATGGGATTTCTTGAACCAGGGATCATTGAACTGCAAGAGCAACAAAAGGAAAAAAAAAATGTAACTGCCAGCAGGGAGTTACAACAATACTACATAAATCCCACGAAGACATCGCTATGAGTACAAGATCTTTACTAAAGCATTAGATAAATTCTTTTAGCTATTTAGAAATTAGGAATTCAATTATTTTCTGATATTAAGACAAAAAATAAAGATATTTAGAACTTCAAAGAATTTGTTGATAGAAAATACATCAATCCCCAGTCTGACATTACTGTAATTACAAAATCACTAGTTCCTCGATCAACAACCCAGTAAATGCTTTATTATCTGTTCAATATTCATCTCTCCTTTTTGAAACCCCAATTATTATCTCCATGAAAACCTAATCAAACATGTAATCAAAGGTACATAGCACAGTATGATGTCAAGTGACACCAAAATGATTTCCAGAACTTTGCTTAAATCTATGAGTCTAACCATACAACCCTAAAAGATTAGATATATAATTCTATGCACTCAAACAAGAAATCTACAAATTATAACCCCAAAAGCATAAAATTAAAAAAATTAAAAATTAAAAAAAATTAAAAAAACAATCAAAGCCATATATGTTAAGAAACACTTTACATAAAGAGCTACCCAATTACTCATCTTACCAATTCTAAACAATTAAGTATCTCCCAGAAACCTAGACTGGACTCCCAGAAACCCTAGATGTACTGTTACTTAGTCCCATGATTCAAAAGTCAAAACTACGGACAATGGTGCCTTAGTTAGATATAATCATTGATAGTGGTTGTGTCAGACTGTCAGCAATGATAAACTGAGATGTAGATGATTAAATGTAAATGTGTCTATTTGCTTGCCTCACAATCTAACAATGACAGCTGAAATACCATATCCATTATGATCCCATTTTGAAGAGTAAATACAAGAAAACAGTTCAAGCTATCAACCATTCTAAAAAATTAGTAAGTGGAAAACACATCAATTAACCTGAATCGCTTTTCTGAACCACAAGTAATCATAGCATAAGGATCTGATGTGCCATTTAAGTTTGCACCAACAAGATTTTTAGCCGCCAACAATTCCAGCTGAAAAACAGAGCACAGAAATGTCATTGTCGACCAAAAGGAAAATCCATAGCATCAACAGATAAATTTAAAACAATGCCAACTCTCTATGTTACAGTATTCATGCAGAGGATAACATTAATACCAGAATAAAACATATGTATGAGATCCGAACAATACCTTAATTATATATGCAGAATTTGTTTGGGCCTCTTCTTTAAGTTGGGCCATCTACAAAATAAGTGCAGAACTGCATGTCAAAGAAGTGAAAATTTACTCCACGAAACAAGCAACACACAGAATATAGAGTATTACAGCACATACAGAATTTGAATCGTCGTGCATAAAGACAGCATATAACTTAACAGCTCTAGGAAATAGTCATGACGCCATAACAAAGAATAATAACATTCATCACACTAGAGATAAGTGCCAAATACTTCATCCTACAATTATACTAATTTAAGCAAGAGCAAAGTACTGTTTCGATCAATAACTATAATACCTTGACAATAAGTCTTCCATTCTCTTTCTATGAAATCTGAAGTACAGTAATTTAAGGTTTTTCTTTTCAAATCCGTACCAACTGAGCCAAATAGTGATATTCGGTCAAATTGAGTACACATTCTAGTCACATCCAGAAAATACGAATTATAGAGTAAGAAACATTCGATTAACAGATAACAAGAAGGATAAAAAAAAAAAAAAAAATCCATTTCCTAAAGTTTGGCACTGAATTAATCCCCGGAACAGTCAAACAAACCAGCCCATCAGATAAAGCTCCCTAATTCAAATCGAACCAAGTCTACTGGAATATATATATATTTTTTTCAACAATAATAATAATAATAATAACACTTAAAACTAAAAAGCTCAACTCAAGAGCTAAGCACTTCCAAGTTTCAAATTTTACATTTTTTCTTTTTCATTTCCATATTTTTATCAACACTAAAAGAAACCAATTATAAGAATCTTCTACAAGCACAAAATCAAAAGAATACTCCAGTCTTGTTTCAACATGACAAAAAAAAAAAACATTCATCATCACAAATTATGGAAAAAAAAAAAAGGAAGAAAACTACATGAACTGACCTTGTCTTTGTCATCGATCGCATCCGCCGGCAGATTCTCGACGTCGGTATCTCCGCCTCTATAAGAAAAAAACCAGTAGGCGAAGATCACAAACAGCGACGCCGCCACCGTCACCTGTATCTCCCACCACGACGGCAGCAGAACATCCGTCACCGTTTCAACCATCCTCCTCCTCTCCTCCGTCGTCGTTTCGAACCTCCCTCTTCGATTAATTTAATAATTTAATTTAATTTAATTTAATTTTTAAAGGGTTTTCGGGGTTTTGTTTCTACAGAGAAAATAAATTAAAACAAAAGTCAGAGAAAGAGACTTGGACCGTTGGAAGGTGACATTTAACGCTTGAATATGCAGGCGAAAAGAAAAAAGTAATATGTTTATTCGAAAGATAAAAAAAAAAAAAAAAAAAAGAAGAAAGAAGAAGAAACTAATGCTGTATGACCAAATTATCCTTATGTTTTTAATTTAATTGCGGTTGAGCTTTTGCAGGTGTGTTGAAGTTCTGGAGAATGCAGAGGGTAAAGTTGGTAATAAGGTTTGTCTAATCATAACGACTATCGGGGGTCCTATATTTACCGGTCTATAATCATGATATTAATTTTTTTTTTTTTTTAATTTTTATCCTCATATTTTAAAAGCTAAATTTGTGTAAGAAAAAATATATACATTTTTTTTTTTTTTAGTAAAATAAAATTAGTCACAGATAATTTTCAAACGTAAAAACGTTTTACGTTTCACTATCTATATTTGGTACCAACCAAAAGTGATATTCCAAATTATATAATAAATCATTTCAAACATAAATATTTGGTAATTTAAAAAAATGCGAAACCATAATAATATAATAAAGTTTTGTTCCCACAAACTTTTAAAAATATAAATCCTTAGTCAAAGTGCATTCTAAAAATAATATAAAATCAAACAAGAGTTTTCTAATAACAAAATTAACTATATTATCGTGTCATACCTTATAAATTATTGCCATGAGAGAGTGTATGCTGTAAAAATATAATTTTTTTTTTTTTTTTACTTATTAGATTATGAATCACATTGTACAATACGAAATATTTTCTTTGGTAATATCTAAAACTTTTGTCTAATGTTATTCATCCTGCAAATTCATTGGGATGCACGTTAATTAAGCGGAGTAATATAGTGGATAATCGCACCGACTAATTTGCATAATGGATACTTTACAGATTAAAATGGAAATTGTTGTGTTTTTGAACCTAAAACAAACACCTCAACACCTGCAGTCAATTACTTATTCAATTCTGTGAGAATCAATTACACAAACTGCAGCAACAATGTATACCAACAATGTCTAGAATAGCAGAATAAAACATGAAAAATAACTGTCATCAAAGACAGGATCTGAAGCAAAAATATTCTACCAAGTCTTTCTCAATATTATGTTCAGACTAATCATTAATCAACACTTTCTGATATTATTTCAACAGCAAGAATCACTTGCAATATCAAAAGAAGTGAGTTAATGATGCTGAACATAAACTCAAGGAAGAAACAAATGCAAGAGGAGAATAGATATAATGACTGTAAAGAACACACAGAAATATCGTGGTTCGGCTATAAAAAGCCTACATCCACGTTGAGCCTTGCTCGCAAGACTCTCTCCACTATATAATCGTTTACAACCAAGAACACACCAAAAGAAATCCTCACACAACCCAGAACACTCAACCAGACACTAGATCTGATAATACAACTCTAGATCAGCCTAAAGTTAATCTCAATCTGTCACAGATAAGCAAGCTATCACAGATCCTTACAATAATATGAACCAGCACTCAGATCCTCTTCTCACACACACAAATCTCACAAATATTACAAATATCACACTCGGATTCACCAAGATACAGAGGCTTGAAGAAGAAGAACAGACGAGAGCTTTTTGGTATTCTGAGAGAGAAGAGCAAAAACGAAACCCTAACAAATGAATTCAGTGCATTCTCTCTCATCATCTCATTCTATATATACACCTTATCTTCTGACTCAGCACCGACGTCTCTCTCAGCCATTTAGAGGTCGCCACATTGGATTTCCCCATGTGATCAGATAATAATATCAAAACTGCACCGTTTTGATTAATAGGCCAGCTGTCAACTGATCAGGCATACGTAACTGTTGAAAAGGATCTAGAATTTGGGCTTCCGGGTCGGACTTCTTTTGGGTTTCCTGATTGGGCCTAAATTTGCAAAGAGATGGGCTAACCCAAAACCTTACAGAAATACTGATGCTTGAATATATAATATAATTACATGTTGGAAAATTCCATCATGTGGGGCTACACATGATTAGGGTTCATAAAGATCATGATAATTTGGAAGATCACAACCGGTCCACCAACCTCCGGCAATGGATTCAGGTATGCTTCTGCATTCTTTTATCTCCCTATTCTCTTGAATTGACATGGGTTAGTAACATGTATTTAAGGTTTGATTAAATCATGATATAGAAACATGTTTAGGTTAAATTATGGATGTATTTTGTGCTTATTCATGTTAGATTCGGTATTAATCAAATTCCTTACAACTAGTATCAGAGCCACCCATGATCGATTCTTGAGATTTGAGATTTGAATTTTAAGTTTTAATAAATTTGCTTGAGTTTTAATGTTTTGATGTTAGTTATTCAGTTATTGTATGATCTAAAAGAAAATAGAAGATTCCGGAAAAAATTTTATTTTTATGATCATATTGAATATGGGTAAAATAAATAAAATTAAATTAAAAAAATTGAAAAGAGCCACTCAATCAATTTTCAAAGTAAGACTCAAGGCAGCCTGTAGTGAATCTACAGCCTTCTTGAAACACATTACACATGCTTACATTCAATATCTTATTATGTAATGTATAATCTGTTTGGTAATTTTTTATTTTACACGGGTTCTTGAAACACAGTACACGGGTTCTTGATCTTCTTTTATGTCGAAATTTTTTGTTTGAGTTTTGGGATCAAGTATTCGTCCCGATTCAGAGGCGCCGAAGCCACCGTTTGTGGCGATCGGGCGACCCACCGTTGGTCCAGATCGGGCGATCCATCGCCGCCTCCAACCGACGGTCACTCGTTCGGTTTTGGATCGATTCTTGGCCTTCGTCGCTCCACATCTTGGCGTTGTGGGTCGTGCATTGCTTGGTCGCCGTTCGGCGTTACCCTCTGGTGACCGTGGAGGTGGTCTGAAGCAGCTACGCGAAGAAACCAGGTCTCTACCTGTGATTTTGCCTCAGGCCCTTCTCTTGAAAATTCAAAATTCTTGAGGGACTGTTTTATAATTATTCTTGGTCATTGTGTGACTTTGATAAAATTTCGGGGCCAATTTCTAATTACCAAAACTTATTGGGCCATTTTGCAATTTCAAAATGTTTTAGGGCCGAATTATAATTACTAAAAAGCTTCGGGGTCAGTTTGTAATTTTCAAAAGTCTTGGGGCCAATTTCTAATTATTAAAAATTACTGTGCCAGTTTGTAATTATTGAAACTTGAGGGCCTTTTTGTAATTTTACAAAATTAGGGGCAATTTTGTAATATTTTATAAATAAAAAATAAAAAATTAAAGAATCAACTCAAATTCAAATATTTTTTAGTATATCTTTTATGGTTAAATAAAGTTGTCCGTCATTCTAAATGGGCTAATTGAAACAAGATGTCGCCAAAGTGACCTCTCTTGTGTAGATTGTTCGTGAGGAATGTTGGATGTTTGTGTGTGTATAAATTCATGTGGGTATTAGCCAGCCCAAAGGAAGGTTAATACTTGGCCGAATTGCACACACACCTGTGGTGATAAACATGTGACAATTATAAAGTTTTACATGTGAATAATAAGTCGATCCAAAGATAGATTTATTATCTGACATGAATTATTGTCAATGATTGATCACTACAACAAGAGTGCCACTTACAGTTAATATTGTGTGTGTAAATTCATGCGGGTATTAGCTGGCCCAAAGGAAGGTTAATACTTGGCCGAATTGCACACACACATGTGGGGGTAAACATGTGACAATTATAAGGTTTTACATGTGAATAATAAGTCAATTCAAAGATGGATTTATTATTTGATATGAATTATTGTCAATGATTGATCACTGCAACAAGAGTACCACTTACAATTAATAATACTGTCCAAAGACTTGATATTAATGTTGTGCCAGGTATCTTGAGATGGGACTTACCATTATTTGAATTTGTTGATTATTGTATTTGGTTATTAATGTGAGCATGTTTATTTGTTTGTTTTGTTCTCTTTACGGCTAGTGTTTCTATTATATCTGCTAATATCAACTCTATACCCATGCTTAATGGGACCAACTTTAAGGATTGGAAGGAGAACATATTTATTGTTCTCGGCTGCATGGATATGGACTTTGCACTTCAGATTGAGCAGCCCACTTCTCTTACGGATGTAAGTTATCCTAATGACAGTAAGAACTTTGAGAAGTGGGATTGCTTAAATCGCATGAGTCTTATGATCATCAAGCGCGGCATTCCGGAGGCATTTAGGGGTGCAGTATCTGAAAAGATAACCAAAGCTAAAGAGTTCCTAGTCGAAATTGAAAAGCGTTTTGTGAAAAACGATAAGGCAGAAACAAGCACGCTTTTGCAAAGCTTGATTTCTATGAAGTACAAAGGCAATGGGAACATAAGGGAGTACATTATGGAAATGTATCATATTGCTTCTAAGCTTAAGGCACTGAAGCTTGAGCTGTCTAATGACTTGCTCGTGCATTTAGTATTATTATCACTTCCTGCACAATATAGTCAGTTTAAGGTCAGTTATAACTATCAAAAGGAGAAATAGACTCTTAATGAGCTCATTTCTTACTGTGTGCATGAGGAAGAGAGATTGAAGCAAGACAGAATCAAAAGTGCTCATTTGGCTAGCACCTCTAAGGACAAGGGCAAAAAGAGGAAGAATAATGAAGTGCTCAAAACAGCAGCTTATATTCTGAACCGAGTGTCCACTAAAACAGCTGCAAAAACACCTTATGATTATGAGCTTTGGACAGGCAGAGAGCCCATTCTAAAGCATTTTCACATTTGGGGAAGTCCAGCTGAGGTAAGGCCTTAGAGGCCATATAAAAAGAAATTGGACTCTAAAACTGTGAGCAGCTACTTCATTGGCTACTCTGAGTGATCTAGGGGCTATAAGTTTTATGATCCCACACTTAGGTCAAATTTTGAGATGGGAACTGTAACATTTTTTTAGGATGTTGAGTTTAGGGGAGAAATAAGGTCAGAGACATTGTCTTTGAGGAGGAATCGGTTTCGATTCCCACTATCGCTTTTGACAATGTGCTGGTTTCTATACCTGTCATTGATAAGCGAATCCAGATCCTCAACCAGACAATGTTGATCAAACCTCATTCAAGATGAGGTAATTGTTCCTAAGGAGCAAACTTAACAACCTCAATAACCAGTGCCATTAAGGCAATCCACTAAAGAAAGGAGAAATGCTATTCCGGACGATTTTATCATATTTCTCTAAGAACATGAGGAAGACATTGGAATGGTGGAAGATGATCCAATCAACCTCCATCAAGCCATGCAAGGTTCCAACTCTCAAAAGTGGATTGATGCCATGAATGAGGAGTATAAGCCTATGCAAGGCAATAAGGTTTGGGAACTTGTCTCATTACTAGAAGGTGCAAAGCCCAATGGTTGTAAATGGATTTTTAAAACCAAAAGGGATTTGAAAGGTAATGTGAAGAGGTATAAGGCTCGTCTTGTAGCTAAAGACTTTACCCAAAAGGAAGGGATTGACTTTAAAGAGACTTTCTCTCCGGTTTCAACGAAAGACACTTTTAGGACAATCATGGCACTTGTTGCACATTTTGACCTTGAGCTTCATCAGATGGATGTCAAGCCAAAAAACTTTGAGTCAGGAGACCCAAAGAATATGGTCTGTAAATTGACAAAGTCCATCTATGGACTCAAGCAAGCTTCTCATCAGTGGTATCACAAGTTTCATCAAGTGATCATCTCGTTTGGTTTTGAGATAAACGTTGTTGATAATTGTGTGTATCACAAATTTAGTGGGAGTAAGCACATATTCCCAGTTTTATATGTCAATGACATATTACTTACCATAAATGATATAGGCATGTTGTACGAAACCAAGAGATTTCTATCAAAGAATTTTGAGATGAAAGATTTTGATGACGCCTCATTTGTATTAGGGATCTAGATACAACTAGATCGCTCTCGGGGTATTCTTGGATTATCACAAAGGAGCTATATCGATAAAGTGCTCAAAAGGTTTGGCATGCAGGACAGCAAACCAGGTGACACTCCTGTCGCTAAAGGAGACAAGTTCAATCTCAATTAGTGCCCTAAATATAACCTTGAAGTTAAAGAAATGCAGAAGATTCCCTATGCATCAGCTGTAGGGAGTCTAATGTATGCTCAGGTGTGTACGCGTCTGGATATTGCGTACATTGTTGGTATGTTAGGCAGATATTTAAGTAACATTGGGATAGATCATTGGAAAGCAACCAAGCGGGTTATGAGGTATTTGCAGAGAACAAAAGATCACATGCTCACATATAGGAGATCGAATCAGTTGGAGATCATAGGGTATTCTGACTCCGATTATGCCGGATGCCAAGACAGTAGGAGATCCACATCAGACTACATATACCTATTGGCTGGTGGAGCTATTTCTTAGAGAAGTGCCAAACAGACACTCATAGCTTCTTCCACCATGACAGTAGAGTTTGTAGCATGCTATGAGGCATCCAACCATGGAATATGGCTACGGAATTTTGTCACTGGGCTGCGCATTCTTGAGGGTATTGAAAGACCACTCAAACTATATTGTGACAATAAGTCAGCAGTGCCATATTCCAACAATAACAGGAGCTCATCTAGGTCAAAGTATATTGATATTAAGTTCCTAGTTGTGAAGGAGAGAGTGCAGAGTGGTATCCATAGAGCACATTGTGACAAACTCCATAATAGCAGATCCGCTTACAAAGGGATTACCACCCAAGGTCTTTCATGAGCACACTGCTCATATGTGTGTTATTTTGTGTGAGGATATCACATTATAGTGGTAGTTTGTATTATTTTGTCTTTTATTGCTTTATGTTTGATTTTGGACATACTTATGCATTTATGTATTTGGATATTTTTCTGATCAGAAATAAAGTATTCAGTTCATTTCACTCTGTTACACTATGTTAAGTATTGATCTCACTAAAGAATAATGTAGGACCAGTTGGAAATAGACATGTATAGATCACATTGCATGTAATTTCCATGCTATGCATCCATGATTGATCTATGTCATTTGGTTATGTTGGTGTACGTGACCATTGATGGGTTTAGTCACGCTAAATGTGACGAAGACAGCTTTGATCCTATAACGGCATAATCAATGGACAAGATTATTCGAATATACCCTAAAATTGTGATAGTAAAATTTTGGAGCTCATAAAGTCATATACATTTGTAAAGTTACATATATGGCCCAGTGGGAGATTGTTGGAAAATTCCATCATGTGGGGCCACACATGTAAATATTAAATATGTTATGCTATTTTTGGTTAAGCCTAAATTAAAGTGATCTAATTAAGATTTAAAGTTTTAAGGCTTAAGGGTATAATTGTCATGGAATTAATTTGATGAGGGGCCAAATTAGAAATAGCAAACCTTATAATAATCTCATTATTATATATTAGGGTTATGGTCCCCAAATTACACGATACCTTTTGCTTGTCTGCATCCCCATCAACAAAACAAGAGAGAACACTTTAGGGTTCATAAAGATCGTGATAATTTGGAAGATCACAACCAGTGCACCAACCTCCGGCAATGGATTCAGGTACTCTTCCGCATTCTCTTATCTCCCTATTCTCTTGAATTGACATGGGTTAGTAACATGTATTTAGGGTTTGATTAAATCATGATATATAAACATGTTTAGGTTAAATTATGGATGTATTTTGTGCTTATTCATGTTAGATTCTGTATTAATCAAATTCCTTACATTACAATTATTGAGAGAGACTCGAAACTCTATTGTGATTGAAAAAATTCTAATAATTAAATTGAAAATCATACTGTAATATCTTTTGTGCCTTGCAAAAATGATAAATGCTTCAATACCTCCAGCGCAAAACCTGATGTGGGACGCCTAACAAATAAAATTTAGTCACATCATAATATTTTACAAACCCTACAGTCCTACACAAAACAACTACATTATTAAAAAAAATCTGTCATAATAATTGGTCTTTCTCTTTCTAGTTCACGCCTCCACGATCTGCAAATCTCTCCTTTTTTTGATGCAATTCACTTCCAATGATCCAATGATCAACATAAATCATAAAAACTGGATCTTTTAAATCTCATAAACCACATGATTCATAAACATAAAATCAGCTGCTGAATCATTTATCTACAAAAGGACTAAAAATATAAGAATTAACGTTCATGAATTGCAAATCAACAATTTAATTGGTAAACTGATGCATCCATTTGTATTTATTTGCATATATATATATATATATATATATATATATATATATATAATTTTTCTACTGTCAGTTCGTCCTGATATAAAACGAAGAATGTAAACCATTAGTGATCGGACCAAAATTGGTATGATTTTGGCCCTCACTACCTTCTCTTTATGCTTAATTCTCGAGCAATATCTCGTGATTTAATGGTGTAAATTAAGTGTTTTAAGGTATTTACAGAGTTCAGGGGCATTGAAGTAATATTGGAGAAATAGGGGTAAAAATATAATTATTGAAGGAAGATTGAAGTTATCACAGATATAGAAGAGATCAGGGGCCTAATTGCAATTCGCCACGCAAAACAGGCGAGCGCGTCACGTCACCCTAGCTTCCCTCTGATTGCACCCTAAGGTTGTGCTAAGCGCACCCCAAAAGAGATGCAGCCCACGTCACCCCCACATTAAGTGAAACGGTGCGTTTTGGGGTTGTGGGCTACTAAACGTGCCCCAGACGTATGCTAAGTGCCCCCCATTAGTGCAAAAGAATAGGCCGGGTGCAACCCGGCCCAATTGCTATTCATCTTCTTCCTCCTTCCACGTGTGACAGCTATGGTTTCCTTCCCCTAAACCCTAGCTTGCCGACGACCACCTTCCTCGACCTACCACCGATCGAAACCGACCCCACATCAACGGCCACGACACCGGTAGGCTAGTCGTAACAATTTTGGTGGCCTAATCGATCGGAATCTCAATCCTCCAATCACGCCCTTTGGTCGCCACTTGTCACCCCTAATTGTCGCCATTTGTCCTTCGATATCGCTATGGCGACAGGGAGTTGTTTTGGCACTTTATTGATGTTGCCACTTTCGTCGCCAGATCCGTCACCATTTGAGATGTAGTGACCATCACTGTGTTCATGCCTAATTGGTTGAACTTTGATGGAAAATTACAAGAAGGCCCCATAGAGGGGCCAAATGGCAAATTGGCAAGTTCAGGGAGTACTTTGGTAATTGACCACCCAAAACCTATTTTGAAAATCCTATAAATTCATCACTATTTTATAACTCTTGGCAATTCTTGACAACCAAGAAACCTCCTTTCTACCATTCCTAATCCCTCCACTTCTTCTCTACCTAAACTAAACATCTAGATTTCCTTCCCCAAATCATTCCTTTCTTTCCATCTTCTGCACATATCTCCTTAGTCACTTCCCATTTAACTCCACATATCTAGACACATCCTCATCATCCACTCTTTGCACAAGGAGCATCAAAGGCAAGGAAAGGATCAAGCTTACAAAAGGAGACCCAATGGTGATTTCCTAATATTTTACTTGCCTTCCCTTTGATTGTAATATGTGTAATTAAACCCCCTTTTTAGGGTTTTGATGTGAGAACATTTGGATTGGGTTTTGCTTAAGCTTTAATTTATTTTAATCTCTATTTGTGTTCTATTCATTTTATAATCAGATTCTATGCATTATATGATTGACATGTATATCCACTAGTTGATTATACTCTTGCTTAGGATAATTTGTTATATAATCTTAATTGGATTGACAACCTTGATGGATTGGAACATAATGACTAGGATAGATCGTCGGAGGGTATATCAACCGTGATTATCTAAACCGTTAATTGTAACAAACCGATCCCGCCGTGACCCCCTCTCTTTAATCGGTTAGGCATTACGGTGGAAAGTTGTTTAGGGTTCATAGTAATGGTCTAAATACATCCTAGAAATCAATTGGTTAACATTTATAAGGTTGGCTCACTAAGGTAGCTTGAGAAGCACTTCCTATAATCCACTTGTGATCCCATTAATTCCCTAGCAATTCCCTTAATTGTTTATCCCATATATCTCTTATCTAAATTTCTATCTATTTTATTAGGTTTATTAGGTTTATTTTACATGTATGTTTGATGGCTTGACAAACCATTCAACCATCCATTGCTTATGTTTTATTTTATCACATTTAGGAATTGTTTATTTAACTATTACTCTAATTCCTTGTGGAACGAATCCTACTTGCCACTTTACTAATTTTACATCTAAGTGGTGAAATCGGTTTTCAACACGAACATATTTAAAAATAATCATTTTGTTGAGTACCAAAGATGGCTCATCAATTAGATTTACATACTTTGACTCGAAGTGTATGCACTTGTCAAAACTTCTCCATAATCTATGGTCCACATCCTTCGTCCTTTATATCAAGATGAACTGATAGTAGAAAGAATGTATATATATATATATATATATATAATCTTGTATAAAAATAAGTTTATGATTCAAGTACGTAAATAGAAGAAAAAACTGAAAACGGATGATGCTAAACTAAAATTATTTTTTTGGATTTCCGGGATCCTAAAGAAATCTAGCTTCATATATATTATGGTTGTCCAAAAGTTGCATGCTTGTTGTTGACGGTGAAATTTGGATTGCCACGCACTCAACAATTATATCAATTTAATATAAAACAAGAAAATTAAGAACACATGCAAAAGACAAGTTTTACGTGGAAAACCCTTGAATGGGAAAAAACCACGGCGCCCCTGAGGGCAGAAGAATAATACTAGGTTTTCGTTGCTTTGTTACACACTCAGATCTCTCACAATTGCTCTCTTTTCTCTCTATAGATTCTGAACCCCTTCCTCGTGGGATAGGTGGTTCTATTTATACATGTTTACTTAGGGTTTCTCCTTATTGATTTGTACTAGGATCCTTTCTCGTCACGGATTAGGTCTACTTTCCTTTTTATGATTCCTTGTTGCTCTGGGTCTTCTAAAAGTTTAGGGTTTACTTCTGTGTTTCTGCCGAGTCGGTTCAAGCCTAGTGTGCTAGTCCAGCGAGTACCTTTATTTTCTGGGTATTGCGTATTTGGCGAGCACACTTCTATATTCGGCGAGTAGGTATTTAGCTTCGGCGACCATGTCTTTGACTTCCTTCTGGTTTAAGCTATTCTATCATTCTGACTTGTCAGACTTCTTCCCTTGACCCGGTCAATGAATGACGTGGCAGTCTTTTGTTAGCTCTTCTGATGACGTGTTAAGTTAGCGAATTTATACATACAACAATACCCCCATAAATACTTCGAGCTGGGCGAATGACTTGTTCTTCCCACTTCGTTTGCCTCTGCGAGTAGCATTTATAAGACTTCAGCGCATTTGTGTAATAACTCACTCTTTCCTTTTTTACCACGCGTTGTTTCATTTAATTGATTCTTCTGGTGCAAGCTTTCAGTTTGAGCCACATGATTTCTAGTGCTTCCATTTGTTTTGACAGACGAAGAGACATTCTGACTGCTTGGTTGTCCCCGAGATGCCACGTGTCCCTTACTTGGTGGTGGCTGTTGTGGCTGGTCACTGTAGCCGTCATTCTCATTAATTGCATATCATTTACTTGATTTCTTTTTTGTTTTTGAATTTTGAAGTTCCCCCTTTTGACGCCTAAACGTTTCTTCTTCTCCTTTATCTCCTCATATCTCCATTAATTTATTTTCTCAGAAAAACAGAGCTCCTTCATCGTTTCTCTTTTCTTCTTCCTTAGAGGTTTCTGCCAAATTTTTTTTTTTTATTTATCTTCTTGTCAGACAGCTCGTTTCGAAATCGATTGTGGTGATTTCTCAGCATTCCCAAACCTTCTGCTCATCCTCCGATCTTAGGGTTTCCTGGTGAGTTCTCATGGATCCCTCCTTACGCTCTTTTCTTTTTAATCGGATGATGCAAGCTATGGAGCTTGGTGATAAGTGTACTGCAGACAAAATTGAGTCTCTGATTCGTAATTTTCGTCCGGATTCTCCGGTCCCGATTTCCGTTTATATTCCATCTTTTGAGGATACTCTTAATCCTGACATCTCTCCTCCGTCTTTTGACAGTGATTCTCCAGCAATGCCGAGATCTCCTAAAACCACAAGCAGTAAACGACGCGCCTCTAGGGCTCCTCGTGAATCTCTGCTGGATGTGCAGACGGTTGTTGACTCTGATGTTGAAGACCATCAGAGGGATAGGCTGCTTTTCTCGCCAACTCGCCCGTGTTCTTTTGACACGGAAGTAAATGTAGTCGGCGAGGGCGAGCTTCGTAAATACAAGAGTCGCTTCTACATTCCAGACTCGGTGACTCTCATGTTACCCGGTGATCGGGCTGTGTGGAATCCTCCTGAAAACGCAGTTGCCATTTACGGAGCCATGCTCAGCTGTGGGGTTACCCTCCCTCTTCAGCCTTTTATCGCAAGGTTTCTCACCGAGGCTCAGATCGCACCGGCACAACTTGCTCCAAACAGCTACAGGATATTGATGTGCCTGTGCCTTATGTGGAAGCTGAAAGGCTATGGGCCTCCTACACTCCGCGAGATCCGCCATTTCTATACTCTAAGACAGGCGGGCAATGGTGGCACATACTTTCTTCTCTCCTCGCGGTGGAGAACTGGATTCCTGAGGGTGTGGCGAACCCTGGTCAAGTTGAGGTCTCCAGTGATGAGAAGAAGAAGGGTTTCATCTGGGGCTTCCCTACTTCAAACAAAAGGTGGAAAAACAGTTGGTTTTTCACCGGCGGCGAGTGGGGTCGAGATGTACCCGCTCTCAGTCGCCGCAATCTTTTGGCGAGGAAGGTTCCCTGGCATTTCACATCTCCTGAAGCCTGGTCGAAAGCGGCCCCTGTTTTGATGGATAGGGGGGTGTTATAGGTAAAAATAGTCGTGATAAGACACGTCATCACCATGGAAGGCCAGGTCAGCAGAGGTCAAGATAAGTCAACCTATGGAGTATGAACCTTCACGATAACTTACTCGGAAAAGAGGATAAGTAGTCCGACCACAAACAAAGACGATCAGCATGAGCAGCAGATCGGATTCGGACACACTCGGGCACACTCGGGCAAACTCACTCGGGAAACAATAAAACAGTCACCAACACTTGCAATCAGCAACCAGCAGGTCCACGATAAGCAACGATGTGGATCATAAGAGGTAAAAAAGGAAACAAGCAGTTCTCCCGTGAATAAAGGAGAAAGAATTCCATTCAGAATTGAATACAGCCGAAAAAGGGAAGTACAATCTAAATAGGACTAGGAAACCGTTCGAGACTTGGGGGCCACAACACTAAACCCTAGCGGTCATCTTAAAACCCTAGATACAACATGTATAAATACCCCTTTTATTCATAAAGCAGTGGACGTGAGAAGTAGAACAGGAGAGAGAGAGAGAATAGTATTGAAAAGCTTGTAATCATTCTTTGTCATTCATCATCTTGTAATCGTGATTCATAGTGGATTTGGCTTTGTTGTTAGAGGCAACGATCCCGTGGATGTTTCTCCGATTTTTTTGGAGTTTTACCACGTAAATCACCTGTTATTTCTTTACAATCTTTGACCATACTCTAATATAAACTGCAGCAATTCGAAAACGAATCGTTGACTTGGTGATCACCAAAAATCACCGTCAACAATTGGCGCTAGAAGGAGGGGGACCCAGAACTTTGTGACAACAATGGCTGGCGACGGAGATGGTAGCGATTCCAGGTACAGTCAGGGCGTGCCAAGTAACGAATTGGAAGATGACACCGCGCTCAATACGGCGGATGCAACTTTGACGACGGCAGACCAGTCAGCTGCCCTGGCTGGTATTCAACGTTTACCTACAGCTAATGAAGAAATCGCGCAGCGACTCCGTGCTTCTCTACAACAACTCATATCAGACGCAGCAAGGCAGGGAATTGATCTCTCTGTTATGGAAGGTTTGATGTCACCTCATGAACTGTCCGCCCCAAGCCAGCAGACAGCAAGGCTGCGCTCCGCAGTGGTGATACCAACCCCTGATGCACCCCCAAAGGCGAGACAAGATCCTACAGGCAGACCAGAGATGCTATCTGAAAGAGTGGCTAGGAGAAGTAGGGAGCACAGAGAGGGGAATGATTCCGACAAAGAGTACTATCAAGATCGGGTAGCCGGAGATCGAGACCGCCCCAGGAGGCGTGGCCACCGGAGAGACCGGTCATCCTCGGAAGAAAGTGAGCAGGACCATCATCGCAAGCGCCAAAGGGGCACAGTCCGACTGCATGGCCTAAACCGAGATCATAGAGAGTTGAATCCCGAGGAGAGGGGCCAAAAACTGACCATAAGCCAGAACTTCGATGCGTTAGGAGAGCCTGAAGGGGACAGAGACATACTTATACAGAGCCTCACTCGGGAAGTTCAAAATAATCGTCGGCAAATGGATGCTTTGGTCAGGCGGTATGGGCGTAATGAGCTGTCAGACGATGAATCCGGAAGCCCTTTTACCAATGGGGTTTTAAGGATGCCTTTCCCGGAAAGATTCAGAATGCCCCACATCGAGCTGTTCAAGAAGGATACCGACCCAGAAGAACACGTCCGGAGGTATAGGAGCGCTATGGCGCAATATGTCCATAATGATGCACTACTATGTTTGAATTTTCCACAAACTCTTGGGGATCTAGGCTCCCGGTGGTTTGGAAGGTTACCAGCAGCAAGCATAAGTAGCTTCGGCGAACTGAGCAAGGCTTTCTCAAGGCAGTTCCTCGGGAATGTACACAGGAAAAAGTCAGTGGCTCATTTATCCCAACTCAAACAGGGAAAAGACGAGTCGCTGAAGAAATATCTAGGGAGGTTCGGTCAGGAAGTGTCCGAGATCGGAAGTGCAAACGACGAAGCAATAATTGCCGCGTTCATTAACAACCTTCAGAATGGCCAATTGTCCTTTGACCTCAGAAGAGCCCGACTAACCAGCTATGCCGATATGATGGACATGGCATGGGGTTACGCCTTGGCCGAAGAAGAGGAAATTACCACAGGAGGTTACTTCGTACATGGCGGTCGCCCAGAGGGATCCAAAACCAAGGACCAGACCAAGATGCCCGATACCAAAGGTGACAAGCAGAAGAATAAAGCACGGGATGGTCGGGATGGACGACGAGCATACGACCCAAAAACCGATCAACCACGGCAGAGGTTCTAGGGCCGATATACAAATTATACCCCGTTGAAGAAAGATCAAGAAGAAGTCCTGGCAATCCTAGAAGAGAAGAACATGTCCAAAGAACCACCTAAGCAATCGACATATGCTCGGAGGGACACCACCAAATATTGCCGTTTCCACAAAGAGAATGGGCACGAGACATCCAAGTGTTTCCAGCTAAGGGATCATATTGAGACTCTTATTAGGGAAGGGCATTTGAAGGACATTGTTTTCAAAAAGACGGACAGGGCAGATGGACAGAAAGATAGCCGACAGGACGGACGGGCAAGAAAACTTAGTCCCAAGAAAGCCGAGGATGAAGGAGCAATTAACACCATCTTCGGAGGTCCAGCAACGGGCAAGAGTAACAGGGAAAGAACCCAGGAGATTCGGGAAGCTATGGAGGCACGGAGAGACCTGGACGTCAATTCTATTGAGCCCGACCCGAAAAGAATCAAGGAGGGCTGGGACCCGATCGTGTTCACAGAGGCCGACTCACACGGAGTGGATGTTAGGCCAAATGACGCACTAGTGGTCAGTGCTCGGATCGGCCATAGAGAAGTTCATCGAATTCTGATCGACAATGGGAGTTCGGCAGACATTCTTAGTGCAGAAGTATATGACCAGCTGAGGCTAGACAGGAAAGACCTACAGCCTTTTCCCACACCCCTTAGAGGATTTGGAGGGGTCGAAGTAAGGTCACTCGGCACGGTTAAGCTACCTGTGAAGATCGGAAAAGCCCCTTGCCAGAAAACAGTGCTGCTCGACTTTGTGGTGGTAGATACGGAAAACTGGCCGTATAATGCTTTACTGGGCCGACCATTTTTAAATAAAGCCAAGGCGGTGACAGCAACTTATGCCCTCATGATGAAATTCCTGACCGAATATGGTGTGGGAGTGGTCAAAGGGTCACAAGAGATGG
The DNA here is from genome assembly GCA_030490815.1 of Acer saccharum. Lineage (NCBI taxonomy): Eukaryota > Viridiplantae > Streptophyta > Magnoliopsida > Sapindales > Sapindaceae > Acer > Acer saccharum. The sequence goes on along the minus strand of CM059869.1, from coordinate 19,156,586 downwards.
CCCGAAGAGCAAACTTATCAGTATATAAAGATAGGGAGGTACGCCAGGTATACATGGTAACAGTCCAGCAAAAGGATAGAGAACCTGAAGAACAGGCAGAAGTGCCGAAAGATTTTGAGTTGGATTCCAGAGAAGGACCGGAGGATAGGGAAGACGAGCCGACCCAAGAGGTGGCACTAGACCCGGAGGATCCAGGTAGGACAGTGAAAGTAGGGGCAAGTTTGAGCGTACATGTCAAAACCGTACTTATTGCGCTACTAAGAAACTACAAGGATGTTTTCGCTTGGAGCCATGAAGATATGCTGGGGGTAGACCCGAAGGTGATTTCACATCATCTTTCCACCAACCCAGAGTTCCGACCCGTGGTACAGAAAAGAAGACTATTCAATCCAGAAAGAAGCGTCGCAATCAAGAAGGAAGTAGAAAAGCTACTTTCCGCGGGGTCGATAAGGGAAGTCAAGTATCCGGAGTGGGTGGCCAATGTGGTGTTGGTCAAGAAAAAGAACAAGCAATGGAGGATGTGTGTAGACTTTACAGACTTGAACAAAGCTTGCCCAAAAGATAGTTTCCCACTACCGAGGATCGACCAGTTGGTAGATGCGACAGCAAGACATGAATTGTTGAGCTTCATGGACGCCTACTCGGGATACAATCAGATCCGGATGAATAAGGCAGATGAGGAAAAGACGTCGTTTACCACGGACCAGGGCTTATACTGCTACAAAGTGATGCCATTCGGATTGAAAAACGCCGGGGCAACATACCAGAGGCTAGTAAACAGGATGTTTGCTCGGCAGATTGGAAAAAATATGGAGGTTTATGTGGATGATATGCTGACTAAGAGCACCACTGCAGAAAAACACACGGAGGATTTGAAGGAAACCTTTGACGTCCTAAGAAAGTATCAGATGAAGCTCAACCCAAGCAAGTGTGTGTTCGGGGTACCTTCGGGAAGGTTTCTAGGTTTTCAGGTGCACCAGAGGGGAATCGAAGTAAATCCTGAGAAGATCAAAGCACTAGAAGGAATGGCTTCACCCAGGACGCTAAAAGATGTGCAGAGGCTAACGGGATGCCTCGCGTCACTCAACCGGTTTATAGCCAAGTCAACAGACAAATGCGCCCCATTCTTTAAAGCAATAAAAAAGGGGAAAGGGCTCGAATGGAGTACAGAGTGTGAAGAAGCCTTTCAAAAATTAAAAGAATATCTGGGGAGAGCACCAATCCTTTCAAAACCGGTGGTGGGAGAAACATTATACTTATACCTCTCGGTCACCGAGGTGGCGACGAGTTCGGTGTTGATCCGACTGGAGGAAGGAATACAAAAGCCAGTGTACTATACAAGCAAAGCGTTGTTAGCGGCGGAAACCAGATACTCGCCGGCAGAAAAAATAGCGTTAGCTCTGATCACATCGGCCAGGAAGCTAAGGCCATATTTCCAAGCACATACAATAGAGGTATATACAGACTGCCCGCTGAAACTCATTCTTCAAAAGCCAGAAGTGTCAGGAAGGCTGACCAAGTGGGCGGTAGAGCTCAGCGAATACAACATCAGATACACACCAAAAACGGCCATCAAAGGGCAGGCGGTATCCGACTTTATAGCAGAATTCACCGAGCCAGACGCCGAGGTAAGGAGGGCAATGGAAGATGAACAGACTACTAAATTCCAATGGAAATTACATGTAGATGGGTCATCGAACACGCATGGCAGCGGGGCAGGAATAGTCATAACGACCCCCGAGGGGGATACTGTAGAATGTGCCATGAGGTTCGATTTCAAGGCAACCAACAACCAAGCAGAATATGAAGCCTTGCTGGCCGGTCTGAGGGTCTGCATAGCACTAGGGGCAGATGAGCTGGAAGTTTACAGTGATTCACAGGTAGTGGTCCATCAGGTACTGAATGAATACCAGGCCAGGGAAGAGCACATGATAGCTTATTTGGACATTGCAAAAAAACTACTTAAAAAGTTCAAAGCGTACAGAATCTCTCAGATCCCTCGGGAAGAGAACGAAAAGGCAGATGCTTTGTCCAAATTAGCTTCAGCCACCACAAGCATCAGATCCAAAGCGATACCAGTGGCGCACCTGACTAAACCAAGTACAGCGGAACCCGAGGAAATCATAATAGCAGAGATCCGACCTAGCCCGGGCGACTGGACATACCAACTCAGAAAGTACTTGGAGGAGAACATACTACCGGAGGATGCTGTGGAAGCTAAACGCATCAGATACAGGTCAGCCCGGTACACGATTCTGAGAGGAGAATTATATAGGAGAGGATTCTCGAAGGTACTGCAGAGATGCATTTCCGGTGAAAAGACTGGAGAGATCCTGAGAAGTATCCACAGTGGAGTATGTGGGAACCACACTGGGGGTAAAAGCTTAGCACACAAGATACTCCGGCAAGGGTTCTACTGGCCGACTCTGTTCGCGGAAGCGCAGCAATTCGCAGAGAGTTGCGAAACATGCCAAAGAGTAGCAAATGACATTCGGCGACCCCCAGAGTTGCTCAGAAGCTTAACCTCGCCTTGGCCCTTTGCCATGTGGGGACTCGACCTGATAGGACCAATGCCCACAGGAACGAAGGGAGGAGCCAAGCATGCTATTGTGGCAGTGGATTATTTTACCAAATGGGCAGAGGCAGAAGCACTTGTGCACATCACCGAGGCAAACACCACCAGCTTCGTTAAAAAGAATATAATATATCGGTTTGGGATCCCGAGCATCATCATAACAGACAATGGGACTCAATTCGATAATAACAAGTTCAGAGAAATGTGTGAAGAGTTCAAGATCGCAAACTACTATGCATCGCCTGCTCATCCTCAAACCAATGGCCAAACGGAGGCCGTGAATAAAGTGATCAAGCACACATTGAAAGCAAAGCTAGAGGCAAAGAAGGGTGGCTGGGCAGACAAACTGCCCGAGGTGCTATGGGCATACCGAACAACTGTGAGGTCTTCCACAGGGGAAACTCCTTTCGCGCTGGCATTCGGGACAGAAGCTGTTATCCCAGCAGAAACTACTTTCACATCCCCCAGGGTCCAGCTATACAGTCCCGAGCACAATATAGACATGCTGCAGCAGAACCTAGACGAGCTTGAAGAGATCAGAGACGCAGCACAAGTAAGAAATTCCGCATACCAGCAAAGGGCCGCTAGGTACTACAACTCTCGTGTTCGGGAGCGGAGATTCCAACTCGGGGATCTAGTGCTGAGGAGAGTATCACCGAATACCAAGGATAAATCATCAGGATCCCTCGCCGACAAATGGGAAGGGCCATATATCATCAAGAGAATCGTAGGGCACGGGGCCTACATGATAGCCCGACCAGAAGGTAGTCTGGTACCCCGACCATGCAACGCACAATATCTGAAGATCTTCTATCCCTAAAAGAATCCGGTTATGGTTCTACAGTTTATTTATTCTGCTTTAGCTCAGTTTTTAGTTTCTGCGTTGAAATTTCAGATTTATTTATTAATTTCATGTTCATGATCATCTAATAAAGTTCAGTTGCAAATACGATGTGGCGGAATCAATAAAATCCATGAGCAATATTTCAATGGAGGCCACTCAAGGCGACCGAATAAACACCGAAAAAAGTCGAGCGCTATAAGGCCGCGAAAGAGCGGACGAGTGGTGCTCGAAGGGCGGAAAAGCTGTAGTAGCATGCCCGCCTAGTTAAAGCGATGCAAACGCGTCCCTTAGCAAAAAGGCAAAACCGAGGCACCAGGATAACTGGGAAAATGCTCGGAGCGCCGCTAGAAAGACTAGTGAGATGCGCAGTCGTGTTGGCCGGTACAAAGTACCCCAACGATTCGACGAACCCTTGCGCAGATAAAACCAGGAGACGTCCTAGGTGACTTGTGCAAGGACCTCAACGTATGGTCGCGGCGAGCCCCGACGCAACGTGAAGGTTAAACAACCCCAAAAAATCAAAGGGTGTAAGCCAGTTACATAAGATACTCGGCAAAAAAATTAGTTACCAGTTAAATAAGATACTCGGTCTAAATTGATAAGCCAGTTACATAAGATACTCGGCCAAAAATTAGTTACCGGTTAAATAAGATACTCGGTCTAAATTGATAAGCCAGTTACATAAGATACTCGGCCAAAAATTAGTTACCGGTTAAATAAGATACTCGGTCTAAATTGATAAGCCAGATTACATAAGATACTCGGCAAAAAGTAGAATGTAAGAGTAAAATTTGGTCTTATATTCTTAATGTATAGAAAGATACAATGTATGATGTATATATGAAAGATGTACAAGTATAGTTACAAAAAGGCTTGTTACAAAAAGGCTTGAAAATCAAGAGGAAGGCGCCGGGGGTGGTGAGCTGCTTCTGCCAACATCAGGGTCAGGCTCCATCATGTACTCGCTCAGAAGACTGTCGTCCGATGGCCACACGATCACATCTTCTTCGTCATCCATCCAGTGACTGTAGTCGGTACCAGGAACGGGCCCCAAGTCGGGTATCTCGTTGTTAAAACTCGCCCTTTCACTGGCGTAAAAGGTATAGAACGACTCGGCGGTTGGAACCTCAAGGTGCATGGGATGTGGCGTTTTCCTTTACTTCTACAATACGCCCGCCACTCCTTCATCTGGATCCGGAGAGACTCCAAGGATGTATCCACATGCTTCCTAATTGAGAGGCTCCAGTTGGCCCGGGCCAGATCAGTCGCCCTGTTCTTTTGCTTAAAAAATTCACCGGCCGAGACCATTCCCCGCTGGAATTCCCGAAGAAACAGAGCATCATAGGCTGGAGATCTCTTGAAACGGTCAACGCTTTGTAGCTCCATTTCCAGCCTAGCTCCCTTCGACAGTTCCTTGGCCGTCAGGGCCTGACACTCCAAGTCGTCGATTCGACGTTCATAAGCAGACTTGGCGTCTTCGGCGTTCTGTTCGGCTCGAAGCAAGGCTTCCCGGGTGGATGACAGTTGATCCTACAGAGTCCTGACCTCCTCCGCGGCAGAAGATGCCCGTTGCTCGGCTTCCATTTGCCGTGCTAAGCACTGATTTATGAGCATCTCACTCGACCTGGCCTCCTCCTGACGAGCTAATTCAACCCGAGAGCAGTGATCTTCGCTCTCCTTCAATTGGGCTTCTAGCCTTCTTATTTTCTCCGCTTGGGCTTCGCTAGCTTGGCAAGCCCCAGACATCTCGGCCACCATCTGCAACAAACAAATCAACAACAAATATAAATAAGAAAAGGAAGAATGCGAAATGACGCATATGAGAGAGTGTCACTCACGTAGGAAGCGCTGTTAAAGAAATTGCGGAGTCGGTCAGACACAGTCTCGGTCCTGAAATGACTCCAACGATCCTCCCCAATATAGGCTCGGCCTGAAGCCATGGCCCTGAAAATAGTCTCGGGGATGGGATCATCGATTTGGGGAGAGGAGCCCATATCACCCACATCGCCTTCGGGGAGTTCGGCGGACGGGGTCGCCCGAGGAAGGCCGGCTGAGCCACCAGCACTCTCTCTGACCTGCTCCCGCGGAGGGGTCACGCTCGCATCATCCTCCCCCTCGTCCTCCGAAGAGGAATTAACATACGCAACTACTCGAGGAATCTTTGGGAAAGGGCGACCAGAAGAAAACGAAGCCTTCCTTTTCCCAGTCTGCCCAGCTTCAGTGTTGCTGTCCCCAGGAGTAGAAATCGGATCAGCAGAGGCAGGAATCTCCGAAGAAGAACGATTCGGTTGAACTGAAGTCGAAAACTCCGGAGCTACCGCACCTGAAGGCCCCCCAACTGCTTCAAAAGGGACGTTTTGCATATCAGCAGCAGAGTGGGGAGAACCAGATCCGCTGGGGAGATTCGCCTGCTCGGGCTCAGGGAGATCCCCTACTTTTTCTTTCCCCTTTGAGGAAGGACCTGCGGGATTGCCCGAATCAGCAGAGGTCCTACTTACTCCAAAGTTCCCCGAGGCGCCCTCAGCTCCCGCCGAACACACGGTCGGTTCTTGATCATGAGCCTCCTCGGGCACATAATCGGGTACTCCCTCTTCATCATCTCCCTCGGGAACGTTCTCAGGAGTACCCTCGTCAGATTCGTCTTCAGGAGGGGCTATCCCAGCATCTCGCTGGCGAAGGACTGCCTTTCGACTCGCCTCTACGATGCCTTTCATCCGGCGTGCCAGACCATCACTGACTATATCTACATCAAACACTTAAAAAAAAAAAAAAAAAAAAAAAAAAAGGAAGAATCCGAGTTAGCAAGCAAGCTTAGAAGTCAGGTTGCAAATAAAAATGCATACAAGAAGTAAAACTTACGGCGTCTGCGGCACGCGGAAATCTGAGGGAAGAGATGGGCCTTGATCATTTTCCCCTCTCTATAGAGATAGGGTTTTCCCCTTTTCTCTAGGGGGCGGACTGCTGCCCGAGCCAAGGTCTTTAGCTCCTCATCAGTAAAAGTTGAAGTTAGATGGTTCCACTGCGGCGTGCAGAAGTACCGAGGAACCCGGCAGGTCATCTGAGTGCCGTCCAAGTCGAAACTGATCGACTGGCCCCAGTCTTTGCCCACGAAGAACCAGCTGTTCTTCCAAAACTTGTTCGAGGTCGGGAAGCCCCAAACGAACCTTTTCATCTTCTCGTCCGTAGTCGGTTCGACACTGCCCTTGACCACGACATCCTTTGGAATCCAGAACTCGGGCTGGTTCGACTGGAGAAAATAAATCCCGGTCTTCCCCACTGGCCTCAGCGAATAAAAATGGCGAACCTCGCGAGGGGTGGGAGGTGGCCGCTTCATTCTATGCCACATGTGCCACATGCACATCAGGATGCGATAACTGTTCGGCGTTAGCTGTGTCGGAGCGAGTCGGGCTTCAGCCAAGAACCAAGTAATGAAAGGCTGAAGAGGAAGAGTGACGCCGCAGGTGAGCATGGACCCGTAAATTGCTACGTGGCCAGGGGGTGGGTTCCATGCAGCCCGACCTTCAGCTGGAATCAGCGAAATCTCATTGCTGTCCAGATCGAACCCCCGCATATATCGCGTTATCTCGTCAGGGCCGACCACGTTCGGCTCAACATCATAGACGCAAATACGCTCGGGGGAGAAGGGAATGCGAGCGGCCCTGTGCTCCTCTTCAATATCATCTTCAATAATCCTTTGGGCCGCCACTCGGCTTTCCCGAGAATGCGAGTCTTTGTAAACTTTGCGGGTGGTCATCCTCTTTCCTGGTCTTCTGCTCGGGTGAATATCAGTACAAGCAGAAGAATCCGACCAAGCTTCAGGTTGGTATGAGTAAGGTGGTGATGAACTGGCAGAAGCAGAAGGGATCTCTGAAGCAAGAGGAGCCTCAGAAGTTGCAGGCCTTTCCGGAAAAAGTCCAGAAATATCAACGTCGGTATAGCGCGGCTGATCGAAACGGGGCTCGTCTAATAACCTGTGAACAACCGACGCAGTGAAAGCATCATTTCGCTCAATAGCAATCATACCAACAGTAAAAAGACGATATCTAGCTCCGGAATCCATAAAGACTAACCTTGATGAAGTAAAGAATGAAGACGGCGCAGATCGCAGAAGAAAAAGCCTCCGAGGAAAAATCTGGGGGTTGAAGCAGGTAAACTCAAGGATGGCAGGGTTAGAAAAAACGGGCTAGTAAACCAAACAGAAAACAGAGGATCAAAAGGCACAGATAAAACCTCCTTCGAAGAGCACGCAAAGATACTGGAAGAGAAGATAAAAGCGAAAAATGGAAGAAAAAGGTGAAAGAGAAGAAATCAAACCAGAATATATAGGCGACGTCTCGATTTTAAAAATACCAAAACCCTAGGAGCGGTTGCAGAAAAAGCGGGAAAAAAGAGGGGTTAGGACTGATGACGTAGGTTGAGCGCAGACGAGCAGAAAGGTCACATCTCATAAATACATCGTACCACAGCCAAACAAATAGGGACAAGTGGCAGCAAGGGAACGTCAGGCGCCGCCGAAGAGCAGAAGCATCGCCATCATAAGATTTGAAATGATTGATAAATCAAACGTGTGCGGTCGCAATTAAAACACGTCATTTAAAGCTCTGATCCAAACGAGGATACTTTAATGCAGGAAACGACAAGTAAGGATTAACCATAAAGAAATATTGAAGTTAAATATTAGACCCGAGAGAACTTGACTAAGCGTGATCGGCTCAAATATTTAAAGGGGTATTGTTATAGGTAAAAATAGTCGTGATAAGACACGTCATCACCATGGAAGGCCAGGTCAGCAGAGGTCAAGATAAGTCAACCTATGGAGTATGAACCTTCACGATAACTTACTCGGAAAAGAGGATAAGTAGTCCGACCACAAACAAAGACGATCAGCATGAGCAGCAGATCGGATTCGGACACACTCGGGCACACTCGGGCACACTCGGGCAAACTCACTCGGGAAACAATAAAACAGTCACCAACACTTGCAATCAGCAACCAGCAGGTCCACGATAAGCAACGATGTGGATCATAAGAGGTAAAAAAGGAAACAAGCAGTTCTCCCGTGAATGAAGGAGAAAGAATTCCATTCAGAATTGAATACAGCCGAAAAAGGGAAGTACAATCTAAATAGGACTAGGAAACCGTTCGAGACTTGGGGGCCACAACACTAAACCCTAGCGGTCATCTTAAAACCCTAGATACAACATGTATAAATACCCCTTTTATTCATAAAGCAGGGGACGTGAGAAGTAGAACAGGAGAGAGAGAGAGAATAGTATTGAAAAGCTTGTAATCATTCTTTGTCATTCATCATCTTGTAATCGTGATTCATAGTGGATTTGGCTTTGTTGCTAGAGGCAACGATCCCGTGGATGTTTCTCCGATTTTTTGGAGTTTTACCACGTAAATCACCTGTTATTTCTTTACAATCTTTGACCATACTCTAATATAAACTGCAGCAATTCGAAAACGAATCGTTGACTTAGTGATCACCAAAAATCACCGTCAACAGGGGGTTTCTCATTAGCCGCGGCGGTTGTCCTTCCTTTGGATTCGAGGGGTAGATCCTTCCTCTTGGATGAGGAGAAAATGATTTCTTCTGAAATTTTCACACGGCTACATGCAAGGCTTCCTCGCTGTAAGTCTTGCTCTGTTCCTCCTTTGTTTTATTGCTTCATTTTATTCCTTTTAGTTGACACTTGATTTTATTTTCCTTGCAGTGTGTGATTTTGACACTGTTTGTGACTTGCAAGCACGGGCGGTGAAGAATTCCGAGGCTGCCAGCAAGAGGCATGCTGCTGGTTTGGCTAAGGATGGAATTGCTTGGTCCTGATGGCGATGATCACTCAGATGGCGAGGAGGTTGGTGATATTTCTAGGGGAGGTGCTGAGTCTGGGCGACCCCCTATGCATGCAGAGAGTGCTGTGAATACTCCTGCTGCACCTGCTGCTGCTACCCCCAGCCGTAAAGGTAAGGAGAAAGTAGGTGCCTCAAGGGGGGTTGGTAGTGTTGAAGGGAGGCGTGTCGAGTCAGGGCCATCGCCTGCTCGCCCGAAGGTTGTCGCGAGTACTCCTGTTGCTGCTTCTACTCCTGCTGCGAGTACTGCTGCGACTTTTCCTGCTGCCACAGCCCCCAATCGTAAAGGAAAAGAGAAGGTGGGGGTTTCAGGGGTGGCTAGCGACATCCCCATTTTTGACGTAAATGTTCCTGAAATCCCTCCAGACCCTTCAAGCGACCTGATCCCCAGAGCTGGTAGAGGCAAACGTCCGGCAGAGGGTGCGCCTGACCACACTGCTCGACCTCTAAAACGGGCGTCAAGGGTCGTGCAGTACGTTGTTTCTTCAGATGAGGAGGTCGCTGAGGAGCCTGTGCTCGCCGAGGCTCCTTCTGCTGAGACGACTGTTCCTGGGGCTTCTGTTGAAAAACCAGATCCGGTGGAGTCTCCCCTTCCGGAGGGGGCAAATAATCTTGATGCTTCCACCATTCCCCAAGCTGGTGCGACTCCTCCTCCAGCAACCGCGGATGGGCCGGGTGCCTCTTTTATTGGTCAGCCTGGACCACCTGGTCGAAGGGGAGCCCACTGAGAAACCGGGGTCGTCGAGACAGGATGAGGCTATTGCGTCTGGTTCAGGCGTTGCTTATGAAGCTCCTCCCGTTGACCCAACTGGGGCTGGTGAGGGAGTAGAGACTGTCTCCCTTTCGGATTTTACAGCTGCTGAGATTTGTACATATATAATGAACAATAACGTTTATGTTGGCGAGGATTGGGAGGAGCTGAAGAAAAGATCCTGCAACAGAAAAATGGAATTTTTCTTCAACTGCCATTCGCTGGTGAGTTTCTTGCTGTGCTTTTAAATATTTTTTGTTCTTGCGTTTCCTGACTTCTGCTTTTTTCTTTTCAGTTGCTGTCCGAGTTGGCTGATAATTACAGGCGGGGAAATTTTTTATCAAAGGACGTGAGACGCCTGCAGGAACAAACCTCTACTTTAGCAGCTGAAAAGCTTTCTATGGAGGAAAACCATACTCAGCAGCTTGCTCAGCTGAGAGAGTCCGCGGACGGTTATCTTTCAACTCAGCTGGCTGCTGAAGAGAAATTAGGTGCTGCTGAGGAAGAAGTTCGTTTGCTGCGAGAGCAACTCTCTGCTAGTCAAGAGTCACTCGCAGCACGTTTTGAGACCGAGCGACTGGCTGAGGAGGCGAAAGAGAGAGCTGAACGCGAGGCGTTGGACTTGCGCAACCAGTTAACCTCGCAAGAAGTTATTTTGAACGATCTAAAGGCTGTGTTGGAGGTTGAAGCGGTTGATCGCTTCAAGCGGTCCCCTGCCTATGACGCCCTGTTGTTGCGCGAGTTTGAGAAGGGCATGAGGCAAGCGAAAAAGTTCTTCGCTATGAAGGATCACTCCAACGATAAAGCTTTGAGGCGTTTGGACAGGTCTCTTCAACAACACATGGCCGATGGGGTGGGTTCGATTAAAGAGCAGACAAAACGATGGAGAGCCCACTGCCGTTATAATAGGACTGAATCTCATCCTATGCATCTGGAGATCCCCAGCAAGCGTGCTTTTAACACTTACTATTCGGGTCAGAAAGGCAGTTTCTCTGGTTCTGGTGCTGAGCCTGACTTAGGCCCTGTTGCTGGAAGGGATTATGAGCCTTTCATGCCAGAAGAGGATGAGGAGGTCATCTGGCCTTCAGAAGAGGAGATTGAGGATGAAGAGGACAGCGAGGGCCCTCCTGCAGCCGGTTGAGTATTTTTGTCTAGGATTGTATACTTTCTTTTTGTACCTTTATTTGTGATTCTTTGATTTGTAAATAACTTTTTATTCAAGTTATAAACTTTTATTCAAGTTCTTTTTAGCATATTTTATAGCTTTGTTCAGCTGCCTTTGCTGTATTTTCGGCATACTCAGTGTTTGTCAGGACGTATCCGACCATGTACCAAGTTTTTTAGCATGTTTTATGTCTTTTATTCAGCTGCCATTGCTGTATTTTGGCGTACTCAGTGTTTTGTCAGGATTTATCCGACCATGCACCGAGTTTTTAACATGCTTTTTGTTCAGCTGCCATTGCTGAGTTTCGGCTTTTATTTCTCGCCAATCATCGCTGCAGCGAGCATAAAACTCGTTTTTACGTGATGATAGCAATGTGTGATGGCGAATGCCTTTTGCGTTTGGCGAGTCAGAATCAAGAATCTCTTAGTAATAAATTACTCTTTATTGAATATTTTCTGCAACTTTGTTAACATAGTCATAAAGAAAAAAATGCTAAAACGAACAACTACTCTAAGAAAAAAATAAAAGGAATTCAAAAGATTCTGACTTGTCCCTTATGTTAAGGATAATATATCTTCAAGTACTGCGCATTGCACGGACAGGGTAGCTCGCCAAATCCTTCTCGAGTAATGCGATATGCCCCATGGCCAGCTATCCCCGTAATCTTATAAGGCCCTTCCCATTTGTCTGTGAGTGATCCTGCAGCCTTGTCTCTTGTTCCTGGATTCACCCTCTTCAGTACTAAGTCACCAAGTGTGAACCTCCTTTCACGCACATGCGAGTTGTAATATCTGGCTACCCTCTGTTGATACGCCGCATTCCTTATTTGTGCGTGCTCCCCTCTTTCTTCTAACTCATCTAGGCCACACTTTAGCATATCAATGTTGACTTCTGGCTGAAAGAGTTGTACCCTTGGTGAAGAGAATGATGTTTCCACGGGAATAACAGCTTCAGCTCCATAAGCCATGGAATACGGGGTTTCGCCTGTTGAACCCCTTTCTGTTGTTCGATATGCCCAGAGCACTTGTGGTAATTTATCCGCCCAGCTGCCCTTTTTGGTTGCCAATTTAGCTTTCAGGTTGTGCTTTATGATCTTGTTCACTGCTTCAGTCTGGCCATTCGTCTGTGGATGTGCTGGAGAAGCGTAGTAGTTGTTGATGCCATACTTATCACATAGTTCCCTGAATTTCCTGCCATCAAATTGGGTCCCATTGTCCATGATAATGGTGTTTGGTATCCCGAATCTGTATAGGATATTTTTCTTCACAAAGCTTATGGTGTTTGCTTCTGTTATATGTACCAACGGCTCGGCTTCTACCCATTTTGTAAAATAATCCACGGCTACTATGGCATGCTTTGCTCCTCCAGTTGCTGTTGGCATTGGGCCGATCAAGTCTATTCCCCACATGGCGAATGGCTAAGGCGAGGTAATACTTTGCAGGAGCTCAGGTGGTTGTCGGATGTTATTGGTGATTTTCTGACACGCTTCACATCTCGCTGCCACCCTTTTGGAGTCGGCGAACAGAGTTGGCCAGTAAAAACCCTGTCTTAATGTTTTGTGGGCTAGGCTGGCACCCCCAGCGTGGTTCCTACAATTTCCACTGTGTATGCTTCTCAGGATACCTTCTGCTTCTTCAGGTCCGACACATCTCTGCAGTGCCCTCGAGTATCCCCTTTTGTACAGTTCTCCATTGAGTACTGAGTATCTTGTAGCTCTATATTTCAGCCGCTTTGCCTCTAATGGGTCACTTGGGAGTATATCATTGACGAGATATTCTTTAATTGGTGTGATCCAGCTATTCCTTTCGCCAAAGACTGCCCCGACTTCCTTTGTTTTAACTATACTCGGCTGCAATAGGCGGATCATAGAGATATTGTTGGGCCAGATGTTGATCGTGGCAGATGCCAATTTGGCTAAGGCATCAGCCTTTTCATTTTCCTCTCTGGGGACATAAACAATTCTGTACTCTTTAAATCTTTCTAACAGCTCCTTTGCCAATTCCAGGTAAGTGATCATGCTTTCATCTCTCGCCTGGTATTCATCTAGTACCTGATTGACAACAACTTGAGAGTCGCTGAACATTTCCACCTCGTCTGCTCCTAAGACTGTGCTAATCTTTAAACCTGCTATGAGTGCCTCGTACTCAGCTTGATTGTTGGTGGCTTTGAAGTCAAAACGCAAGGCACATTCGATTGAGTCTCCTTCCGGGGTTGTCAGCACTACACCTGCCCCGCTGCCGTGCGTGTTTGATGAGCCATCAACGCGAAGTTGCCATTTGAATATTTTCTTATTTTGCTCCACCATCATTCTCGCCACCTCTATGCTTGGTTCGGTGAACTCTGCTACGAAGTCTGCCACTGCCTGGGCTTTAATTGCTGTCCTTGGGAGGTACTCCACATCGAATTCACTTAATTCGATCGCCCACTTTGTTAATCGACCGGATACTTCTGGTTTCTGCAGGATTAACTTCAGTGGGTAGTTGGTGTATACCCTGATTCTATGAGCCTGGAAATATGGTCTTAGCTTCCTCGCTGCTGTTATTAGGGCGAGTGCCATTTTTTCTGCCAGCGAGTACCTTGTTTCGGCTGGTAATAGTGCTTTGCTGGTGTAGTATACTGGCTTTTGGATTCCATCTTCCTATCGTACTAGCACGGAACTTGTGGCTGCTTCAGAGACGGACAAGTACATGTACAATGTCTCTTCTGTTTCTGGTTTTGATAGCAGTAGTGCCCATCCAAGGTAATCTTTCAAGGCCTGGAAGGCTTTTTCGCAATCCTCATTCCACTCGATTCCCTTTCCTTTTTTTTAAAGTTTTGAAAAATGGTAGGCATCGGTCTGTTGATTTGGCTATGAATCTGCTCAGCGATGCTAGGCACCCCGTGAGTTTTTCGACATCTTTCAGAGTCTTTGGCGAGACCATTCTTGCTAGTGCTTGGATTTTTTCAAGGTTCACCTCTATTCCTCTTTGGTATACTTGATATCCGAGAAACCTCCCAGACGGTACGCCGAATACACATTTTGCTGGATTCAACTTCATTCCATACTTGACCAGTACGTCGAACGTTTCCCTCAGGTCATCTGCATGTCTATCTGCGGTGACGCTTTTTGTCAGCATATCGTCAACGTAGACCTCCATATTTCTCCCTATTTGCCTGGCGAACATTTTGTTGACCAAGCGCTGATAAGTTGCCCCAGCGTTCTTCAGGCCGAATGGCATGACTGTGTAACAATACAACCCCTGATCTGTGGTGAACGCTGTCTTCTCTTCGTCAGGCTTGTGCATCTTTATCTGGTTATATCCTGAATATGCATCCATGAAGCTCAACGTCTCATGTCCGGCTGTTGCATCGACTAACTGGTCAATCCTTGGTAGCGGGAAGCTGTCCTTGGGGCAGGCTTTGTTCAGGTTGGTGAAGTCAATGCACATCCTCCATTGATTGTTTTTCTTTTTTACTAAGACCACATTCGTCACTCATTTCGGGTACTTAACTTCTCTAATTGACCCTGCAGCGAGCAACTTTGACACTTCCTCTTTTATCGCTGCACTTCTTTCTAGGTTGAAGCTTCTCCTTTTCTGCACCACCGGTTTGCATTTCTCATTCACAGCCAGATTGTGAGAAATTATGCTTCTATCAATCCCTGGCATGTCTTCGTGGCACCAAGCGAAAATCCCCCTATATTCTTTCAACAAGTTCATCACATCTTTCTTAACTTGTTCAGTCAGCCTTGCTCCGATCTTTACTATTTTATCTGGTTCCGTTTCATCTAGAATAATCGACTCAGTCGGTTCTTCCTTCTCTCTGCTCGTTTTGTCTCTTGGGTCCAGTTCGAAGTTTTCCGGATTATCTTCCTGCACTTCCATGTCTACTTCGAATATGTTCAAGGTTTCCATCCCTGCTTTATCTTTGAAGATTGATAAGTTGGCAAGGCGAGCCATCTCCTGTGACCCTCTCAATTCTCCGACGCCGAATTCTGTAGGGAACTTTATTTTCAACGCATGGGTTGAAGTAACAGCTCGAGCTTTGTTAAGAAACGGTAGGCCAAGTAGAGCATTATACGGCCAATTATGGATGTCAACCACGACAAAGTCCAACAGGATTGTTCGCCGGCATGGTGCTGTACCAAATCTCATCTGCAGTTTCACAGTTCCTAACGACCTAACTTCTGCGCCACCGAATCCCTTTAATGGCACATGGAATGGTTCAAGATCTTTCCTGTCCAGTCGCAACTCATCATATACTCTGGCACTTAAAATATCAGCCGAACTTCCATTGTCAATCATCACTCGAAGGACATCCCTATGGGCTATTCGAACCCCCACGACGATTGCATCGTTAGGCTTTACATCAATTCCATCTGAGTCTTCTGCTGTAAATGTTATGGGATCATGTCCTTCTCTTCCTTTCTTGGGGTTTCTCTGCACAGAATTGATCTCCATGCTCCTGCCTTCATACATTACTTCTCGAACCTCCGACATCCTTTCTCGATTGCTCCTCCCAGTGTGAGGTCCGCCGAAAATGGTGTTTATGGTTGCGTTAGGGCTGTTCCTCCTTAGACTCTTCCTGTCCTGCCCGTTTCCTTGGCGGCTATCTTGGCGACCACCGTGCTTGTCCCCTTTCAAGGTAAAGTCCTTCAGGTGCCCATCTCTGATCAGGCTTTCAATGTGATCGCGCAACTGAAAACACTTTGAAGTTTCATGTCCATGATCTTTGTGGAATCGACAATACTTAGTTGTATCTCTCCTAGCATTTGCTGATTGCTGTCGAGGGTATTTGGCTAGTCCTTTGTCTTCTACCACAGACAATATCTCCTCCTGGTCGCCAGTTAAAGGGGTGTAATGGTTGTACCTTCCTCGAAACTTATTGGCTCGAGTGTTTCCTCTGCTTTCTCTTGAATATCCCTTTTGGCCCTTCTCATCTTTTGGCGATCACGTGATTGCATCTTTTTGTCGTCCTTATGGTCTGTTTTCAAGTCAGGCTTGTGCCCATGCACGTAGCTACCCCCTTGCGCTACTTCTTCTTCCTCTGCCAGTGCATAGTCGCCAGCTATTTCCATCATCTCCTCGTAAGTTTTAGGTCTATCTCTTCGCAGGTCAAAGGATAATCGTCCACTCTGTAGCCCATTGGTGAAAGCGGCGATTACAGCTACATCACTGGCATCCTCAATTTGAGCTACTTCCTTCCCGAACCTGGCTAGATACTTCTTGATTGACTCATTACGTTCCTGCTTCAAGTTTGACAGATGAGCGAGTGACTTTCTTCTTTGGACACTTCCCATTAATTGCCTTATGAATGCCTTACTGAGGTTTGAGAAGCTGCTTATGGTTCCGGGCGGGAGTCTTCCAAACCATCTGGAGGCGAGGTCGCCGAATGTTTGCGGGAAGGTGAGGCACAACAGCCCATCATTGGATGAATACTGGGCCATAATATTGCGGAATCGACGAACATGTTCCTTTGGATCCCTGTTCTCCTTATACTGCTCAATGGTTGGCATTCTAAATCTGTCTGGAAATTGGGTGCGAGCGATAGTTTCGATGAATGGGCTATCTGACTCATCATCCGAGGATACATTACGACCATACCTTCGCGCCATTACTGAAACTTTTCTTGACAGCTCTTGCAGGGTGACATCTCGCTGACCAGTTGGTTCTCCTGCTGGATCGAGTCTACTTTTGATTGTCATTCTACCATGATTGCCTCTCTCATCCAGGCTTCTTCGATCTTCAGTGCTCTCGGATCTCCTTCGCTTCGCTCTTTTGGATTATAACTCCCTTCGTGGACGAGGACTCTTATCTTCAGATGAGATGGACCGGTGTCTCCGCCGGTTTCGTTGATATGTGTCGCTGGAATTGACCCCATGTGTTCGCACCTGGTCTCGTTCCTCCCTGGATTCTTCATTCATCACACCTTTTCCCTTCCTTTGTTTTCTCCCCTCGAAATCCTCGGTGTGATCCTGGGGGGTCTCCTCAGTGGATTGTCTTGCTTGAGTATCGGGAATTGCGATGTGAACTTCTGACTGTAACCTTCCGGGTGGATGGATTCCAGGGGTGGTTAACTCGTAAGGAGATGAAACTCCTAACCCTATGGGGAGCGAAAGTCCTATTTTGCTGGCTTCGCTGATTAAGTTTACCAATGCAGCTTGGAAGTGCTGCAGAATCCCGGGATCAGCCGCCCTAGTTCCTGGCGTTGCTGCTGATTGTTCCCCGACTGTCACTGCCCTGTCTCCCGTTGGCGTAGTTGGTTCAACAACTAAATCTCCGCTGGAGTTACCATCTCTGTCGCTGTCGTTGTTCATGCTGTCTGATTCGCAAGGGTCCCTCGAAGTTTTCTGTTCAAAGTTCCCCCTCCTTCTAGCGCCAATTGTTGACGGTGAAATTTGGATTGCCACGCACTCAACAATTATATCAATTTAATATAAAACAAGAAAATTAAGAACACATGCAAAAGACAAGTTTTACGTGGAAAACCCTTGAATGGGAAAAAACCACGGCGCCCCTGAGGGCAGAAGAATAATACTAGGTTTTCGTTGCTTTGTTACACACTCAGATCTCTCACAATTGCTCTCTTTTCTCTCTATAGATTCTGAACCCCTTCCTCGTGGGATAGGTGGTTCTATTTATACATGTTTACTTAGGGTTTCCCCTTGTTGATTTGTACTAGGATCCTTTCTCGTCACGGATTAGGTCTATTTTCCTTTTTATGATTCCTTGTTGCTCTGGGTCTTCTAAAAGTTTAGGGTTTACTTCTGTGTTTCTGCCGAGTCGGTTCAAGCCCAGTGTGCTGGTCCAGCGAGTACCTTTATTTTCTGGGTATTGCGTATTTGGCGAGCACACTTCTATATTCGGCGAGTAGGTATTTAGCTTCGGCGACCATGTCTTTGACTTCCTTCTGGTTTAAGCTATCCTATCATTCTGACTTGTCAGACTTCTTCCCTTGACCCGGTCAATGAATGACGTGGCAGTCTTTTGTTAGCTCTTCTGATGACGTGTTAAGTTAGCGAATTTATACATACAACACTTAACATTATGATAATTTTTTTGAAAGAATATCAAAAGAATTTTAAATATTTATTAATATTTATAAATATATTTAAGTGTGAATAGAGCAATAGTTCATGTATTATTGATGATGATCATATTAATAAGAATTTAAATCCAAAACTCCTTCACGGCGACATGTGACGCTGTGAAAGTCTATTATATATATATATATATATATATATATATATATATATGATATGATATGATGTATGTGTCTCGATGATAAAAGCGTTAAATTGTAGATTGCACAAACAACCTTGAAGTATTGAGGAAAATGCTTAATATTCAATTTTTGCCTAACCGTTTGAAAAAAAAAAAAAAAAAAAAAAAAACTTTTGCCATTAATAGCATAAATATACCCTATTGTTAATGATCAACAATGAACTCTAACCATTGATTTTGAAATGGAAAAATTACCTCTACTTGATAAATAAACATTAAATATTAATTAAAAATAATAACCATTGAATTTTTTAAAAGAAAAACTCCACAGTTACCCGCCGGTGGCGTTCAATCTCCTTCTCTGAGGAGCTCGACCTCCCGAGAGAGGGATTGTCTGATCTCCTTGCGAGGAGGTCGATAGATCTTCTCCATTGTTGGTGGAGATGGAGTGAATTTTTTTTATTTTTTATTTTTTATATAATTATTATTGGTTTGGGATTAGAATTATAATTATTACATATGGTTATTTTACATTTAGGCTTTAGGTAGATTTAATATTTTTAAAGTTTATGATCATTTTAACATTTTATATTGTTCTTAATAGGTAAAATGCCCAAATTGTCCTCAAACCTTTGGTCAACCATTAAGCCAAGCAGTTTGACCATTAACAGCAGAACATGTTATGTTAGTGTAATTGATGACAAATGTTGAATATCAAGCCTAGGGCTAGTTTGGTATTGCTTTTAAAAAGTTAAAATCAGATTATTTTATAATTTTGACATAAAATAATGTTTGGTAAAACTTCTAAAAGTGATTAATTGATAATCTGCCAAGTTTTGACAGTGTCACAGTGAATTTGAGAAGTATGTGGGGGGTTCCTTTTTTTAAGTGATTATAGAATAATTTATTTTCAGCATTTAATGCATCTTTTAAAATATCATTATTATCCTTATAAAATCAAGTTAAAATCATTATATACTTTATTTCATCTCAAAATTAAATATTCTATTTAAATATTGATTTGATTTATAAAATCTTTTAAAAATATTGTTAGTGTTCTTATGGAATTTTTTTTTTTCCAATTTAAATATTATACTTAAATATTGATTTAATATATATAATTGATGAAAAAAAAAATAGGGTCCTAAACTCATGTATATTTTAGTCATTGTAACTAATATCAGCACTGTTGCAGTAAAATTACCAAACATATGTATACTGCTTTTGAGCTGTACAGTATTTTTAAAAATACAATTAACCAAACATTTGCTGATTAACTTCACAACTGATTATTCCTTCAGCACAGCTAACGGTGATTATTATAAAAGTTACAGCAATACCAAACTGGCCCTTAGGCTTAGTTTGGCATTGCTGTGTTATGGGGGGGGATTGTTTTTGGTTTTACTATGGGGAGAATTTTTTTTGGATTTGCTATGAGAAGAATCAATTGAGTGTTTGGTAAACTAATTTTTAAAAGTGCTATGAGAACCAAAAGCAATTTCAATGTGTTTGATAAACTATAAGTAAAAAGTGCTTGACTATGCAAAATTACTAGAAAGAATATAAATGAATATCGAAAATGTTTTAAAAATAAATAATTTGTTTTATTTTTTTGTGACCATAAACATGTTATAAAATAAATAATTTGTTTTATTTTTGTGTGACTATAACACATTATTATTATTTTATTGCCATATATATTGCATATATATCAATAATCTATTGCCTTTTCATTATTGCTTCCTAGGAAGCTATTTTCTAAAAAAGCTACAAAAATAGCTTCTCAAAACTGCTGTTGGGGAAACTAAAAGTGACTAAAAACACTTCCTTGGAATTTTACCAAACACCCTAGACCTAGTTCGGAATCACTTTTGGTCCAAAAGCAGTTCAAGAAGCATTCTCAAACTAGGCCTTACTTCCTCGGCATATGTTTGTACAATTTGACCAAGAGTTATGATATTTGCACCCTTGAAAAATCGTATGTGCACCCCTTTTTCTATGTAAACCCCATTAAATTTTTAAAAATCTTATATTTTGTAAGTACATACCATATACTACCGAAAATATCCTTTCTTTTAGTATTTTTTTTAGAAAAAAATTCTTTTAATTTTTGATCAATTATCATAGTCTAATAAATTAAAAAATAAATAAATAAATAAATAAATAAAGCATGGGATCGAGGAGGCTCCTAGGCCCAGCATGCCTCTTTGTTTTTTTTTTTTTTTTTTTAATTTAATTTTTATTCCAACTTATTTTTTTGAAGAAAAATTTCATTAACTCAAACAAAACTGTGCGTAAGAATCAATTTCAAGTTTCAACAATCAATCTGGAAAAAAGTTGCTCCAAAACATATCAAAACTGAAAATAGGAATATAAGAGAAATAATTAATTCCATGGCTGTAAACATATGGTATTCAGTTTTTGTTTTAGAGATTTTTTATTTTTTTTTTCCTTGACCGCAAAGCTTTCCTTCTGGTATTCTAATATTCTGATTCAATTTTCAAAGGGAAGAAGTTTTCCACATAAGCAAATTTAATTCCTTCCAATATGGCATTTGATTGTCTCCACTAATTCCATTCTTCCCATACAAATCGAAGCAGCAGGGAGCTCCTTTTATTTTTAATTAAACTAAATAGTTTTATGCTTTTAAGGGCAATGTTGAAATTATAAGAAAATTGCAAATTGGAGTGTAGATACAGTTTTAGAGGGGTGTAAATATTGTCACTCTTTGACTAAAAAGAAACGGAAAACCAATGACCCATTCATTAATGTTGGACCTGAGGTAGGAGGTTGGGCCTACATGTTGGGCTTTACCGGTGGACCAGTCACGTAAAACAAATTTTAATAAAAAATAAAATCAAATAATCGAAGTAAATCAGGTAGGCACGTAAGGTTGTACGAGAAGTTCTTACAGCTAAACAAAAAAAAAAGAAAAAAAAAAAGAAAAGGAAATGTTGGCAACTTTTAGGTTTATAACGTTCAAACTCACGACTCTCACAAACACACACAGCCGCCTGCGTGCCTGCGCTCTGTTCTCTCTTCACTCCTCTTCTTCAACACATTCTCAACCTCAGGTGCTTTTCTCTTCACTTTATGTTTCTGCAAAATTCATCTTTCTTCTACTGTCCCTCTGTTTCATTGCTTTACCTCCTTTTTATTTTTATTTTATTTTTATTTTTCTTTTCTTGTTGTGCTTCATTGTCTCTGTTTTTGCTCTTCATTTTTACGTCTGTGATTGCTTCAAAATGCCTTTCATTTCCGTTTAAACTATCTTCATCACTTCCTAGACTCTCTATCTGTATAACATGTGTGTCTGTTTTTCATAATTGTAGTTATATGTGCATGGAGATTTTTGAATTGTTGAGTAAAAATGGATTTTAAGTTTATCGGTGTTGTCACATGCTGGTGAAGTGATGGAAACCCACTTCATGTAATGTTATGGTTTTGTTTAGGAGAAGAGACCGGTTTTTTTTTTTCTTTTCATTTGGAAATCTTCAAACATGTTATATAATTTTAGATATACAAGAATTGGTTGATTCGATCACAATTCTGCTTCAATTTAGATACGATGTTTGCATTATATTCGATTATGAAGAGAAAAACACACTGTTAAAATTTTATTTTCCAGTGGATTATTACAATTTGCTACAGAGAATGGCATGTCGTTAACATATGCGTTAGAAACTTAATATCCGTGTTATTATATACAGTTTAGTTCTTATATTTTTGTTATTATTGTGATTTTTGTAGAACTCTGTTACATTCCATCTTCCATAAATATGAATGCATTTTTAATGTTACTCGGCTGATTATCCCTAAAAATTGTGAAATATTTCCCCTTCTAGCGCGTTTTTGTGGTATGTTTAGTTATGTCAGATAGTTCTATGTCTAAGTGGATTCGGCTTTTCAAAAACCACCATGGATCGTAAGGGAACCTATCAACTAATAGATTTTATATATCTGTACCATTGGTACTTATTCCTCTATTTTTGTTTTGTATTGTTTAATACTTAAAAATCGAATTTATTGTATCGTGGTTCATGTTCCTTCTAGAGGTTTTACGGGTATAATTATTTGTTACTTAGGTTCATCCTCTCTTGCATTTTCTAATAACTGTTGATTGTCTTCATTCTTCTACTCTATTGGCTGTTCAAGGATTTAAGTTTATCTAATATATACAGTTGTTTAGAGTTTGCGGTTACTGGACCTGACCAATCCTTTTATCGTTTCAAGGACTGATTTCTAATTTCTGAATAAAATTCTGGTTTTTAAAAGATTGGGAATGATTTCCTTTAATAACTTAGTAAAATTTGGAAAGGAAGTTGAACAGAAACAAATCACAAAGTTTTGAAACTATATGTCAGTTTCCTTTGCCCCGTACTGATGATGAATGGAATCCATTAACTTTATAGATCATTTGTTTTACTTCTTTTTGGAATGGATTTGGAAAAGTATTTGTTGCAATTTGAACTGGTGAACTGATTAAATTTATTTATTGATATAAGCTGGTTCATTTTCTTTTCAGGAAAACTGTTAAGGAATTTCCTTTTAAGTTAATAGATATCTAGTTTCAGTGAAATGTGATATGGCCCTTGCACAATCATTGATGGATATCAATCCGGACAGTGAACCATGCTATACCATCAAAGTTGAACCTGATCAAGAAAGCAAGCGTGATGAGAATGGTTTGAGCTGCATCAATGGCAGTGGCGGGATCAGTGGTGAAAAGGAAGCTCTGTTGACTGGTAAAACCACGGTTCAGGAAGTCCCTGAAGACATGGAGGTTGATATAATTAAATTCACCGATATCGATAAATCCAGATTGGCTGAAGCTGAAGACCCTAATGCTACAGAATATTCAAGCTCATTTGGCAACAGTAAATCTGATAATGAAAGGTGTTCCGGGTTGAGTGAAACTGAGGTGGAATCACAATATTTTGGTGACAGTGGTTTGCCATCCAAATATGATGCATTCAGTAGCATGTTTAATGTGAGGTGTGTTGTGGTTCCTTATCTATGATTTATTTAGGTTCTGTTTGCCATATTTTCAGTGTAAAAACATTTACACAGGAGCCATAGTTTTTATCCGGTAATATATGCTTGTTACCATTTTAATTTAAATCATTTCATAACTTCATATGTTGAGATCAATATGGCCCATAATCAATTTTGTTGACGTAAATGACCAAATTCTCTCAAGTCTTTGTTGTATGTGCAATTCTGTGTTAGAAAGCTCCTAATTATTAATGAAATAGCAATATATTAAAAAATTACTTTAAAGGCCAAGAACTTCATTTATTGTGAACTAGGATTATCTCTTGCTAATTCCGGACATAGTTTCGGTTTAGGAACCACATTATTTGGTATATATAGTTCTGTGCTGGCAGTCCAATTTTTCTTTCCAAAATAGTTCCTGTCTAAAACTTATGTGTGATCTGTGGCATCTTATACAAGCCAATATGTCGAATTATATATTAAGAAATTGCTTTAAAGGCCAAGAACTTCATTTATTTTGAATCAGGATTATCTTATGCTATTTCCGGATATAGTTTTGGTTTAAGAACAGCATTATTTGATATATAGAGTTCTGAGTTGAGAGTCTAATTTTTCTTTCCAAAATAGTTCTGGTCTAAAACTTATGTTTGGTCTGTGGTATCTTATACAGGCCAATATGTCGAATGATAATTTTGTGCTTAACAAAATTTATATATATCTGGTGGCCTATAAATTGTCTCCAATCATGCTCCAAATGGTTAAACTATTTGATTTGGTGTTGTGCAAATGCTTTGTTCACTGTGGGTGGAGACAATAGAATTGGTTGCCACAGATTCTGCATCACTTCTTTTAACACATTCTTTTCGTGGTATAGTTAGCTATTTTTTGGCATACTTATCTAATATAGAAGAGTGGCAATACAATTCATTTAATTTCCTCCGAATATATAGTTTATGTCCACAGATTCTCTAGTTGATTTATGTACTAAAACTGCTTGTGTTGCTGCCAATTCAGGAAGAAGAAGTTGACAACTCACTGGAGGAGCTTTATACACCCTCTTATGTGGCGTTGCAAATGGGCAGAATTGAGAATTAAAGAGATTGAGTCTCAAGCATCAAAATATGCCAGGGAGCTTGAAGCACATGACCAGAGGAAACGCTCAAGAATCGATCAATCTGCTCTGGAAGGGCTTGGATCAAAGTCTTTTCCATTTTCTAGTCAATTGTACAGAAAGAAGGCCATGAAGAGGAGAAAACGGAAAAGAGTTGAAGACACGATTGATATAACACCATACATGTCGCATCATAACCTTTTTTCTTATCTTGGTATATGCTTGTTCTTTGTATTTGTACATCATGGTGTGAGTGCTTTGTGCTTCTTCTTTCTCATCGATTATCTACATCTCCCTTCTTCCAAAGACAATGTTCATGTGTGATTTTGCAGAAAGCAAGAGGTCCAATCCAGATGGAAACTCTGCAAATGATGATTTTGGTAATACAGGTATCAGTTTATGCCTTTGATTCTTATTGGGCAGACCAAAATATTATTGAAGAATACTGAAACTTGTTTAGATTCTGAAGGCATTTCAGATGTATTGAAGTGTTTGGCATTTTATATTGACATTGAATGCTATCTTTTTGTTTGTTTTAATGTTGGGGCAGCACTTGTGGACCAACAAACTGATTGCAATGACAAATTTGGCAGTAATGACGATCCTTCATCTTTTGCGGTCAGAGATGGTGATAATTTATTGGAGCAGGTCCTTTGGAAAATCGAGATTGTCTACTCTCGGGTTCACAAGCTGAAGAGTCAGCTCGACATGGTCATGTCTAAAAATGCTTCAAAGTTCTCTTCCTCCGAAAACTTGAGCCTTCTTGCTACTTGTGATGCACAGACCAGCTCTGCACCTAGTCCTACATTCTCTGCTGGCAATGCAGACACAACATCAGTGGGGGCTATGTATAATCCAATTCAGAACATTTCAGATTATGATCTTGGAGATCTTGTTATGCCAGAAGGGGCTATTTTAACTTATGTAGAGGCTGTCCATGTTCCAGATATAATAGAAAGTACGGTAGGACTGTTGTCTGCTGCTGACGTTACGTTCCATCAGCCACAAGTTGGAGATTCATGTGAAGATGTAAGATCACTTAAAATAATTTATTCGGTCTATATATTATCTTGCTTGGTTACGTTAACCAGATACGACTGTGGAAGCACTGTTCAGTATGCAGTTAAATATGGTTTTAAATTTATGCTAGTAATTTACTTTGATAGGCTATTCATATTAGATTTTTGAAGTGAATATTTTCATTGCGTTTTCTGTGACTGAATAATGGGCACATTACTTGTTTTCCTGATTCTCTCTAGAAGACACAACTGGCATCTTTTCCAGGATTACTCATATTGCAATACTCTATACAGTTGTAGCATTGTCAATATTTTAAATAGCATAAGGAAATTTAGGGGAAAAAATAGAACTTTAGACTTGAATGGATATTTCAGCCACCATATGTGTTCATAATTTGTTAACTTTTATTCCTTATTAATTCCTTTATTTAATGGTTTTCACTCTGGCTGTGTGACTTTCTAATTCCTTTATTTTACCCCTAATGATCCTTCAAGCTGTCAGATATACATGATGTATAAGACTATAAGTTAAATGGGCACTACAGTTCTGAAGATAATTGTTAAGAATACCGAATTCAATCATTACTTCATTCTATATATATTTATTGATATCTGCAGATTTTGGATAACATTCTGATACAAAATGATGGAGCTGGTGAAGAGCAGCACACCCTTTTAGTGACAAGTAATCAATCCCTAGAGAAGCATCATGAATCAGAGAAAGGAGAAGAAGGAGAAAGCACTGGCCCTTCTCTAATTCCATCATCTGAACCTGATACTGTGGTAAAATCCGTGGTGCCTCAGGAGCAATCAACTCTGAAATCATGTTTAGCATCAGATTTCCATGTTCCTACGAACAAGAGAAAGAGAGGGGAGCGCAAAGCTGGTACAGGCAGTTGGAGCCGGAAAGGATCAGGTGAGCCTGATAGCCAGTGAGTTGAGGAAATTTCACATTTTTTTCTAGTTCATTACTTTGATAATGATGAAATCTTTCAGTAAGTTGATAGGAACCATCCTTAGTTCATGCCTGTGGCAAATACAGTATCTCAGCCTTATTGGAGCAAGTGGTCGGATTAAACTCCGGTGAATTGTTATTAAGTTTATTTAACTCTGAGCCTGACAGGTCAGTCAGGAGAGAAGTAGTACTTTGTCTTTAGACTTTGATGAACATTATAGGCACAAGTCACGTTTCTTTTATGTACTGTAAAGAACTTATTTAGAGCTTGCAATAGCAATACAAGGTACTCCTCTAAGGCCAATTTTGCCTTGTAGTTTATGAATTAGAATGGCTGATGTTGCATTATCCAATCATCTCCTAGCTATTTAATCAAAATTTGCAATGGCTTGGAGTCAGTGGGGATTTTCACTTTTCAGGTCCTCTTAGGGGAAACTGCAGTCATAATTTACTGTTTCGAGTTTCTCATAAATGGAGAACTTGTCAGATAATCTTGAACTGTTGTTTTCTTAGAACATGCACAGTAAACTAAAATAGTTATGTTTTGTGAAGTTATGATTTTGATTGCATAAATTGATGAATGGGATGATCTCAGATCTCATCTCCATTGAGAATTTTTTTATTTTACACATTTCCTAATTCCCATAATGCCTTGTTTTTTTTTTTTTTTTTTTTTTTTTTGAAAATAATTCCCATAATGCGTTGTTGAAAGGCTCTAAATGGTTATTTAGAATTTATTTTATTATTGCTATGCATAAAATAACATGTCATGTAGACTAGTGAGTGCCACTCGTATCTATTTTATGCCATGACATGCATCAAATGGTTTAGGTTTCTAAAGGCATCAAGAAAACTTGGTAAATCATTTGAGTGTAAATCCACAAACGCCAAAAATTGAGTAGGAGAAGGTATAAGATACCTGTGGCCTCCAAAGTTGATCAAATAAGATGTTTCATTAATACTCCCCTAGGAGATCATAGGAATGGAATCTTAGGAGATCTCGTAAAGCGAGAGACTAGACATTGACTTAATCAAGATTATATTCCCATAGGAAATAATTCTCGTGATAGAAAATTGAAGGTCGAAACTTTTGGTTATACACTCAGTATGGATTTATTAATATCCTCTCTAAAGTTCTTGTTAATAAAATCCATAAGGCTAAATTGACGGTGATAATTAATATTGAATATTGGATATTCAAGATATATTAATAATAAAAGATTTCAAATCCAATTAATAAATGCAAAGTTGGAAACGTACGTATCTAGGATAGTTCTGGCAAGGAAAGACTTGGTTTTTAAGTGGCCGTCGTGTCCCACCTCTCTTTCCTAGGAACTACCGGATATGTTGTTACCGATGAACATTTATAAAAAGGATATATGAAATCTTCAACTGATAAACAAAACGTGTACTCCCCTAGGATGCATGTTGTTTATTGAGTTAGAGTGTGTTTGTTATGGCTTTTCAAGTAGAGCTTCTGGAGTAGAGCTTCTAATGAGTAGAGCTTCTAACAAAAAAGGCTTTTGGTTGTGTAAATTACAAAAAAGGTGTTGACAATGTATTTATAATGAAAGAGTTATGGTGGAATATCTAAAATTTATAAAGGGTAGTTGAGACAATTCATATGTTTTAAAAAAGCTTAAAAAAAGTTTTTTGGAAAAGCCCAAATTTTGGGCTTCTCCAAGTAGACATAAAATGATTTTTTTAAAGGGTAACTGAGACAATTCATATATTAAAAAAACTGTTTTGAGAACAACTAAAAAAAACTTCAAAATAGCTTATAGCATTAAAAAAACGCTTTTGATCCTTTCAAAAGCCATATCAAACATACACTTAGATCACTGTTGAATAATAATTATCATAAATTGTGGTATTTATTTAAGATAAATTTATTAATCTAAAGAAAGTTATGAATGTTTTTGCTTATATGTAGCTTATTTGTTTTAAGCAAATGATTAAGTTATCCCTATTTAACATCCTTAAAGATAACTATTTAAATGGAAATAACTGTGTAATGGAAACGTAAGATTAGCATTGTGCTACAAGCTGGTGAACTCACTTGGGTGTTAGACACTCCATGCCCTCCCGCTTTTAATGAAAACTCTACTGATGTAGAGAAGTAAGCATATAGTAAGTGGTAGAGAAACAATGAAATGGCCAAGTGCTATATTCTGGTTACCATGAACGACGTGTTGCAACAACAACATGAAGGGATTGGTACTGATGCTGAAATTATGCTATCTCTTGGAGAGATGTTTGCTGTGAGGTCTAGGAATGCTAAGAGAGAAGCTATAGTGGCATTTATGAAATCTTAGACAGAAACCTGGACATGCCGTTAAGGATCATATGATGAATGTCATAGCACATCTAAACACAACAGAGATCCAAGGCACTGAGATAGATGGTGAAACACAGATCGACATGGTCGTGAATTCACTATCGGAATCCTTTGATCAATTCAAGTTAGACTATATCTTGAATAATAAGGATTGCATCTTGCAAGGATTGATGCAAGATGTGAAGAGCGCCGAGAAGATTCTTGTTAAAAGCAAGGATAAGGAGGTCCACACTTTTGACAAGTAGGAATATAAGTCTTCTGCTATGCCCAATCCCAAAAGACAAGGCAAGAAGCAAAAGAAGAATAAGGTTCTTAGGCCTGCCAAAAGGTTGACCAAGAAGGATGGGAAAGACAAAGGAAAGTGTTTCCATTGTGGGATCAAGGGGTATTGGAAAAGAAATTGCCTCAATGTACTTAGCGAGCAAAAAGGAAAAAGGTAATTTATATTACCTAGAAACATGTTTCTGGCAGATTCTACGGAATCCTGGATTGTAGATTATGGAGCTATCCTTACAGATGTTTTGGGAAACGAAAAAACAAAGTAATGAAGAAATCAGTTTTTGCTTAGGCACTGGAGCACAAGTGTTGGCAGAAGCAATGAGAGAAGTCGTTCTTTATTTTGATAGTTTTAGAAGTTTGATTTTAAAAGACGTTTATTATGTATCAAAGTTTAGGAGAAATTTGATTTCTGTTTCTAGCTTGATTAGACTTGGTGATTCGATTGTTTTTAATAAAGAAGTTATTTTTAGCAAGAATGACAAAGTCGTATGCAAATGTATATTAGATAATGGTCTTTATCATATTCAAACTAAAACTATCTCATTGCTTAACATTGAACAAGATGAAATGATTAGATACTTAAATAAACCTACAGATTGTTCAACCGAGTGGATCTGGATAACATGTATACATCCATATTCATCTAGTATTAATTCTTCTTAACTCAAAACATGCAAAAAATCAAGAACGAAAACAAAAAAAATATATTCATCTTGAATGTAACATCTCCATTTAAGGCCAAAAATAGAATAACAAAACAGAAATTATCTGGCCCTACTACTGAATAATTTTGCTCCATATAAAAACTATCATGGAAGTTCAGAAATTATGAAAAAGAAAATATCAATTTACAAATACATATATAAATTTGATTAAAGATGACAACAATTAAATAGTCAAGATGTGTACAAGGGACTTGAGTTTACAGATCTGCAGGTAATGTTGTTGTCAACATGGTTGCAAAATTTCTTCTTCAATCTCCAAAAATGTCCTCATCAGTAGTGAATTCTCCAATTTCTGTCTCTATATTTTGTACAGGCAATATCTTGAACCAGTCCATTCCTGCGTCCATTTCAGTTGTCTCTCTAATCCAGGACATCTTTTGATCACCAAACAGTGGAGACATCTAAGGAACCAGCTGATGCTTTTTGAAGACATCGTCAGGAATGGACAACCCTCAATTGTGAGCTCTACCAGCGAATAAAGGTGTCGCATATCAAGGATATCACATAATCTTGGACACTCGACAATATCCAATTTCCGAATACTCAAATGCCTGACAGAAGGAAATATGTGTGCCACCTCAAATACAGTCTTCAGATTATCACAGTCATGCAAGGTCAGTTTCACGATAGAGTTTAAGCTTCCTGTAATAACCAGGAATAATTAAGGTCTTGAAAGTTGTTAATAACAAGGGAGGAAGCGACCTTAAACGGGACAATGAGTGAAGTAGCCTCTCATTGCTGTCGCATGGAGCTAAGTTCTTGAGATTTGGAATGAAGGGTAAGAAGGTCAAACTACGGCATCCATCTACAATAAGTCTCTCTAGGCGGGGGAAAGGTTCTTGAATTCCAGTCAATCCATCAATTTCCCCCATCATGAGGCTTTTCCATTCCAACAGATTAGGCATATCCTGAAGCTCAAGCTGTTGCAAGGAAGGAAATCCTCTGACAATACCATTCCCATAAAATTCATGGCCTATAATATGCACTGCAGACATTCTTCTTACATAAAGATCCTTAAGGTTAGGCAGTTGCCCCAGCGGTGGGAATTCTTGACGATTGCAGTTGATCAGACAAACCTTCACTAGATTCGGGAGACCCGAATTCATCCATGAAGGATGCATAAAACCTCTGTATCCTCTCAAACACAAAAAATTTAGATTCTGAGGTGGTCTGAGGATGTCTACAACTTGAGCAGATATATCACCCACGGATCTCTAACTTGATCCACGATGTTACATGGTGTTCTTTTCTCCACAGCCTTAAATCTAATAACATAAATTTTAGGACTATTTATACTAGTTACAGGGAGTTTAAGATAAAAGGAAATCCTATTCTTAAACTTACAAGATTTACTTGTTTCACATAAATACTATTTTCTTTTATGACAAGTCTTCTTGTAAAGAGTATTCATTTTCCTTCAAACACAAGAACTTCCCTAAAAGAACACTTTCCTTTTCTGTTGAAGATTTCCCGTTCCACGCATGCTTATGATTGACTACGATTTAGGTCACAGTTGCGCACCCGCTTCCTAAACCGTTACAAGTCACCTTAAATTACATCGCTTAGAAAACCGCGATCCATACGATGAAACGAACCACTTCTTCAGTTCTTCATGATCTTCAACCTCCCTCAAACTACACCATTCCATCTTCTAAACGTATCCCACGTCTCTAGGAAGCTCCACATCAGTTGAGTCTTAGTTTGGTTCACATTTGGTTCGCTTAGGAATACAAGTCAAAACCTAACATAAATAGCACTCTTTATTTTTAGGCTAGATAAATAGCACTATTTACATCTCTACTTTTGAGACCAGTATTAATTAACTTAATAATTAAAGTTTAAAGTGCACCGAAGTATGATGTAGACAAAAATGGCCCGATTTTTAGTTCTTTTTTTTTTTTTTCTATCATTTTTTCTTAATTTTTTTTTTTTCAAAAACCTTCATCAATGGAGTTTGAACAAACCTCCAATGGAGGTTGATGAAGAAGACATTTAAAAAAAAAAATAAAAAAATTGTTGCTTGACAATAAGTCTTGGGTGTCCCCACCCGAGACTTAGGAAGATTTATTCAATTAGGATTTTGAAAGACTTTTAAAGACTTGTTTTAAGTGCATAACTTTTTGCAGATTTTATGGACTTTTATAAACTTTACAAGATTATAAAAAACTTTCATAAACTTTTATTTAAAAGACTTTTATAGACTTTCATTTCAAAAGACTTTCGTAGACTTTCATTTTAAAAGACTTTTATAGACATTTATAAACTTTCATTGACTTTTAAATATAATGTATACTTTGTTTTAGCAAAATTATAAATATTTTGAATAAAAAAAATCATCCTTAATTAAACTTAACAAAAGTATTCATGTCTATATATGTGATTTTAAATTTTTTATATTTATTTTAATTATATTTTGCATTATAAAGACAATATGCTCCTTTTTTTTTAATAATAATTTTATTTATATTTTTTATAATTAGTCAAAATTTTATTTGTTTTTTATAATTAGTCAAAATATTATAATTTTTTTTTAGAATAAATGTAGCAAACCGACAATAATATTAATGTTTACGTGTCTCTATGAAAGTATGACAATGAATATAAAAAAATCTACCAAAAATTCATTCAAGTTACTAAAGATAAAACATAAAAACCGTACATAATTGTTGAATAAGACCTATGTCTAAAAGTAGGTAGTTAGATATTGATCATAATTACATGAAGTCACACATTATGGTATATTAGTATGGTTAAGTAGTGGTTTTTGTCTTTTATTATTTTTATTTTACATAAATGAAGTTCATTTGATTTATTTTGGTGTTGTTTAGTTGCTTTGAAAATATAGGTAAAACAATATGAAATCTCTCTTCCTTAATTACATAGCTGATGAAGAGTTGTTTTATATTATTTTTTAGTTATTTTTTTTTTATAAATAATGTTAATGTTTATATGTTTTTTTTTTTTATATATAAAATTTATTCATTTTAAAGTTATTCGTTTTATTTTATTTATGAAATTTGTTAAGAATGCGTGTGCTTTTATTTAAAAATAGAACATATGTTTAGTAGTTAATGTTTTTCAAAGAGTTTTATGTTTTTCTTCTAAAGTGAAATTCTTTCTATATATATATATATATATATATATATATATATATATTTTTAAAAAGTCATTCAAAATCTTTAGTAGGAATGGAAGATAAATTGTGAGATTTGTTATAACTAAAAGTCATTCATATTTTAAAGTCGTTAAAAGTCATTGAGATTTTGAATATCTCATAACTTTCATAAACTATTAAAAAGTCTTAATTGAATACCACATGAATTTTAAAAACTTTTTAAATGTCTATAAAGTCTACTTTTTAAAATTATATAAAAGTCTATATTGAATACCCCATGACTTTTATAGAGTTGTTAAAAGTCTACATTGAATACACCTAAACTTTTTAATTCCATAAAAGTCATTAAAAGTCTTTTAAAATCCTGATTGAATACATCCTCCTTATTGCCGAAAGTTTTTTTTTTTTTTTTTTTTTTTTTTTTTTTTTTTTTTCATTACCCAGTAAGTCCCATAAATACAAAAAATAAGTCTTGTATAAAAAAAATGTGAGACTTATTTTTGTGATTATATTTTAAGAGTATTTTTGTTAGAAACACATTTTTGGCGTTATTGAAACTTAAATTATTAAGTTGGTTCTAGTTCCAAAAGTAGAGGAGTAAAGAGTGCTAAAAATTTGTAAAGCAAATACTATATTCTGTTTGGAGAAACATGAGAATTGATTGAATTAATATCATGTTTTGTTTGGTGAGATTAGATTAAATATAATAATATTAAAGTGGCATTATCTAAAAACATTTTAAAATTATATATATATATATATATATTGTTTTAAAAAATTTTCAATTTTATAATTTATTTATTTAATAAAAAAATTTAGGTGTCATTATATTGACTAAATGAGTTTAAATTCTCCCGGTAATCTTAGTCCTTTATAATTGCTTGAAAATTGAATAACAAATTATTGTAATAATTTTTTTTAATAAAATTTAATTTATATTTTATTAAATTAAAAATATTCAAATTTAATTTTAAATAAAAATATAGTTTTATATTATTTTTAATTCTATGATTTATTTATTATTAATTATTTTTAATATATATATATATATATATGTATATGTTGTAAATTAAATTGAAACAATAGATAATATAATAGAAACAAGATGAGAGAGTAATAATATGATAAAGTAAATAATTAATAAGAGAGAAATAAAATAAAATAAGAAATGAAAACAAGTGATAGGCGAGAGAATAGCCTTGCTTTTATTGATATGAGTGAGAGTGTTAGTTTTTTTTACAACAATTTAAAGTAATTACAATGAAAGCCATATATATAGGCAAGAAGAGATGGATAATTGATGTAATATACCACTACTTACATATGAAGTAAAACCATAGAGGTTTGACATGTGTGTTGGCTTCTTCAAGAAGCCAAAGGGAAAACGTATGGTGGAAAGCCACCCATTTGTAGCATATGTGTTGTGACACATATATTGTAACACTCCCCCATGGATTTCCACCATTTGTATTTTAATTTGCTAGGAAAAACCCAGTGGGACAAAAAACCTTAGCAAAAATATATACAATGATCTTCAGGATCAAGTGGTGTGGATGTGTTTAGAACTGCCTCATTAAAACCTTTCAGGTAAAACCCAGTGGGATAAAATCCGGTAGAATGAAAAAGAGTACAGTATACAAATATATGTTCAAAATTTTGCTCCCCCTAAATGAAACTTCAATATCAATCATGTAATTAACAAAGCTGATGCATGCCAATTCCATATACCAGTTTCTCAAAAGTTGATGTAGGCAATGCTTTGGTAAACAGATCTGTAGACCGTATTTGTTTAACATCAATTTGTCGGCTTTTGTTGAAGTTCATGAGTATAGAAGAATTTAGGAGAAATATGTTTGGTTCTATCTCCCTTGATATCCTCCTCTAACTTGAGCAATACAAGCCGCGTTATCTTTAAATATCGGTGTAGGCATTTCTGTAGATAATGGAAATTCACAAATATTTTGAATATGATAAATAACTGACCTTAGCCACACACATTCTCGGCTTGTTTCATGAAGTGCAAGGATCTCAGAATGATTAGAGGATGTAGCAACAAGAGTTTGCTTTGTGGAGCGCTAGGAGATTGCTATGTCATTATATGTAAAAACATATCCTGTTTGTGAACGGGCTTTATGGGGATCAGATAAATACTCGGCATCAGTATAACCAATTAAACTTGAAAAGTTGTTAGATTTTGAATAATATAATCTTAAATCTTTCGTTCCACGAAGATAACGAAAAAGATGTTTAATCTCATTCCAATGTTTCTGAGTTGGTGCTGAACTGAATCTAACAAGCAAATTTACTGAAAATGCGATATCTAGTCTAGTACATTGAGCCAGATATAATAAAGCATCCAATTGTATTAAGATATGGTACTTCAGGACCTAAGTATCTTTTCACCATCTTCAAGTGGCCGGAATGGATCTTTCTTAGGATCAAGATTTCTAACAATCATGGGGATACTTAATGGATGAGCATTGTCCATATTAAATCTTTTCAGGATCTTTTCAGGATCTTTTCAGGATCTTTTCAATATATGCTGATTGATGGATAAGTATTCCGTCTGATTTATGCTCAATCTCCAGGCCGAGACAATATTTTGTCTTCCCTAGGTCTTTCATCTCAAATTCCCTTTTCAGATATTCAGCAGTTTTCAGGAGCTCTTCAGGAGTTCCAATTAAATTCATATCATCTACATAAACTGCTATAATAGTAAATCCAGATTCTGATTTCTTTATGAATACACATGAGTATAATATGATTATTATATCCTTATCTTATCAGATATTTACTGTGATGGTTATGCCACATCCGTCCAGATTGTTTTTTATCCATATAAGGATTTTTATAGGTTCATCAAATACAGATTACGAGATCTCGGTTTACATGCTTTCAGCATTTTAAATCCTTCTGGGATTATAAATATCTGCACTGAGTGAATCATATTGATAAATGATTACTACGTCTAGAGGACGTATTTCAAGCCTTTCAGAGGCAGCCAAATTTATCAAAAATTTGAAACGTAATCGTATTCATCACTATTGAATACCAAGTTTCTGTGAGAAACTTTGTACTACGAGTCCGTGCCTCATATCTTATGACCTCGTTTTTCTTATTACGTTTCTATACAAAGACCTTTTAGTATCCAACTAGTTTGACATTTTCAGGTGTCTGGAGAACTATTAATCTAAATACTTTATGTTTGGCTTATGAAGTCAATTCTTCTAGAATTGCTTCTTTTCATTTAGGCCAATCATGCATTTATCTACAATCATCGATACTATGAGTTTCATAATCATCATTTCAGTAGCTACTGTATTTGAAAATGTATCACTGATGATTGTTTCTTCACTATTCCACATTTCTCATGTATGATTTATAGAAATTTATTAATTCTTATATTCTTGGATCTCTGTAGAGATTTCTTCTATTTCAATGGATTTAGTCATTTCATAGACTCGTGTCTCTTTAGATATATCAAACTCTTATTGAGTTGATTTAGAGAAAGTGGATTTATTTATAACTCGAGCTTTGTTTACATTAGGATCCTAATAACAATACCTTTCAAAGGTTCATATGCTTATGATATGCATCAGATGATTTATTTGTTGCATTTTACTCAGATCGTTCTTCAGGAACAATCATCCGGCTGGGGTTTATGAGATAGCAACTTATAAATATTGTCACTTTTAATATATCAAGTAACAGATTAATAATTATCTGATGATCAATTATCTTTCGTATTTGAGTGATATGAAGATTGAAATTGAGACACTTTTATTACATATATAGAGAATTGAATTGGTATCTCTATTTTGTATAAGAGTAACTTTTCATTTACTCCTTTCTTCTAGAGAAAATTCCCTTTCTTATAATGATATGAAAATTAATCAATATAATAATACGTAGGTCGTGCGCAAAAAAAGATAAACTATCAAAAGCATAGATGATATGATAAAAGATTAATCAAAATCATCATAAATCTTAGAATGGTAGAGAAATGATAAGCAGTGGGTCAGAGATGAATAGAATGTTTCCATCTAGAAATTGGTAATTGTATCGAAATAATAAAGTTCTCGCAATTACCTGGAGATGCTTGATAAGTGACTATGCTAATCCATTTTGAGTATGAACATGTGGAACTGGATGCTCAATATCAATCCCAATTGATCAGCGATATTCATCAAATGTCTTGGAAGTAAATTCATCAGCATTATCAAGGCGTATTGATTTAATCGGATGATCGGGAAAATGTGCTCGAAGCCTGATAATCTATGCAAGTATTTTTGTAAAAACAACATTATATGTTGATAATAAGCAAACGTGTGACCATCTGATGGATGTATCAACTAGGACCATAAAATAGCGGAACTGGTCCACTTGGTAGATGAATGGGTCCACATATGTCCCCTTGAATCCTTTGTAGGAATGCCGGGGATTCAAACCCAACTTTAGAATGGGATGGTTTTATTACTAATTTCCCTTGTGAACATGCAGTACATAAATTTTCATGGGATAAAAGAATCTTTTGGTTCTTTAATGGATGTCCATGAAAATTTTCAATAATTCTATGCATCCTTGTAGATCCTGGGTGACCAAGACAGTCATACCAAAGCATAAATATTTTTGGATCTGAGAACTTCTAGTTTGTAACTGCATAAACTTCTACACTTCTTATAAGAGTGTAATATAATCCAGATGATAAAGCACGCAGCTTTTCCATAATGAGTTTCTGGCCTGAATTATGAGAAGTAATGCATAGATACTCAATATTCTCATCATTTATAGTTTCTATGTGATAGCCATATTTTAGTATTGTTTGGTAATAATATCATGGCTCTACCAGAGCCTTCTATCAGATCTGCTGGACATGATATTGTATTTAACATTTACCTTAAGCAGGGTTAAATTCAGAAAGTATTTTTGATTCCGCAAAATTGTATTTGTCGTTGCACTATCGGCTAGACATATATCTCATGTACCTTGCTTTTCAATATCACTCAATTTATCGTTTAAAGACATATCTATTCTCAATGAAAAATAAAGTGCATATTAGACAAAGTGATCAAAAGTGTAAACATATAGATATGAAAATATATCACTTCATAAAACAAAATCATGAATCATATTGATTTTTCAAACTTCCGGTTCGACCATGAACTGCAAGTTCATAAAATTCATAAAACTTCAAGTTCTAAATAGAAATTACAAATTGACTTTCTAGATGAAAAAAAAAATCGTAACTTGATCTAATTCAGAATTTATAGTTCTAATAAACTTTGACATAAAAGTTTTAATATCACAATTTAAATTGAATTCAGAGCTTCAAGTCTGATTAGAACTTCATGTTCAAAACTTAAGAACTTCAAGTTCAGATTCAATATTTCGTATTCAAAATTAGAACTTCAGGTTCTATTTAGAATTCGAATTTTAGAAATTTCAGGTCCCAAGTATGACATTCATGTACATAGTAATGAATCCAGAACTCCATATTTTTACTGAAATTTAAAATTTAGAACTTCAGATTCTGATTGGTTTGTAAAACCGCGTCAATTTAAATATTATAATGATAAATCCATAAACTTCAGATTCTGGTTAGTCAGTCAAGCCGAGTTTGGCTTAAATTCTAGAAACTTAACGATTGACCTAGTTAGGCTCAACATATAATCTATACAAATCCAGAAACTTCAGGTTCTGGTTAGTTCGCATACTCAGATACATAAATTGCATAAAATTAAATAGATGCGTAAAATTAAAATAACAGATAATATAACAGAAATAAGATGAAGAAGAACGAGAGAACAACAGTATGAGATAAAGTGAAAAGGGGAGAAAATTTACTATTTGCTTTTATTGATGATTTCGGATTACATCCTGATCACACAATTTCAGCTGTGTAGTGATTTTGAATAAAGCAGAATTGTACTCAAAGACTGATCTATAGTCTTGAAAGCGTAAATCTTGCCACTGACACTTGGCATTTGGTATCGCAACATCGGGTTGGTTATCAAATCGATCTTTTAGTTCTTGTCATAGAACTTCTAGTTCTATGACCGTTAGGTATTGGGCTTTCAGATTGTAGTTGTCTCCAAGCACTTTTAGTGTAGCAAATTTCAAATTTCAAATTTGCAAGTTTTGACATTATTACAATTTCTGGTTATCTGAAAATCACAATCGGAGTCAGAACTTCTAGTCTGACAAAAATTCGAGAAATCCGAGGAATTTAAACATTCAGATATATAAAGGAATATTTGTAAGTAAATAAATTCAGAAGTTTCAGGTTCGGTAATGATAAATGAAATCCATAAACTTCAAGTTCTTGATGGGTGATCAAACTGTTTAAATAAAAACCACAAAATAAAATGCGTAATAATAAGTGCGAAAAAAGTAAATCTAGATAATCTCATAAATTACGGATAAATAAATAAATACAGATAAATAAAGTGCATAATAAATAAATCCAGAACTGCAGGTTCTTATAGGTTGGCCTAGCCAATCTCATAACAGTGTATAAATAAATAAATGTGAGAAAATAAATCACGTAAAAGTAAATAAAATACGAGAAAGTAAATTGCGTAAAAATAAAATACGGGAAAGTAAATTCAGAACTGCAGGTCCTGGTATTAATAAATAAAAGTCTAGAAGCTTCAGGTTCTAGTAATAATAAATTCAGAACTTCAGGTTCTGGTAATAAATCTAGGAATTTCAGGTTCCAATGGTAATAAATTCATAAGCTTTAGGCTTTAGTAATAATAAATTCAGAACTTCAGCTTCTGGAAATAACAGCATCGTGCTGATAACGTGTTGTAAATTAAATTGAAACAATAGATAATATAATAGAAACAAGATGAGAGAGTAATAATATGATAAAGTAAATAATTAATAAGAGAGAAATAAAATAAAATAAGAAATGAAAACAAGAGATAGGCGAGAGAATAGCCTTGCTTTTATTGATATGAGTGAGAGTGTTAGTTTTTTTTACAACAATTTAAAGTAATTACAATGAAAGCCCATATATATAGGCAAAAAGAGAGAAGTAATTGATGTAATATACCACTACTTACACATGAAGTAATACCATAGAGATTTGACATGTGTGTTGGCTTCTAAGAAGCCAAAGGGAAAACGTATGATGGAAAGCCACCGATTTGTAGCATATGTGTTGTGACACATATATTGTAACAATATATATATATTATAATCGCACCAGCGTGGGATTAACTGTAGGTCGATCAGATTAGTTACCAAATATTGGACACAGATTGTAAATAGTCCAATCATGTGCAATCATTTGCGCACATTCGCCAAATGTGCCCATACATAATTCTAATCAAATACATATGAGATTCATGTGCTTCGCCAAAATCTACTACTTAAAAATAAAAAATAAAAAAATAAAAAAATAAAAAAAAATCCACAAAACTCTGATACACCCCCTTAAATTAAAAAATGTAAAGTTTAAGGATAAAATAATATTTTTAATATTTTGAAAAAGTTAAAAAGGAAAATTGCAATAATATCTCCTAACTTTAGGCAGTACAAGAAAATACTAAATTTATTGACAGTTAAAAATTGTCAAGAAAAGTTTTCTTGTCAGTTTTTCTAATTGTCAAGAATGCTAATGTCAAGAAAGGTCTTGATAGTTTTTTATTTTTATTTTTATTTATTTTTTATTTTATCACAGTTTTTTCTTGACAGTTAAAAACTGTCAAGATATCTTTATAGAATTTAATTAAAAACTGTCATTATTTAATATTTAATTATAATATTAAATTAAATAACAATTTTTATATTTATACACCACCTTTGCCGCTGCCGTCTCCTCGCCGTCCGACCGCCACCCTGTCGGCTGGCCACCAGTCGCCTGTCGACGTCACAGTCCGATATAATATATATATAATATATAATAATATAATATATATATATATATTATATGTTTATATATCGTTATATATATTATAATAATAATATATATAATATATTATATTATTATATTTATAAATATAATATATAATAATAATATATTAAATTATTTTTGAAAGGAGGGTATTTTTGGAATGAAGTTGGGGCATATGAGGGTATTTATGGAATAGAAATTTTAGTTTGGAATGGAAGGGCATTCCATTGGTTTTTGGATGGTATGCCCATTCCACCAAAATGGTGGAATCCTCATTTCAATGGAATCACCATTCCATTGCGTTTTAACAAATCAAACGAATGAAATGGCTTTCTTTCTTTCTTTTCCTTTCCATTCCATCCAACTAAACATGGCCTATAGGAGACTCGTGACATAAATTATAATAAGCATGATTTAGAATACAACTCTCACTATATGAGAGATATTTCCCAACATGCATCTTGCAATTTAATAAACAAATATAAGACTTAGATTACTAATTTATATGAGTAATTTAATTATTAATGTGTCTCTTAGTATGAAATAAGAGGGTGCAAAATAAATAAATAATTTTTTTAAAATTATTTTTTTGAATTTTTTAAAAGTAAATGATTTAAGAGTAAATTTATTAAATTTAAAATTTACTTATCCAATATCGGTTTACCCAAAAACCGATATCTTACTGTAAAATAAATCCATATCGGGATTTTGTTTGGTATTGAAAATAAGAAGTAAAAGTTAAAAAAAATGATTAAAGATAAATAAAAAATTTGAAAAAACTGTTAAGAAAAACTGTCTTTCTTGACAGTTCTCAAAAACTATTAAAACTGTCAAGAATTTGGAGTTCTTGAGAACTGTCAAGAAACAACTGTCAAGAAAGACAATTTTTCTTGTAGTGAGGTGAAATTGGACCCGTAGACAGAAGATTGTTTTTTTCCACAAACCTCCCTTGGATTTCGTTGACCAAACGTTTGACTAACTGTAAGTTAATGGTTGATACTTTTGATGGTGTCTATCTATCCACATATCTAGACCATGTATTTTTTTGAAGCTTTTGTCATTGGAAGGATTTGAGCCGCTGACTTGAGAGTCATTTGTCCAAGCCCCAAACTCGTCTATCTATCAGTTGAAATACGCTCATGTGGGTGACAATTTTCACCTTTCAATTTAAGGGCAAATTGCACTACACCCCTTGAGGTTTGGGCAAGATACACTTAGTTGGAAAAGTTTTGGTATTATACACTAACACCACCAAGAATTAAATTTGACTTTTAAAATGCCTAAAATGCCCCTAGTTATATTATTTTATACTTAATTTTTTTACCTTTTAACCAAAAACTTTATAAACTTTAATAAAATAAAAAATTAAATAAAAGCTATGATTCATTAAATAAATAAATAGTTTGTTAAAAAATAAATAGTTTTAAAAAATTAAATAAATAAATAGTTTAAAAAAATAAATCAAAAAAAATCAAAAAACATTAATTTTTTTAAGGATATCCGTTAATAGGGATAAGAAAATCTCTAAATATCCAAACTATTTATTTATTTATTTAAAATTTTTAAAACTATTTATTTATTTACTTATTATAAACTATTTATTTATTTAATGAATCATATCTTTTTTATTTTATTTTATTAAAGTTTATAAAGTATTTGGTTAAAAGGTAAAAAAATAAAGTATAAAATAATGCAACTAGGGGCATTTAGGCATTTTTAAAGTCAAATTTAAATCTTGGGGGTGTTAGTGTATAATACCAAAACTTTTCTAACTAACCCAAACCTCAAGGGGTGCAGTGCAATTTGCCCTTAATTTAAAAATGGAAACAAAATCAAATTTAATTGTATGAAATAATAAATTGCTGAATGCAGGCTTTGTGTGTGAATTGTGATGGGAATGGGACCATCAATATTAGCACTTGATGATTGTCAGAAGATGCACGTGTTCATACCTCACCTCACATGATGTGCGAGTAAAATCAATATTTTACTCTTTTCCAGAAAATGTGGTATTAATTATTTTACATAAATCAAATTATTTCATCGATTTGAAATTTTCAAAAATCTTTTTTTTTTTTTTTTTTTTTTTTCTGAAATAACTTGACTATCTATGGCTTCATTAATTGCGTGTTCTTAATTAGGATATAAGTTTTGTATAAAAGTATCACCATACTCTTAAGTACTAATTTGATTACAATTTACTTGAGGTTAAATTGAGGAATTAATAAAGTTGTAAAAGTTTGAATAGAAGTGAGTTATTAGTCTCCTTTTCTTCTCTTTGGTGGGGAAGATCTCTTCAAATTGCAGTCCAAAGTTGACAGAATGATTTCTATGGTCTACAATCTACAAAAAAGCTAAACATATATGACTGAAAACTCTCTGATGCCTTTTGACCCAAAACAAAATTAAATAAAAGACCATTAACATTTCTTATAATTAAGAAAATTATCACAAATCTCCTATAGGAATTGTGCCAAAATTGAATCAATCCAATCTGTTTTACAATTCTAATCTCTGAAACATTAAAGTTAACTACCTATAATTATTGATGAGAAATGGGCTACCATATATGGGATGATCAGATTTGCATAAAATATAAAGAAGTGAGTTGTACTGGGAGGGGGGCAATCTTGAATCCAGCAGGAACAATGATGATAACTTTTTTTTTTTTTTTTTTCTTTTGTGTGTTTGGATGGAGCAGCCTTTTTACATGTTAGTTTTTCTGGATATAACACCACACCCCACAGAAAATGGATGAATGAATAAATGAATGATGATGCCATTCTGGATCTGATCTTCCTCTCCACTACATTTACACACAATTCCTTTTTGGGACTATTTTTATATTAAAAAATAAATAGGATTATATTTCCTCCTTTTTGGGTTCAATCTTTCACAATATTACAATGCCTATTAATTAATTAATTAATTAAATTAGGCTAATTAATAATCAGAACTTGGCTTTTAAAGGTTTCAAGCATCAAGCTAGCAGCAGTGCTGTTTTGAAGTGGTTTTGGTATCATTAAAAATGTTAATTAAAAAAATGTTTTGAGTCTATTTCATATTGTTTGGTGATTATAAACAAGCATTAGCTAGCTACGAGTTTTTTCTTAGAAGATTAGTTAGTTATTAATAGATAGTTAAATATTTGCAATGCTTTTCAGAAACACTTGATAAGTACTTTTTCTGTAATTATAAGTCAATATTATACAAAAACACTTTCATGGCTAGCTGTTAATTGTTAATTAATTGTGCCCCATGAAGTGGCATGACTGACAAACAACAGAATGATTCATAGAGAAAACCTATAATTATTCCATATGGAAATTAATTCACCAGGGCTGGTTATAAGTTTTTTGCACTTTCCCAAAGTCGCAAGAGAAAAACATAAAATTCCATAAAAATGAAAGCAATTTTAGGACAAGAATGAAATCTGTCTTTACAAATCTCTTTGAGTGTGTAACCCATATGATTATATGATTTTGCATCAAAATTAGAATCTACATAATTAATTATTAATACCAAAAATATTTATATGAAACCAACTTATGCAAAATCAATATAATAATGCCTATAAACTTTTTGTTAGGGTTGAAATTTAAACCAAATCAACTTAATTAACCTCTAATAGTTCTTACACACGCTAGGAGATCTCATATTTTTGTA
Organism: Acer saccharum; assembly: GCA_030490815.1. Lineage (NCBI taxonomy): Eukaryota > Viridiplantae > Streptophyta > Magnoliopsida > Sapindales > Sapindaceae > Acer > Acer saccharum. The sequence continues at coordinate 19,112,093 of CM059869.1, read as the reverse complement.
CTTCTTTAATTCTCGATGTAAGAAATATATATATATATATATATATAAATTCCTAAACATTATTAAACTTAAAAGAGATTGAGCAGTTTAGTTAATTACTTTAATGCTGAATGATTATTATTGTAACACAAAGGCAGGCCAGACATGTTTAAAAGAAATGAATTGATCTCACTTACATGCTTAGTTGCTCATAATCATATTATACATTGGAGGTAAACATGATCACGACTAGATAAAGTATATAGTATATTGGGCGTTTATTATTATTATTTAAAAAGGTGATGAGGGCAGTAAAGTAATTGCATGAAAAGTGAAGAATTAACTTTGTTGGGTTTGAAATTTGAAAAAAAAAAAAAGAATAATTAGTGTATGAATGAATGATGCTTGGTGGCTGGTGGCTGGCAAAGCAAAAGAGTAGAGGCCTAGAGGGGTTGGTTGTAATAAAGAATGGAGAAAAAAAGGAAAAGAAGCAGTCTGCCAAGTACCCCATTTTCTTTCTTCACTTACTTCAACCCCAAAAAGAACTTCTTCATCTTCTTCTTCTTCTTCTTCTTTTCTTCTTAGCTATTCAGAATAGATGAAACTTCATTGCTCTTTTCATCTTCTCCTGCTTTTTCATTCTTTTAATTATTACTTCATTATTTCTTTTCTTTGTTCATGCAAGATCCAAAGAACTCTCACTCAAGGTATGTCCTCCTTCTATATATATATATATATATATATATATTTATATTCTCTAACAAATAAATGTTCTGCAATGTTGTTTGCAATTGATCAAAAGCACTTCTTTAATTTTCTTAGTTATAGTACATTACTAATGTTTGTTTTCTTTCTTCCTTAATTATCATGTGCGTTCAAAATGCAATTTTGTAAAAGTGCTTTCTATAGTCATAATCTGATTTCTGCCTCTTCAAATCATACCTTTAATCGTAGATATTTTGAAGATATTGTAAATTAATCTACGTACTCAAAGAAAAACATGAAAAAAAGAAGATATATACAACATAAATTGTAAATAATTAAGAACTTCCATGGAATTTGTTTTTGTTGAAATATTACATGGGATACCTAAGAAATTCTGTACAAGTAGAATTTAAATTAAGAGTTATTGATTAATTAATTTGGATTTAAATTTTAAACTCATTTAGAGTAGAGTAATAAAAAGCTGTTATCTTGTCTGCCACTTAGAGGCCATAATAATTGATAAGCCATGGCCCATGAACCTTTTCACAAGTGCTTTGTTAATGTGCTTGTCTGCTTAGCTAGGTCCACTACTCAATGTCCCGTTTTCCACAGGCCCATCTTTTGCTGGCTATAAATTGTTATATATTTGGCTCCATATACTATGTGAAATTATCAAGAGCCGGATCCCGCACATTATTTTCGTGTATAATTCCGACTTTGTAACATTTCAGGGTCAATGCCTGTTTGGAAAAGCTTTACTATTGGCTAAAAGAGCTTTTTTAATTAAAAAAACTCTTTTTAAATTATTTTTTTGTCGTTTGGCTATCATTCAGTAGAGCTTTTTGATGATTAAAAAAGCAATTTTACGTCCATTTGAAGAAACTCAAATTTTAGAATTTTCCAAGTAGATCTTTTCGATTTTTTTTAATAACACTAAAGTGTCTAATATAACCCTATCATTTAAATTAGTTTTTGAATATTTTGGTTATCTTACCATTTAAAAAAGCTTTTTTTAATTGACAACCAAACGACCAACTTCTTTCCATTAAAAGCTCTACTCGTAGAATATCTACTTTAAAAGATCTACATGAAGAAGCTCTTCTAAACGGACTAATTAAGTCAAGTATGAGCTAATTTTAACTGAATAATTTGTTAATTGTAAGATATTAGTGATAATTTTGTAATTAATCTGCCTTAAAATGATTATTCTTGATATCAACTTGTTGAATATGCATCAAAGGAGATATGTGGAATGTTCAAATTAAAACTATAAGTCATTTGTAGAATAATTTGTCAATGTTTACTTTTGGATACATGGAGATAACAGAGGGAATTATTCAAAATTTGCTAGGGAATATTTTGAATAATTCAAATTTTGTTTAACCCTCGTAACGATACCATAGACCGAGTCAAAATTATAATCTATTTTTTGACCTAGTCGATTGATAACAAGAATTTAACATCTCCTAATTTAATAATTTATTCATAGACTAATACAAAATGATAATCAAAATTGAAGTTGTCAAGAACATATCCCCTATTTCAGTTTTTTTTTTTTGTTTTTAACCAAGCTAAACTTGGAAGTTGTGCTGTTACATACATTAGACATATTTAGAATTTAGAAACAATATAAGAGTCACAATAAAATATTTTATATTAGCATTATTAGTTAAAGAAATTATTACAAATTATTCTATTATTGTTGTTGTTTGTTCTTAGAAAATGATATTTGCATTGATTTCTGGTATGCATATTGTAAAAAAGCAACAAGTTCCTCGAGAAATGATTCATGAGATGCATTTTCTTGGAAATAATTATAGGAAATTACGTTGGTATCAAAGAGCAATGGAGATGGCTGCAACTCCCTGGAGAATTACTCTTTCCAGCAAGCCTTCAGAAATTGCTGCAACAAATTCTATGTTTTGGAAAAACATTTCCAAGACTACCCCCGAAGTTCGAAATAATAACAACAACGGCAACAATAATAATAATAATAATAAGCTGAGGAAATGCACCTCTCTTAGGGTTGCAACTTCATTTACAAGAGTTTGTTTATGTGCACCGATTTCTTCCTACAACGAGGTTTTCCGGGCTGATCATCATCATCACAATGTTCCTCCAAGGAGAAGCAACAGTTATCCAAGATCCAAGCCATTTCCGGCATCATCCCAAGAAAGGATGATGAACGTAAACCCTAATTCTGGAGCAAGGCTTAGCATGGAAGGATCGAGAAGGGTTTTTCGAGGGAAATCGTTGACGGATGACGTATTGATGAGAAGATTTGTGATTGAAGAAGAGGCAATGATGCAAATAAAGAGGAGAAATCAAATGGAAGTTATAAGGAGGAGAAATATTGTGAGAAGGAAGAAGCTTGGTCCTAGTCCTCTTAGTAGAATGGTTATGGCTGAAGAGGAAGAACAACAATCTTATTATTGATTAAGAAAAGGTTTTTCAAATTTGCTTGTGCTTAATCATCACAGTAAATTTTTTTTTTTTTTTTTTTTTTTTTTTTTTTTTTTTTTTTTTTGTTGCAATTATTTTGCTTTTTTTTTTTTTTTTTTTTGTCAATTAATGGAGTTAATTAATGGTTTGTAATTTATGTGGGAAGTGATTTCTATGATGATGATCACTGATCATGTCCTCGTTTTCTGTAAAATCAAACAAACCTAGAATCAGCTAGCCAGATTATTGGTGCAAGAGTTCATTTATATGCAAGAAATAAAAAAATAAAAAAAAAGGAAGAAACATGAAAAACCAGTTATGTTGATGAACAATTAATTTCACATTTTCACGTATGTCTAAAAATTTTGTATTAAAACAAGCACTTTTTTATTCGTGAAAATAAGGGCGTACTCAGGATTTTTTGTTAGGGTAGGTTAAAATAAAACCATATATATCAAAAAAAAAAAAAAAAAAGTGAACTTCAGCGTTACTAGAAAACTTCATTAATTGATCGAAAAACAAAAATACACATAGATAGAGGGATATAATGAGTCTTACCCTTAAATTGCAATCGGAAAATAAATTCATAAAAAATAAAATAAAATAAAACAAAACACTAACTTAAAATTATGAATAACAAACTCAAAACCCTAATTTGTTAATTAGAAAAAAATAAGGTTTAACTAAGAAAAATAACTGAATAGAGGAACAGAATATGAATATTGAGAATTTTGAGGGATGAAGATAATTATTAACTAGGGAGAGAGAGTGAGAATTGGAATAATTATTAATTATGGATAGAGTTAAGAATTGGGATTTGGGAGGGAGAGATAGAGAGAGAGTTTGTACGTGTGAGTAGGGGTGGGCAAAAAACCATTAATCCGGATCGAATCGGCAAATCGAACTTGTCCAACCTGTTTTTTTTTACCGGTTTTATTAAGTTGACCGGTTAAATTCAGTTTAAAATTTTAAAATCTAGTGATCTCGGTTCGATTTTTGGTTCGTGGCCTCGAACCAGAAACTGACATGAGATACAACATATAAAAAAAAAATCCCTAATTTTTCATATCTTTGCTAACCTTTTCCATTCAGCACCAGCAACCTCTCAACTTTCAAACCCTAAATTTCCTCTCAACTCACAGTCCACTGCTCATCAACGCCTGCTGCTTGTCAATCTCTCACCGTGCAACAACCGTCCTTTGTTCGCAACGTCCTCTAGTAACTGGTTGTTCATCAACTTCTCACGACTTTCTGTAGCTGTTCGTCCTCTGCTTATGACGTCCTCCGGCCACTCTTCCTCCGACGCATCAGTCTTCTCAGTCACACCATGTAAACTTCGATTCCTCATCTTTTTTTAGTTAGGGTTTGTGTTTATTGTCTTGTTGATGTTGATGCTTATTTTTAGGACAAAAAATCTAGAGGGTTTTATTGGATTTTGATATATCTATTTGTGAATTAGAATAATAAATTGTTTTGACTGATTATTTGATTATTTTATAAATGTATGAACTCATAATCTGTGATTTGAAAAAATAAAAACGAAGGTTATTTGCTTTGATTTGATAAAGGTTCTTTTTCTTTCTTTTAATGTGGATTTGTTTCTAGTAAGATAAGAATTATAAATATTATGAATTTTTTTTTTTTCATTTACTTATTGTTTGATTAATGTAATTAATTCAATGACACAAGTTTCTTATTACTTTGGAGTGGGTTTTGAGCAATCAAGGAGACAAGGACTGGAATACTTTTATGGAGTAATGAAGAATTTTAAGAATTTCAATTGATGGACTGTTTTATTATGCACGGCTCACATGCTTGGAATATGCTGGGCCCTAGATCGGGGCACGGCGTGCCGGCCCGGCCTAGACATGCATGCCAACATGTTGGGCCTGCCAAATTATTTAAAATAAAATAAAAAACACTTTATTTATAAAAATAAAATGTTTAAAAGAGAAATGATATCGTACAGTATTGAACCGTGGTCCATAACTCTTGTTTAGGTAAGTAAGTTTTCATTTGCCTTTCCCTCCTTTTATATAGGTTAGACCTCTCTTCAATGCTCTTATTTATCCGATGTGGGATGTAAGATTGAATACAACTATGGTTATAAGCAATTACTATGACCAAGAAAAGGGAAGAATAATATGTGAATGAGATTTAATGATTTATTTACACACACACACACACACACACACACACACATATATATATATATGATTTTTGTTCATAGATGGAAAAGATGGAAATTATTGCATAATATCAATAGATGGCTTATTTGATTTTTTGTTCTTCTTACAAAACCATTATTTAATTTTAATAGACCTCCTAACTCTCTCCATGTTTTCCATATTTAAAGAAAAAAAAATGAGACTCAAAAGAATATCATTATGTTATATCAATGAATAGAAATAGAAATTCAATCTCACATCCCATATCGAATAAATAAGAGAAATGAAAAGAGACATAACCTATATAAAAATGAGGAAAAAGCAAAGAGAAACATATTTACTTGGACAAGGGTTACGGGCCACAACCCAATACTCTATGATGTCCATACTTTGTGATGTCATTTTTAACAAATTAAATTTAAAATAAAAATAAAAAAGTGGGTCGGCCCGGCCCACCAGCACTGCACATCAGGCACGTGCTAGGCCCCCGTTTTTATACACGGGTCATGCTATGCCAGGCCGAGCCCGTTTACAAAAGGGGCCTCATCGGCCCGGCACAAATGGTCGTGCCAACCCATATTTATACCATTAACTCTTGTAGGTATTATGTTGTGGATTGTTGTTATTTGTGTTATGATTTTGAAATTTAATTTGATTGAGTTTTGTATTGTATCATGCTATCAACATAAAATTTTAAATATAATTTGCAGATTTTTAGTGTGTTTTTGTTGTAATGTAGATAAATTCAGCCCAATAGTTTTAAAAAATGAACAAAGTGTGTAATAATTAAAGTCTAGAATTTTGGCCCAATAGACTCAAATCGAAAAAACCAAACCGGTCCATTCGGTTGGTTTTTGATCGATTGATATTTGTAAATTTTATTGGACAGGTTCGCTTTTTCAAAAATGGAACTTTATCGTTTTTTTATCGGTTCTAGTGAAAACTGAACCGATCCATTAAACATTCACCCCTAGGTAAGAGTGAGAAAGAGAGAATGAATATAATGATTTCGAATTGAGGCTTTGGAGTGACTGCTGTTGGGAAAAGAAAATCAACTACTCCAATGAAAATAATAATAAACAAAATATAATATATTAAAAAAAAAAAAAAAAGGGCTGCCCGATCAGTCGGCCGCCTCTTGTAAAGTATATTAGAGAATATTTTTTATTATCATACAAGAGGTTTTAGACTTTAGTATAAAAAACCTAGATGATTTCTTGAATCACTCTCTTAACTCACTCTCTTTTTGTAATGTGACACTCTCTTTTTGTAACGTGACATGTGGACAATATTTATTTATCTATATTAAATTTGAAACCATTATAAATGACCTGATTTTTCTATGGTTTTTCAAATCCCACTATACGCATTTTATAAGCATGTGTGGAGATTTTTCTTCCCGACTTGTAACACTTAAAAAAAAAAAAAAAAAAAAAAATCAAACCAACAACTAACTTCCTAAATTACCCATTGTTTATTTTACCGAATTACCATTTAATATTGTATCAAGTTTTTTTTTATTTTTTATTATTTATTTATTTATTTAAATAGCAGTTCTGTCCCACTTTATAACTTTTTTTTTTTTCTGTTGTTCCCAAATTATCAATCCTAGTCAACCATTGAACTTTTTTTTTTTCTTCTAAATTTCACTCCAACTCTCATCAATTGTTACATGTAATTTTTTTAATAGTTTTTTTATTAAATAATTTTATTGTGTTGTATTAAATTTCTATATTGAATTGTTTTTACTTATATCATTGTGTAGATGAAGAACTAAATGCCTTAATTATTTTCTTTAAAAGAAACTTCCTTTGTCATTATTATATATTTCTTTTTGTAAAAAAAAAAAAAAAAACTTGTATTTTTACAATTTGGTAAATAAATAAAGGGTAATTTAGGAAGTTAGTGATTGGTTTAATTTGTAAATAAATAGAAAAAGCAGATCATTTATAATGGCTTCAAATTTGATATTGATAAATAAATGTTGTCCACATGTCACATTATAAAGAGGGGGTTAGTTGAGAGAGTGGATTGAGATGCTAACATGGCAACATGGGTGTAGCTCAACTCATAGATGGACGAGCTTGGGGTTTGGGCAAATGACTCCCATGTCAATGGTTCAAATCCTACCAATGGCGAAAGCTTTCAAAAAAAATATCTGTCTTAGATTAATAGATATTGTCAACAAAAGAAAAAAAAGAAAAGAAAAAAAGAGTAGGTTAAGAGATTGATTCTAACACTCCTCAAAAAATTATCATGCTCAAGCTTTCACACCCACAATAGGGGTGTGGGGTTGTTTTAAAGGGCTAATTGCACAAATTTCACCCGAGTTTAGGTCTAATTGCATCTAGATGGACCATAGACCATTTGCTTAAAATTGCACAAACCTCCCTTGCAATCAGTTGACTTCTGTCAAACATAACTATTGATCAACTTTTGTTATAAAATGACAAGAATACCCTTAAAGAGATATTTTACTTGTTATTTTATTATTTTTCTTAAATTAAAATTCATAAAAAAAAAAAAAAAAAATCCAGGCATTAGAGGATCTCTCTGTTTGCCTTAACATAAAAGTCAAAACCAAACAGTTCTTCGATTCAACACAAATTTCCCCTAATCACACACAAATTAACTAACTCCAAATCCACAACAATGGCGTTAAGCTACCCAATTTAAACCTAGATCCAAATCCATTTCAATATATATATATATATATATATATATATATATATATATATTAAATAATAAACCCATCACACTCTTCCACAAATTCACACTCAACAATGGCTTTTCATCGACCGCTTCTAGCGATTTGATTGTTAGAGTTGTGACCTCCCTGGACAGGTGGGGCACTCTGATCACGAGGAACATAGTGGATCTATTCCATGGAGGGGCATATCGCTCATCCACGTTGAGTGATAGCTTCAGGTGGAGAAGTGATTTGCTTCTCCACGGGGAGTAGAACCGTTCCTCATGGAGGAGCACTTGTCCGCTAGGAATGGAGTGGATCCACTTGCGAAGAAGCAAATCGCTCCTCCACGATAAGTGATCGCTCTAGGTGGAGAATTGATCTACTTCTCCTCCATCTGTAGATTCATTCCTTGTGGAGGAGCGATAGCTCTATCATCTGTATTTTTTTTTTTTTTCCTTTTTTAAGTCGGTGAATGAAGGAGATTAGATCTCTTCCATCCATTTTTTAAATTTTATTTAATTATTATTTAGATATGAAAAATGTAATTATCTTATTTTAGTGGAGAAATATTGACGATGTTGCCCCTCATATATTCAGACAATATGAGGTTGATCTAATGGTTTTCACATCACGCTTATACCATGAGGTTGTGGGTTCGAGTTCACACCCCGCTCAAAAAAATACATAAAATGCCCTCTAGCGTTAAATCATGTTTACTATTTCTAGGAAAACAACAATAAATTTAATGAGGCTTCCTTAGTTCACCCTTAGACCATCTGGCTAAAATGTTATCGTATGACCGACAATTTTTATACCTTAAAGAAAGGATGTCAAAGCTACATCAGCTTGGGTTGAAGAGATCAGAGCCTCCCTCCTCTAATATGCAGCAATTAGAATGAGAACTTGCAGATATGGAGTTGAAATTAACAGATAGCTCTTCTTGGGATGATCGTGCTAAAGGTTTGAAGTTTTACTACTTGAAGAACAAAATTCATTCTATCCTGGGAGACAATTGTTCACAACCTTAAGCATAATTCATGGAGGGAGCAAAATTGTTTTAAGGAAATTATGAGTATCACAAGACACGGATTTTTAATCTCTCTCTCTCTCTCTCTCTCTCTCTATATATATATATATATATATATATATATATATATATATATATATATATATACATATAATTTTAATACTTAACAAATATACTGTTTTAACAATTTATTACAATAAATATTTTTTCTTGAAACATTATTATAACCTGTTTTGTTTATTAAAAGTTACACCGACATCATTATGTATGGTATTTTGATTGTGTCAAGGTCACGGGATGACATGCTACTAGAAATACATTAGAGTTTGGAATACACAAAATCATTATATTGACAATAAGCCATGACATCATAGTATGATTATTGCAATCACAATTGTGTAGCTGAAAGTTGGTGTTTCTTTATCATGTTGCAACTTTTCATATGCTTTAACAGAAGTTCTATCATCACCAATTAAAATCAGATCTTTCTAGAATTTTTGGAATGACTGCATTGCTCATAAAGTCTAGAGGTATTCAAGATTTGACAATATATAACATTATATTACTTACTAATGAGTACTATTTCCGGTTCTCTTATGCATGGATGTGATTTGATTATGACATGATCACATCCATGCAGATGAGAATACTAAAAATATTATATTGATTATTAGGAATAGAAAGAAAGATTACTGAGAATTTGAGATCAAATCCTAGTTTTCATAATGCAGCATTCTCTATTATTCTTTCCTTCTTAACATTGAGTAGACCCTCATGATTATTTTCGTATGTTTTAAACAGCTGTGACTAGCAACGTATTTGAGAAAAGAGTCTCTAGTGATTCTAGATGAAAGGTCCCTTTGCATTTTCAGCCAAGAAATGTCAAGAGACCTTCCATCTAGAATCACTAGAGACCATTGGAGACCGTTTTCTCAAATATATTGCTAGTCAACAACTGTTTAAAACATTTGAAAATAATCACAAGGGCCTTCTCAGTGTTAAGAAGGACAAAATAAGATTAAATGATGCGTTATGAAAGCTAGGATTTGATCCCAAACTCCTAGTAACCTTTATTTTTTATTTTTTATTTTTATTTTTTTTATCTGTTTCTAATAATCAATCTAATATTTTCAGTATTCTCATCTGCATGGATATGATCAGGTCATGATCAAATCACATCTATGTATATGAGAACTATAAATATGTGATTTGATGCAATAGTCATTAGTAAGTAATATAATGTTATATAATGTCAAATCTTAAATAACTTTAGACTTTATGAGCAACACATTCATTCCAAAAATTCTAGGAAGATTGATTTTAATCGGCGATATAGAACTCCTATTAAAGCATATGAAAAAGTTGCAACATGACAAAGAAACACCAATTAACTTTTAGCTATACAATCATGGCTGTAATAATCATATTATGATGTCATGGCTTATTTTCCAATATAATGATTTTGGGCATTTCAAACTTTAATGTATTTCCAGAAGCATGTCATCCCATGAACTTGACACAACAAAATACCATACAAAATGATATTCGTGTAATTTTTAATAAACAAAACATATTGTAATAATGTTTTAAAAAAAAATAGATTGTAATAAATTATTAAAACAGTATATCTGTTAAGTATTAAAATTTTATATATGTAGAGATTAAAAATCCGAGTCGTGTGATACTCACAATTTCCTTAAGACAATTTTACTCCCTCTACAAATTATGCTTAAGGTTATGAACAATTGTCTCCCGGGATAAAATAGATTTTGTTCTTCAAGTAATAGTACTACAAATCTTTAGCACGATCATCCCAAAAGGAGATATCAATTATTTTCAACTCCAAATCTGCAAGTTTTCGTTCTAACATACTATAAGAGGGAGGCTCTGATCTCTTCAACACCAACTGATGCAACTTCGACATCATTTCTTAAGGTATAAAAATATGTCTGCAATACCATACAATAACAATATTTTAGCCTAAAAAAATAGTTTTTCAAAAAAGTTGTCTTTCCCTTTTCTCCCTCTGGCGAAAAAGGTGGAAGTAGTCTGTCCTGTTTTAGGAAGTGGGTCTTTTGAATCTAGAGGTAGGGCCTCCATCCCGGATCTTTTCCAACTATAGTTCGCTGTTACTGTACTAGGGTTTAGTCATGAGTGCTAAGGAAATCACAGATCTATACGAGAATCTATCTATTGCGGAAGAAGATGGGGTTGTTCTTGAGACCTCAGAAACAGAGATAGAAGATGGTGCGAAAGATGTTGACTGCTGTCTAGTGGGTAAAGTGTTAACGGGTAAGAAGGTCAATAGAGAGGCTTTCCGGTGTCTGATTGAACAGATCTGGTCTCCTTTTGGTCAAGTTGAGGTAGAAGTAGTTGCTGATAATACATTCATGTTTTACTTTATCAAACAAGAAGACAGGAATCGTGTGTGGCAGCGAGGTCCTTGGCATTTTGGAAAGAGTCTGATCGTGCTGGAAAAACCTAAGGGGACTGGGAATTACTCCCAGTTGGAGTTCAATAAGGCTGCCTTCTGGGTCCAGATTCATGAAACCCCCATTATCTGTATGAATAGGAGGATGGCAAAATGGATGGCAGAGCAAATCGGTGAGGTGGTGGAGATACCAGCAGACTCTAGGGAATGCTGGGGTAAGTTCATGAGAGTTAAAGTTTGTATTGACATCTCCAAGCCTCTGAGAAGATGGCTTCGCCTGAAGTTGGGTAAAACTGAAGAAATTACTAAGGTTAGTTTAAAATATGAGCGACTTCCTGAGTTCTGCTATGCCTGTGGTAGAGTAGGCCATGGGATCTTGGAATGTTTGGATGTGGATGCCAGGAAATAGGCTCTTGAAGGTTCCCCGACCAAGTACGGAGCTTGGCTGAAGGCCTCAACTGGGGAGAAACTATACCCCAGAAATAACTCTCAGGGATACGGTAGCTCTTCGGATAGAGGCAAGTCTACTGATGGCTCTAGAGAAGGGGAGGGAGATGGTTCGGTCAGTCTCAGAGGGGGATCCCTGGTGTCGATGAAGGGCTCCTCGGCGGTGACAGGGGCGGCGCAAGTTTCGGAGACATTGGGAACCCTAGTTCCAGCGGGAGAAATGGGGCTGGCCCAGTCTGAGGAGATGTGTGTTGATGGGCTGAATAGTGGGCCGAGTGTTCAACGAGAAGAAGTGGGCCTTCAGGGGAAGTCCAGAGACAAGGTGTCAAAACTCTCTTCTACCATAACAGCTCCGGATAACCTACACCCCCAAGCCCAATTACCTTCAAACAGTGTCAAACAGACAATCCAATCTCAACCCTCATCTGTTCCCTCCAAGCCTGCCCCAAAAATCATTGATGAAGCCATTCCCATGTCAACCATTCCTTCTAGCAAAACAAGGAAATGGAAAAGAAATGCGCGAGAAGGAAAGACCCAGGTGAAGCCGGTGCTAACCACAAGCTCTTTTCAGAGACTTCTTGAAATCAGCAAGTCCCCGGTAAAAATTACTAAATCCAAGAGTTCCTCTCCTACCAATAGCAAGAAAGAAGGTCAGTCCAAGCAACGGAAATCTCCCCACAAATGCAAAGGCCCTGGCTCTATTCTTTCCCCCATCTCTAGGGAAGGGAGTTCGGTTCAACCAGGATTAGATGAACAGGTCTGTAAAAGGAAGATGGTATTTGACCCTCTGGACTCTGAAAGCAGAGGGTTAAAGAAGATTAAGAAGGAAACCACTTTTTCAGAAACTACGATATCGGCAGAGCCTGAGAACCAGGCCTGCCGAAAACAATGATAAGCCTTAGTTGGAACGTTCGGGGTCTGGGGAATCCCCGGGCGTTCGCGGCCTTGCTGAGGTTGCTGAAGTGTCATTCTCCCGATTTGGTTTTCCTCTCGGAGACGAAATTGAGTAGTTCTAAAGTTTGCAGATTGAATCTCGCTCTCGGTTACAGTAGTTGGTTCTGTGTGGATAGTAATGGTAGTAGTGGAGGTCTCCTGCTTTTCTGGAAAGATAGCATTAGTGTTAAGGTCCTTTCCTCCTCTTCGGGGCACATTGATGCGCGGATTGTTATGGCAGACGGTTTTTGTTGGAGATTTTCGGGCTTCTACGGGAATCCTGCTCCTAGTAGCAGAAACTCCTCGTGGTCTCTTCTACGTCGGCTCAAAGAAGTTGACAATCTTCCTTGGGCCTGTGGTGGAGATTTTAATGAGCTGCTAAGTTTGAATGAAAAGGTGGGGGGTTCAGATAAATGCGTTACAGGGATGCTCAACTTCAGGCGGGCAGTTGAAGACTGTAATCTTTACGACCTGGGGTTTTTGGGGCCAAGGCTGACTTGGAACAATAAGAGAGAGGGCAAATTTAATATTCAAGAAAGGCTGGATAGGTTCCTAGCGAATGAAAGTTGGCGTGACCAATTCTGGAATGCTCAGGTCACTAATCTGGGTTTCTACAACTCGGATCATCGTCCAATTATTCTGGATTGCGTCCCAAAGTGCCCTTTTTTGAGAGTTAAAGACCCCCAGTTTCGGTTTGAACCCCATTGGCTAAAAGAAGAGGATTACGCCACAGTTGTTAAAGAAGCTTGGCTGATCGGTGGCTCTAATGATCTGGCTGCTAACTTGGTAGCAAAGCTAAAAGGGTGTGCCGCCAGACTCAGTGAGTGGAGTCGTGCCAGGTTTGGGAATATTAGGAAAAAGATTGAGTGTAAGCAACGGGAGATCGATCGTTTGTATGTCAAAAGTGGGAAGCCGGGTGTTATGAGATCTATTAAGGTTTTAGAAAAGGAAGTTGAAGGTCTTCATGAAACCGAAGAGTTGTATTGGAGGCAACGTTCGAGAGCGGAATGGCTCCAAGCGGGGTGATCGTAACTCGAAGTATTTTCATTCCCGCGCTACTGCTAGGAAGAAAAGGAATGTCATTTCCTGTTTGAAGGATGAGGCTGGTCAGTTTCAGGATTCAGAGGAGGGTCTCTCGAGAGTTGTTAAGGAATTCTTTACTTCTCTTTTCCTCTCTTCGCATCCCACCTCTGACGACATCCAGTTTGTGGTGGATGATATTAAAGCTAGATTGACAGACGGCATGAAAGGGGAGCTTAATGCCCGTTATACGGCTGAGGAAATTAGGGCGGCCGTGGCAGATTTGAATCCTACTAAGGCTCCAGGCCCGGACGGATTCCATGCCCTCTTTTTCCAAAAAGCATGGAAAGTGATAGGGGATGATGTTATCGGCATGTGCTTGGGTATTCTGAACAGACAGCTATCTATTAGGATTTTTAACAGCACAAATGTCGTTCTTATTCCCAAAATTAAGAATCCTGTTGAGCTTAAGGATTTCCGACCGATCTCCTTGTGTAGCGTGGTGTACAAGATTGTCACAAAGGTGTTGGCAGCCAGGCTTAAAGGTATTCTGCCATCTATCATTTCCCATTCTCAGTCAGCTTTTGTTCCGGGGAGGCAGATTTTCGATAACGTCCTAGTGGCATTTGAGAATCTTCACTCTCTAGGCCAGAAGAAGTCAGTTAAGAAGGGTCAGATGGCAATCAAGCTTGACATGAGTAAAGCATACGACAGGGTTGAGTGGAAATTTCTGGAATCGATTATGGTCAAGATGGACTTTCCGAAGGATTTGATCTCCCTGATTATCGACTGCATCTCGTCCTCCTCCCTCTCTTTTCTCTTGAATGGGCGGGCTGTGTGCTCCATCTCTCCCTCGAGGGGTCTTCGACAGGGCTGTCCCCTGTCTCCTTACCTCTTCCTGCTGTGTGCTGAAGCTTTGTCCAGTTTGATCACAAATTCTGAACGTCATGGCCGTGGTTTGGGTTTTAGGTGCTGTAGGGGAGGACCAAATGTTAGTCATCTTCTGTTTGCAGATGACAGTATCCTGTTTTGCAAGGCTTCCAAGGCTAATAGTGACTGCATTAGAGGTATCCTCTTGTCTTATGAGAAGGCTTCTGGGCAAAAAATCAATATTTCCAAGTCCAAAATCACTTTTAGTCCTAACGTTTTGGTGTCCACTAAGAGGGTGATCCAGGAAGTTCTTGAGATCAGAGACTGCAATACGCAAGAAAAATACCTCGGGCTCCTGTCTATGGTGGGGCGGAATAAATCTAGGACCTTCTCTGATATCAAGGATAAGGTGTGGAAGAGACTTAACAGCTGGAAGGGTAGTCTGTTCTCTTATGGGGGGAGAGAGGTCCTAATAAAGGCTGTGGCCCAGGCTATTCCTTCTTATTCCATGAGCATCTTCAAAATCCCGTTGTCCCTGTGCAGTGACCTTGGTGCCATGTCGTCTAAGTTCTGGTGGGGTTCGAAAAACGGCAAGCGGAAGATTAGTTGGATCAGCTGGAAGAAGCTCTGCCTTCCTAAAAGCCATGGTGGTCTTGGCTTCAAAGATATCTCTTTATTCAACCAGGCCATGCTAGCTAAACAAGCGTGGCGGATCCTCTCGTCCCCCTCGTCGCTGGCTGCTCGTGTCCTTCGAGCAAAATATTTTAGTCACTCTGATTTCCTCTCCGCTACTGTAAAGGCGGGTTGTTCCTATGCGTGGAGAAGTCTTCTATGGGGGAGGGAATTGCTTTCGAAAGGCCTTCGGTGGTCTGTGGGAGATGGCTGCAATATTAGTGTCTTCAGGGACAAATGGGTGCCGCGTCCTAGCTCTTTCAAACTGATCACTTTCGATCCAGGGCTGAATTTGCGTGTTTCTGATCTGATGGACAGCTCCCGTAAAGGGTGGGATTTGGATAGACTAAATAACTTGCTTCTTCCTGTTGATAGAAAGGCCGTCCTATCTATTCCGGTCAGCTGGAACGGAGGGAGCGATCAATTAAGGTGGCACTATGACAAGAAAGGAGTGTACACAGTTAGGAGTGGGTATAACCTTGGACTTCACCTCAGATGTCAGGATACTGTCTCAAATGTGCTGGTTTCGAGCAAATGGTGGACTCGTCTGTGGAGGCTGAACATTCCTCCTAAGGTGCGTATTTTTGTCTGGAGAGCGTGCTTGAATGCTCTTCCTTCTGTGGAGAACCTTTGGAAAAAAAGAATCCTCCCCTCTCCCAGCTGTAAGGGCTGCTCTTCGCACTCTGAGACAGTTAGCCATGCTATTTTGGTTGTAAGGTGGCAAGGAAAGTTTGGGCCTTCTCGGATTTCTCCTCTCTTTTGGCAAAGTTCAGGTCCTTCCCGGCGCTTGACATCTTTGTGAAGGTGGGCGGGTTGTTTTCTGATGATTCTCTCTGCCTGTTCAGTATCATATCTTGGGCTGTTTGGGAAAATCGCAATTCTTTCCTGGCGGATGGTTTGGCTAAGCTGCCTGATGTGGTATTCTCGCGGGCCGCTGTTCTGTTGGAGGAATTTCAGAAGTCTAGGCAGGCTATGTCTTCCCC